>JAGPOW010003316.1:98628334-98642089 GCA_030014935.1 Caiman crocodilus
GCATCCTATTTCTCTCTGCCCATTGATCCAACCTGTCCAGGTCAGCCTGAATCTGCTCCCTGCCCTCTGGTGTACTAACTTTGCCCCATAACTTGGTATTATCAGTGAACTTGGAGAGGGTGCTCTCCACACCCTCATCCAAATCGCTGATGAAGATATTGAATAATATCGGTCTGAGGACTGAAACCTGCGGGACCCCACTGCCCATCTCCCTCCATGCCGAGAAGGAACCATCCACCACCACTCTCTGGGTGCAGTCCCTAAGCCAGTTGGCCACCCACCTGACCAGGTAGGCATCCACTCCACAGTCTGCTAGCTTCCCAATGAGGATAGGGTGCAAAACCGTGTTGAAGGCCTTCCTAAAGTCCAGGAAGATGACATCAGTTTCGGTTCCCTCATTCAGGCAGTGTGTGACCTGGTCATAGAAGGCAGGATCTACCTGTGACAAACCCGTGCTGGTTTCCTCTCAGCATTGTTTCACCTGCTGGGCCTGCACAAACATGTTCTTTGATTATTTTCTCTAGCATTTTCCCAGGAATAGGGTAAGACTGACAGGTCTAAAGTTATCTAGCTCATCCCTTCTCCCTTTCTTGAAAATGTGCACCACCTTGGCACTTCTCCAGCCCTCAGGGACCTGGCCGGAGCACCACAAGTGCTTGAACAGCTCTGCCAGTGGCTCAGCTCTAACACTGGCCAATTCTTTAAGTAGCCATGGATGGAAGTCATCCGGGCCTGCTGAATTGTACCCATCCAGCTCCTCCAGGACCTCCTTAACTATTTCAGAACTAACCGTAGGTGGATTGGTGCTATGTGGACATCCATCAATGATCGAGTTTGAGGAATTGGCTTGGTCAGTACATAGAAATACTGAAGTGAAGAACTCATTGAAGAGCTCTTCTTTTTCCCTCATGTCAAACAGCAACTGTCCTGATTTGTCCTGCAGGGGCCGTATGTTGCTCTGAGCTTTCCTGTTGCCCACTATATACCTGAAGGACTTTTTATTGTCCTTGATTGTTGAAGCCAGCCTGAGCTCAAGCCCTGCCTTGACCTGTCTAACTGATTCCCTATAATAGTGCACCAGGGAGATATATTCCTCCTTGGTGTCTGCTCCCTGCTTCCGTTGCCTTTACATCTCTTTCTTTGCCCCCAGACTCTCCTGGAGTTCCCTGTTCAGCCAAGGGGGCTTTCCCCCCACCCTTACCTCCCTTTCTACATAATGGGATAGATTCATTTTGAGCCCCAAGGATCATTCCCTTGAGATACCTCCAACCCTCCTGGATCCCCATATGCTCTATGTTCTTGAGTTGCATTTCCTCACTAACTAGCCTTCTAAGCTTGGCCCTTCTGAAGTCCAGCACCTTAGCCCCACTAGTTACTTTACCCACCCTTCATTGGATAGTGAACTTGACCAAGTGATGGTCCCTATCTCCCAGGCCATCATGAACTCTCATGTTCCCCACCAGATCATCCCCTGTTGCTAAGACCAGGTCAAGCAAGGCGCTACCCCTGATGAGACTAGACACCACCTGGGTTAGGTGGATGTCCTGCACACAGTGTAAGAACCTCCATGAGTGGCTTGTTTTGGCTGTCTGCTTCTCCCAGCAGATACCTGGGAAGTTTAGCTCTCCCATGACCACCGCCTCCCTTGCCTGTGTGGCATCTGCTAGCTGCCCAGAGAATACGTCATCTAGCTCTTGATCTTGATGAGGAGGCCTGTAGTAGATCCCCACAACCAAGTCCTTTTCCCCTGGCCCCACCTGGATCCTGACCCACAATGCCTTGGTGTTCCCCTCCTTCACCCCCGCCTTAGTGGTAAAAGACAAATACTGCTCCTTAACATAGAGTGCTACCCCCCTTACTCTTTTTCCCCACTCTGTCACACCTATACAACCTATACCCCTTGATGCCTACCACCCAGTTGTGTGTAGAATCCCACCATGTCTCGGTTAGATCGACTATGTCATGCTCAGTGCTAGCAAGCAAGAGTGCAAGCTCCTCCTGCTTGTTCCCCATACCCCTGGGGAGTATGTACTCCTGGCGTTTGTATAAAGACATTTTAGTCCCCCAAAGGGGGCTCTTGGTGCCCCTGTGCCTCAATGGTGTGTGTTCCCTTTATTACTTACCTGGTGTAAGCTGAATCATCCAGGCTTATCTTTTCCTCTTCCATTTCCAAATGACGAGCTTACAGCTATCTAAAAGAAATACTTGATATTAGTCCCTAAGTACTTCTACATCATAATATTAAATTCCATTCTGTTTATATTACTCCATTCCTCCAGGCTATCCAGTTCTGCCTGCTTGGGGTTAATCTTTTTCTGTATTGAGAGTGCCTCCCAACCATGTTGCATTAGCAAACTAACATTACTCCATTCCTACCATTTGTACCAACTTCACTAGTAAAAATATTAGCTAAAACTGGTAGCAGTCATATCCAGCAATTACTACTCCTTTCTTCTCCCTTTATGCAGTTGACAAACTCCTAAAGCACTTGGTCTAGTGCTGGGAAAATAAGCCAGGGAGTTGTTACTTTCTTGTTTGTGCAATCTCCACTGCTTCTTATTTTCAAGAAGCTGTCAAATAACACTGGTGCCTATTAGGCTGCAAACAGATGTTGACTTTGTGCTGCCATAAGTGTTTTTCATGGTGGCACAGAAGCCAAATGAATAGATATTATAGCCCTTTGTTGCACAACAAGTGCTTACATTTAGGTGCCATCTAAGGTAGTAACAGTTTGTGCTGACTTTTTGTGGCTGATGTCTGTTTAGTTATGGTGGGAAACTGTGGGCTGCTGGTGGCAGCCCAGACTCTTCAACCATGCCAGGAAGAAACTCTCCCAGTCTCAGGGACCCAATCTAGTGGGAAAAGGACCCTGATTCCTCCCCTCCCACCACACTTGTCTGCAAGTGGGAAAATCCCCTAGTAGAGGATTCTTCAAGAATGTGTCTGCAAAGCATGTAAGGGGGGACTCCTTCATGTGTTCCCTCCTCTGTTTGCATGTGGAATCTGAAGCCAGGGGTGTAGCAAAAAATAAAAAAAACATGCTGGACACCAGCATACCTATCTATCATGCTGTTGCCCCTGGATGGGGGAGCCATGTGAAACCAGCAGGGACAATCCCTAGGTGAAGTCCCCTCTCTGTACCTGCACACTACATCAGGAGAATCATTTCCATTGTGCATCTGTAAAGGTGGAGTGGGGAGCTCCCCTAGAGATTGCTCCCTTCAGTTGCATATGACCCCTGACCCAAAGGTAGTGGCCTGATGGGCCCACTGACATCTGAGACACTTTTATTGCTGTCACCCCCAGGCCAGGACACCTTGTGAAAATGAAGTAGGGACCCCCTAGGGTAGTTTCCCCTCTGTGCTTTGCAGACACATGCAAAGCACAGAGGGGAAGGAAGTCAGGATGGGCCACCTGAGGCCCTTTACTCCCAGAATCAGGACCCCGAATCCCTGGGATTTGTGGAAGACCAACTCTGGGGGAACGACATTCACAACAACATCTGTTGAACATCTGTTACACATATCATGGCACGGCTGACTATGCTCTAAAGCAGATGTCTTGTTTCCAGCCTTTTCTTAGAAGCCTTAAGATGCCCAGGGGTAAGGCAGGAAGCCATTTAAATTTTGCAAATGGTTCTAGCCATTTCCAAAATCTTGGTGCTTTTAATATTAAAGGTACTGCTTAGTCTGATAAGCAATCTGGATATCTTGCAAGAGAACAGAATGTTCTCTACTTTTCTTACCTTATTACTCCTGGTTACACTATTACTCAGAGGCTGTCCTCAGCCACTCTTTAGTGGATTGAATTTATTAAGGCTGTCACATTGCTATTCAGAAAATGTTAGGCCATTTTCTATTCTAACTATTATGTTCACAAGTGGATTTTGGCATTTAAGTATAATCCTATCCCATCCCATTCTAGTTCTGAAAAACTATTAATGTGAAAGATCAATGAGTTTCTATCTCCTTTCTACTTTTTTGTGACTCAACCTTAGAAGTAAAATATAATAGTGTGTTACAAAAATATCATCAGTAGTTTTTTCATGGACTCGACCAGGATGGGCGTATCCAGGCAAGCATGCATATGTGGTATGTGGTATTGCAGACTTGTCTGTATTCACGACACTGCTAATTTGCACATGGAAGTTTTTTTCACACCAGGAAATGCCAATGTAAAAAAAAACACAACAAAAAACAGTGCCTGAAGAAAGCAGAGTGGTGCATATGGCAGCAGTGTGTGCCTCCTGAAACTGGAACATGGATGGCCGGAGCGCAACATTGGCTCCTAGCCAGGCTCTGCATGCTGGATCATTGCCTCTAGAGCCCAGGAAGGCCCCAGACCCCAGGTAAAGCTGATGGGGGCATCTCAGGTGTAGGCCCCAGCATCCCTACCCCACTCAGGGCAACAGTATGCATTCTCTATATCAGAGGGCATGTACATGGGCATTCCCTGGGGCAAGTAGTAGTGACACAATTTTGTGCTGCTGCTATTTGTCCCTAGAGAAATGCATATGAGCACTCATCTGGATGTGCCCAATAGTATGGAATTACACTTAGGCACCTAAATAGACTTAGATCTCTAATGTGTGGAATAGAATCTGGTCCCTCACATCTAAGAATACCCAGAAAATTGGCACAATATATTGTTTCAGAGAAGCTAACAGAACAGCACTGATGATATTTAAGATGGGCTAAGACAGTGATTCCCAAAGCTTGTGCAACTAGAGTGGTGAAAGTATGCTGCAAAAAATGGACTGGATGGGTCCTGCACAGCTGGATGTGGCTCCAGCTGTGTGGGTCCTGTGTGGCTGGATTGAGTCTATGGACTGGAACTGGCCTGTGGACTGGTGAGTGAATTGTGCAGCCAATTTTAATCCAAAAAAAGAAAGAGCTTCCTAGGTATTAAAATTTAGGGAAACACTGGTTTAGAAAGTTACCCACTCAGGCTATGTGTGGCAATTTCTGATCATCAGATGAGACTATTTATATGTGGCTTGGGCATTAATGAATACTATTCCTGGGAATGTATATAGAATTTGTCCTTGCTGATCATTATCATTGGTATCAAATCAAGAACTATGAAGAGGTTGAGAAAAAAAAGTTCTTGCAGGCATCCTCCCTAGAAAGGAGCTCTCAATGAGTAGTTAAAAGCAATATCTATTGGTAAGCTGTCTTTGCCTTTCTTGAAGAATATATATCAAGTTCTTTTATTAGATGGAAGATATCATCTTCCACAGAATTATCCTAGAGGCAAGGAAATGATTTACTACATCCACAGCTGTAGTTTATTGTTAAATACCTGCTGAGATGTCTATTTAGAAGCTCCCTTCCTGATCTTATTTTAAGCAATAAAATAAATTAAGAAGGGAAGAAAATACTAATAAGTGCCTTAATATTTTTAAATATGTAGATCTGGCAAAATATTTGAATAAAAGTATAAGAAAAAATAAAAAGGGGGATAAAAGGAAACTATAAATAATTGTATTAATTACAAGATTGGTCTGCAACTCCAGACTTAATACTTTCATTGAAACTGATTTTGGTCTCGCTGCAGTTCTTGGTGAATAGATTAAATGATTGTGGAATCTAAATGATCAGTCTATGGCACTACAATCACAAAATAGTGTAAAAATAGGGCTGAAAAGGACTAGAAGAGAACATCTAGTTCATCACTGTATCAGGTTGGCATTCTGACCCCTTGGAGCCTACTAGCCAGGGCTGCTCTGACACAGCTCAATGTACTGCGGTCCTGGGCACAAATTCAAACTGTATGCCTGGGAGCAATAAATTCCTGTATGAACTGTGTGGGTCTGTCAACACATGCAAGCATGTGTGCTTGCAGCAGCTCAAACAGAAGCGGTGCAAATTTGAGCCAGGTCTTTTTGCTTCAGTGCATGTGCTTGGACATGCACTTTGGTATGAAGCAAATTGTGCCACTTGGGGCAAAATAACCCAGCCTGGCTCCTCCCAGATCTGCATACAGGGGAAGCTAGAGCCGCTGCTATGTCCTGGTCCCAGCATTAATAAAAGCCACCCTGGCAAGTAGCTCAGGGCTACTAGCTCTGACTGGGTCCCAGAAGCTCCTGAAAGGGAGTAGCTACTTGCCAGGGCAACTTTTTATACTGCTGAGGAGAGCACAGGTGCTGGCCCTGGATGCAGATCCGGAAGGAGCCAGGCAGGGTTATTTTTCCCTTAGTGGCACGATTTGCTCTACAACAAAGTGCATGTCCGAACACATGCACTGAAGCAAAAAGCCTTGCCTCAAATTTGCACTGCTTCTATTTGAGCTGCTGCAGTCGCATGTGCTTGCATGTGAGGACATGCCCTGTGAGTTTATTCAGCCTCATGCATTGCATATGTACATACTCTATAATATACTACAACTCTTAGAGCCTTTCCTACTGTCATGCTGCCTAGCCCTTGGCCCACCAATTGGATATGAAAGGCAATCTTATTTTTATAGATTAAACCATGTTGGTTTAATCTATAAAAGCATGTTTAAACCATAGCTGGTCTGCTGCAGTGATTTCTTTCCTTTTTTTTTAAGATGAACAATCTATTTTTGGAAGCTCAGCGAGTGAACCAGATAATGAGTCTCGTACTGCTTTTTAGCATGAGATTCAGCTTTCCATAACTATACAGGCTAAATGATAAGAAACATGTTATATTATATGTAATTCAACAAGATTATGGACATTCACAGTTACAAGTTTTTTCCTGGAGTTCTGTATCTGCAAACCAATACTTTCTCAGAGCAAGAACATCTCAATCTTGTTTTGTATATTTCTTTTAATTTGGATGTTTCCTTAGTTATATTTGTGATATCATTCGTGCTTTGGTTGACTGATAATTTGCTTGTATGGCTTTATGAGATTTTATAACCGTAGGCTAGAACAAAATTTATATACAGTTTTAAAATAACTCACAACCCAAAAATTAAGGTTTTGCATAAATAGTTTTAGATGAAAAACATACTTTTTATTGCCCTTCAGCTATTGTTCAGATGAAAATGAGAATTAATGAATAAAAAGCAATTTGTAGAAGAGAAAGGTATACAGAAAAAAGAATTAGCAGTGATTTGTCACAGGCTTTCCTGAATGATCAAAGAACCTCCATACACCTATGATTCAGAGGATTGAAGATATTTCCATCTTCAGAAAGTCACCTTCATTATCTCATGCTTTCTCACCCTTTCTGTCCTATATACAATAGTTTATCCTTTTCTCCAGACTTTCCAATGACTGCCAAAATAATCTTATCACTCCAAAGTATCTTTCATCTGCATGTAGGCTGAGGAGAAAAAAAACTTTCTGGCTAGGGACAGATATTACACACAAACTGGTTTAAGTGATCAGAAACTGATTTAATCCTGTAACAGAACTGATGTTCAGTGCATATAAACCAGCTGGAAAATGGCTGAAACTGGTTTGAGATAAACCTGGTTGAATGTACTATCAGACTTAACTGATTTGGCTCAAACCGGTTTATGTAATGTCTGTTCCAGACCCCTTGCCAGTTTAAGAAAAACCAGAGACCCCCAGCGTGTTCTCTGGGTTGGACTCTCTGCTCCAGCCCAGCCAGCCCTCCCCATCCCTTCTGTTCCCCAGTCAGAGCAGGGACAGGCAGGGACAGGGGCCTGGTGAGGAAGGGGTTTAATTCCCCCTATCTTTTCTACTGACAGGGACCTGAGCCAAGTTTTCTCCTCTTGCCGCTGCAGCAGTGGGCACTATGGGCCCTGAGGCAGAACGGGGCAGGGAAGAAAGTTTGTCTTCCCTCTACCAAGCCGGGTCCACCCACCCTCACTGCCACACTCCCTTCCTCCTCCCAGGGGCACTGCCTGGCCATGCCCCCAGCCTGCCACTGTAGCAGGAGGGGGCAGGGCTCTTGTTGGAGGCAGCAGCCATGACATAATGTGGGAGAGCGAGCCCCTTTCCAGTGGGTGCACTGCACTGTGGAGCCAGCAGAGCTGCAGCAGCACCGGGGACCAAAGCAGGCCAGAGCTCTGCAATCCCCCCGCAGTGCTGCCATGCTTCTCAGGACCTCTGTTGGCCCATGCTGGGAAAAGGCTCATGCCGCAGGAAGCAATGATGGGCTGCTGCCTGTCACTGTCACCCACTTACCACTCGCCACTCCAATTGCTGGGTGGAGGTGGGGTCCAGGCCCCGCAGCTTGGTTTTTACTTGGGGTAATCCCCCACCAGGCAGAAGGAAGGTTATTCAGCCACTGGTCCTGACCACAGACCCAGTGGTGGCTGTGGCTGAGTTGGGCAGACCTCGGTACCAGTGGCCAGCATCCAAATAAGCCTCCTCCTGCCTGGAGGGGACTTCCCCCAAGCACAGAGCGTCCATAACCATTACTTTGTTCTTGAGTCATCCCATCCCCAACAGGAGGAGGCTTATTCAGATGCTGGCCCAGAGTACAGTGTGGATGATACAGCCAGGCTGGGCAGACCCTGCTGCGATGCTGGTGGCCACTCTGTTATTGGGGCAAGCCTCCTCTGGGCAGGAGGAAGCTTATTTAGACACTCGCTGCTGGTATCACATTGGGGTCTACCTGGCACAGCTGCAGTTGCTGCTCTGTGCTCTGGGCCAGCCTCCTCCCTGCAGGAGGAGGCTTATTCAACTACAGGCTCTGACCACAGGCCAAGCAGCAGCTGTGGCTGTGCTGGGCAGACCCCAATGCAGTGCCAGCTGCCGGTGGCCCAATAAGCCTTCCCCTGTCTGAAGGGGGCTTGCCCCAAGCACAGAGTGGCCACCAGCATCTCAGCAGGGCGTGCCCAGCCTGGTTGCAGCAGCCACTCTGCTCCAGGCCAGCATCTGAATAAGTCTCCTCCTTCTGAGAGCAGCGTGGCCTGAGTACAGAGCGGTCAGTGGGGGCCGCTTTGTGCTTGAGTCAAGACCCTTCCAGACAGGAGGAGGCTTATTTGGATGCTGGCTGCTGGCACCACATTAGGGTCTGCCTGGCCTGGCTGCAGCCACAGCTGGGCCTGTGGTTAGGGCCAGTTACTGAATAAGCCTCCTCCTGCCCAGAGGGGGCTTGCCCTGAGCACAGACCAAGTGGTAGTTGTAGCAGTGAGCAGTGAGTGGGTGATGATGATAAGCCCTGCTTCCAGAGCATGAGCCCCTTCCCAGTGGGGGACACTGTGCAGCCAGCAGAACTTCTGGAGAGTGTGGCAGCACTGCACTGGATCTTGCAAGGCTCTAGCCTGGCTGCAGTGCAGCACCCCTGCTGGGAAGGGGCTTGCTCTATCCACATTATGACAGGGGTTGCTGCGCCCAACAAGGGCCCTGCCCCCTCCCGCTGCAGTGGCAGGGTGGGTGCACAGCCAGATGGGTTCCCTGTGATGGGGAAGGGAGCACAGCAGCAAGTATGGGCAGACCTGGCTTGGTAGAGGGAAGACTAAATCTCCTCCCTGCCCCCCTCTGCCTCAGGGGCCATGGTGCCCACTACTGCAGCAGCAAGTAAGGGAGTGCCTGGAAGACTTGGCTCAGGTCCCTGCCAGTGGGATAGAGAGGGGGAATTAAACCTCCCCCTGGCCAGTTCAGCCCAGACTGGCCACACCTCTCCCCACAGCTTCCCTGCAGCTGAGGGCCTGCTCTAGTGCCCCCCAGCACTTGGCCTGAGCAACTGCAGGCATTTGCCTGCATTGCCTGATTTCAGAGTAAATGTTTGCCCAGTTACAAACTGATTCAACCTAGGCAGGTTAAACTAGCCTGTAAAGGTTAGAATGTCCTTAAATCCAGTTATTCTTTTTCTTTATGAAACATCTCATCTAAAGTCATTTTAATATTACTGTTCTGTCAGTCTTATGTTTAGTTAAGAAAGTTTTCTAGATTCTTTTGCTGGATGATACTGAAGTTGTGCAATATCCAAGTTAATTTATTTAGCTTCTCTTGGGGCTTCAGCAGATATTAAAATTATGGTACAATTAACATGTTCAGCCCAGCATGTGTGGATGTTAAAAGCCCTCTGTGCCAGAGTATGATGCTTTCTCTATTTCTCCCCATCTCAGGTTCCTGCATGCTAGTTATTTAAATACTGTATATGCAAGCCATCTGAGCTGAATGTTGGGATTGGGCACCCAACATCCCTGGAACGAAGCCATCCCCTTCCTGATTGCTGGGATCAGAGAGAAGACAGCTCAGGGAACTGGGAGTTACATGATTGGAAATGTTATGCCTCATCCCAGAAATTGCACATCCTGCCTGTCTATGTGGCATGGCAAGCATGATTTTTGGTATGGGGCATAACATTCCTCAGATCCCAATTGCACTATTATTTTAACAGTTGCCAAGGTCCTTGGTTACTACACTGAGGGAATATAATCCATAATCATTTGCTCTTATCACCCCAACTTTTACCTACATGTAAGCTAGGGAAAAAACCTTACTGTGAAAGACTGGTAGTTTAGATACCCAGTAAGTTGCAGTTTTAGTTGGATCTGTGTTCACACTTGTCTTTTTTTCTTGAATGGGAATGAGAGGGAGCAAAGTTACCTTCCAAGCATGAGACCGTTGGAAGCATTGGGAGATGGTTGTGAGTTATGAGTGCAAATATTCACTGAGAATATAAGTCAATTTTACCAATATGTTTTTTATTGCAATGTTCACGTTGGTGCCTATTATTACTTGTTGGTCCTCAGGTATTGGCTATACTGCCATACCTTCCTTTATATGTTGTTTGTTCAATCTGGCCCAATTTTCTAAGGGATTTGTTTCTGAAGAAGTTAGGTTCCTTTGAGTAATTCATGTTATTAATTCTTTAAGATGTAAAGTTTCTGTGGATGTTCTAAAGACAGGCATAACATTCTGGAATTAGATTTTGTTCAGCTTCTTAATTTTATAGAAATTGTCAACGTTTTTACATATGAGACCATTTGTCTGGTTTGGTAGGATTTATCCATTCCCTCTCCCACTCTCCCCCATCCCCCTACAATTTAGAAGTATTTATACAATTAATCAATTTCTTAAAGAAGTAGCCCTCAAGATTTCAGCCTTGTGGGCCAGATGAGTGGTATGGAGCCAATCCGTGGGCTGGATCAGATCTTGTGCATCAGCCTGCATACCAGAATTGGGCCCTGGGACTCTGTTCCATATCTGTTCAGTCCCATGTGCCAAGATTGGGCCTTGGGACGACTTACCACCCTTGCTCAGCCCTGCATGTCGGGACTGAGCCCTGTGCCACCCTGCATGTTCAATCTAGTGCATAGGGCCATGGCCCAACCCTGTGGGGAGCCCTGAAGGCTGGATGACATGGCACCAGGGGCCAGATCTGTACCTGGTTTGCTTTAGTCATTGAGGAGCTAAGGTTCTCACTCTTAGACTATAAAACTATTCTAAGGAAACCTACTACTAGGAATTTAAAAGTGGTCTTTTATACAGTGACTCATTCTTAGTATCACTTTCTATTTGTGTGAATACTGTATTGGGTTAAAACTTAAAATATATAAAGTATATTAGAGAAAGTTTCTGCAATTTGCAGTATGCCTAGAATTAAACTGCAGTGTATCTCTCTGAGCATATTAAATCACTTTTAGTCTATCTAGCAATTTTCTTTAATCATCATTTCTATGCAAACATATGTTCAGATGTGTTCACATCAGCACTGTGGAATTGTTGAACCTGATTCTTCACCATATAAGTATGATGTATAAAGTATAAGTATAAGTATGGTGTATACCAGCAAATCAGAAATTTTGCACTAGGGTTAAAATTGTTTGAGCAGAATCAGAGAAAGAACAATATTTCTTTAACAATTTAAAGTCATTGTCATTTTCTGATTGATGCATTTGTAACGTTGAAATAAGCTGCTCCTGTATATTGAAGTTCAAATATTGTGTAAGGTCAATTAGTAAAGAAACCAAAGATAAATAATTTTTTGCCTCATTGAAAATGATGATAGAATTTAACAAATCATGGTAAGATAAATGGTTCTGCCAAAGACATAAGATATAACCAAAGCTTGAAACATTAAGTAAAATAACATGCTTTATATTCTCTAGGGTGAGTTTATGCCCTTGTTTCCCTTCTGCATCTCAGAATCTAATAAAAATAATTTTATGCTCTCTCATATGCATTATGCTATTTTGTCTTTCTTAAAATTAAGCGTCTGTCTCTAAAATTTTTCCAAGTAGTGAGAATATAAGAGGGAGGTAGGAAACTAATCCTTTAGGAAAAAAATTTTTAAAATACTGTTTGCTCATCTATCACCAGCCTTCTCTGCCTGGGCATCTCATTAGCAGAATTTCATATTCCTTCTGATACATGGAGTCACATCTGCTCCTAAATAAATGATTAATATTTCCTACATTGGAATATTCTTTCCATAATTCTGTGATTAAAAAAAAAGCATAGGCATCCCCACATCATAGTTTCTGACAGTGCTAGCAAACACTGGAGGCAAATTGCTGTTGGTCTCAAAATTTGTACCAACAGAGCCCTGTTAACACAAAGAAGAGGAGATGTCAAGGACCTCAGTCTGGTTACTCTGCCTGAACACATCACTTTCTGCTTGCATTTTTCCAGTATGCTCAGATGCACAGATAGTGATAGATTCTCCATCCATAATCACATTTTTTCTATAGGAACTACCAGTATCTTTCTTGCCCTTTTACTACTAAAGTAAAAAAAATGTGGATTAGATTGAAATAACTAATGGCATGCAAACATTTTAAAATACTCTACTCAAGACTTTTCTATTACTTCTCCTTCTCATTTTAATTAACTTTATAGTTTCTGCAATATTTTGGCCTTTTATACCACAATTGACTTTTGTTGCAACTTTTCAGTCTTCTCTATATTTTATTTGAGGTTGACCAAAATAGAACTTATAACTCCAGATGTGAGAATAGAATTGTATTACAGCTGATTAAATTATACAAATTTGTGTACGCTACGTGAAACATGAACCTGCACAGACACTTAACAGGAGTTGTCAATGAGCCATGGATTCTAGGCCTTTTTCTTCAATTCTTATTTATTAAGACCTTATCATAATCCAGCAACATGGCACCAGTGAACAGACCAGAAGATGGGAGACTAAATATGGAGTTTGCTGGGGAGTTTTCCCAGATACTTATTTTTTTTTATTTTTCCTTCACTCTTTGCTTGCAAGTAGAAGTAGCTAAAGAAAGAAAAAGGATTTTTTCAGACTATGGCAGCAAAAAAGAAAGGAGCTACTAGAAGAATAAACAGGAGAGCTGTAGGATACCACAATGCCAAAGCTTCTGTTCTTGTCAGCTTTTCCTTTGCCTGTATCTATGTAGGCTTTATCCAGGCATGACCAAGGCTTCTATCCATAGTACTGTCTGACTTTGAAGGGACTGTGGTCTACATGTCCCTGCCCAGGACAGACAGGTGTGGGTGTGATTGCAATGTGAGAGATGCATCCTGGTAGATTCTCTCAGGAATCAGGTAAAGGAGCTAAAGAAGGAGGTGCATAGGTTCAGAAGTATATGTCAATATGAGGCCTTCATTGACTCAATACACTAAGAGACTTCTGGTATCATGGAAGAGGAACAGCCAAAGAGGGCATTGGAAGACAGAGAAGACACAAGTATTCTGGAAGGTGGAAGCTGGCAGCTTATCATCTTGGGCAACAGTCAACACTCCTCTTCTGAACCTATGTCTATCTAGCTGGAGAACAGGGCTGGATGTCTTTAAGTCGGCGGGCCCGAATGACCTACACCCAAGGGTGTTGAGGGAGCTGGCGGGGGTGATTGCTGAGCCCTTGGCTCGGTTATATGAGCTCTCTT
>JAGPOW010003316.1:98642189-98652535 GCA_030014935.1 Caiman crocodilus
GGCTGAGGTCCTGTGACCCCAGCACTCATTCCTGCCATTGGCGGGGGGGTCAGACTAGATGGCCTGCTCTAGGCCCCTTCTGACCCTAGATACTATGAATACTATGAAAACAGTTATGAAGCTTTGGCATCAAATGAAAAAGAGATCACTGCAGGCAGCAGAAGATGCTAGGCCAACTCATTACTGCACAGTCATTTTAATACTTGTTTATTCAAGTATTAAATAACTGCTTATCATGAATGTGCAGTCAGCATCTTGTGTAGACACAACCAGTGACCATGAAATGGTCCCTAAGGGAAGGAAGGAAGGAAGGAAGGAAGGCAGGCAGCAGAACAAAGACACTAGACTTCAGAAAAGCATACTTAAAGAAACTCAGGAAATTGGTGGGCAGAATTCCTTGAGAAGCTAGTTCAAGAGGTAGAAGTCCAGGGGAGCAGGCTGTACTTTAATGAATGCCTTTTAATGAGGCTATACTTTACTGAGGGCTTTCATAAATAGAGGCAGCTACCAGATGACATCTGTAGTAAGTATCAAAGATAAGGAAGAAGACAAACACCTTGAGTAATACAAGAACAGGTTAGGGATACATATAGAAGCTAGATGCTTTCAAGTTATCAGGGGCAGATGGGATGCACCTTAGGGTACAGAAGGAACTGGTTGAGGTAATTTCAGAACCATTAGAAACTCTTTTAGAATTTGTGGAGGTTGGATGAGGTCCTGGATGCCTGGAAAAGAGGAAAGATAGTGCTCATGTTTAAGAAAAGGAAAGCAGAGGAGCCACGGAGTTCAGGGCAGTCATCTGGACCTTGACACTAGGAAAGAACATGGAGCAGGTCCTAAAGGAATCTGCAGTGAAGCACCTAGAGGAGAACAAAGGGATAATAGATTTCATGGACTTTTAGGGTTAGATGGGACCTCAGTAGATCATCGAGTCCAACCCCCTGCCCTGGCCAGGAAAGAGAGCTAGGGTCAGATGATCCCAGCCAGATGCTTGTCCAGTCTCCTCTTTAAGACCTCCAGCATAGGGGAGAGCACCAACTGCCTTGGAAGCCCATTCCAGATTCTGGTAACCCTTACTGTGAAGAAGTTCTTCCTGATGTCCAATCGAAACAATGGACAATCATATCAGGGGACATGATATGCCTTGGATTTAACAATGTTTTTAAACTGTTTCCCACAAAGTTCTCATTAGCAAGTTAAGGAAATATAGGCTAGATGAAAATAATCTAAGGGGGATATACAACTTATAGGAACATCAAACTCAAGGAGTAGTCAGGAATGGTTCAATCTCCAGTTGGGAGGTGGTATCAAGTGAGATTCCTGAGGAGTCTGCCCTAGATTCCGTATTGTTCAGCTGCTTTGTAAATGATATACATAATGGGATTGAGTACATGCATAGCAAATTTGAGGATGATACTTAGTTGGGTGGAGATGCAGACACTCTGAAGGACATGGATAGGATCCAGAATGACCTGGATTAATTGAAGAAATGGCATGCAATCAGTCACATGAAATTCAGCAAGGACAAGTGCAAAGTCTTGCCCTTGGGACAGAATAACTGACTGGGGAATCATTGGTTAGGTTGCAGTAATGCAGAGAAAGACATAGGGCTTATAACTGACCACAAGCTGAACATGAGCCAACAGTGTGCTCTGGTTGCAAAAAGAAGGGCAACAGAATCCCGAATTGTGTTGTGCCAGGAGCGTCACTTGCCTTGCAAGTGTTCTTCTGCTTATTTAGTAATGGTGAGGCCTTATTGGGAACGGCTGAAAGAACTATGTTTATTTATTCTGGAGAAAAAGACTTATTCTGGAAAAAAGAAAGAGAATTTGATACCCATCTTCAAGTACCTTAAGGGTGATTACAGAGAGGATGAAGATGTGCTTTTTTCTGTAACCATTGACAAAAGGACTAGGAACAATGTCCTCAAGCAGTCAAGTTTCAACAGAGCAAATTTAGGTTGGAGACTAGGAGGAACTTTTAAACTGAGTGGTCAAGCACTGGAACAGGCTACCAAGGAAAACTGTGGAATCAATTATTGGAAATTTTCAAGGGCAGCTTAGACACATTTGGATGGAATGGTTTAGTCCTGCCTAACTGGAACTGTAGAGCAGGGAACTGGACTACATAGCTTCATAAGGTCCCTTCCAGCCCTGCTTTCTCTTGATCCTATGAGCATATTTTAAGGCTTCTATTAACTTTGCCAAATATCATATTGTTTTCTTTCAGTTAAATATTTTCACATTTTCTTCAAGCTGTCCGTTCCACTATGGCTTCCTTTTCTATACCAATGTTGACATTTCTGTAGTGTAATTTTATCTTTGTCCCTTGAACTTAAATGTATCTGAATTATAAACCAAGACAGCTTGGTTAGAGCCTGGTCTAATAATGCCAATGTTGGAGGCATTGGTGACATGTAGGGGGTACACATTGGTGCATGTACACCCCATGAGATTGGCTGTGCTCCCTCTGGATATGCCAGCTGTGAAACTGGAAGTGCTGGCGGAAGTGCACTTCCATTTTCACCACTGGTGATTTTGGGCTCAGTGATTGGCTGCTGGGGAGGTGATCTGGTACCCCCCCCCAGACTTGGGAGGCACTAGTCATCCATGGTCAGAGGCTTGATCCTCCTATGAGAGACAAGCTATTTCCAGCCTCAGGCAGTGGTTTGAACTACATAACCTCTTGAGATCCCTTCCAGCCCTATCTCTGTATGATTTAAGATACAAATTGTGACCACTGTTTCCTAAATGCTTCTCTGCCTATATTTTGCTATACAGTACACTACCTAATTGCATTTCCCCAATATATATTACAATGTTGAATGCATACAGATAAACCATCTCCCTATTTTTTCTTGTTTTATACAGAAGGTTGCTGTTCTACAGCTTAAATTGTGATTTGAGTGTGAAATTTAACTATAAAAATGACAGTTGAGGGTTTCACAAGTAAATAATTTGATCTTATACCCAGCTGCACAACTTGCTTTAGCTTCTGTAGCGTTGGATAACTATCAGTGTGAGAATAATTTGTCCTTAAAGAATCTATTACGGATGATGATGAATGGAGAGAGAGAGAAAAATTCAACTTGACTTTAAGAATCAAGGATTAATACTGCAGTTTTCTCATTACAAAGTATATTGTTTCTTTGTAAACTGAGCAAAGCTGGTATGGAAAACATTGAGGCTCAATAAAAATAGGGCTAAACACTTTCATCTTGACAATCACTTTCATTCTGTAGTTTTCAATTGTGTGGTGGATTCTTTATTACTTCAAGACCTTTAAATCAAGTGCGGGTGTCTTTCTAAAATATAAAGCCATCACATAATATTGAGCAATAGCACACAGTATTTATGGACTTGAAACAGAAATTACCGTGTGAGGTTTCATGGGTTGTTTTATAAAGAAAGCCAGACTTGATTATGATGATGATGATGACAATCATCATCACCATCCTTTTTGGCCTTCACCTGTACTAATGTATTAATATTACTTCATTTTGATCTATCTAAGTATGTACAGCTGTTTGCATTCTATTTTTTACTGTTTCTGTTTATTTCAGAGATCTTTGCCTAACTTTTAGATTTCTAGAGAATGGCAAACAACTTTTGCTTTGAAAGTACTAGCCACAACACATTTAAATCAATGACTTTTGGGGACTCACAGATGTGACAACAGGTAGGAATATATTTTGCAGTCCATAAAAAGGTAATGACCTGTGCTTGTAATTTTGACTCTTCATTTCCTTTTCTAGTGTTTTATAACTGATGTCTAGTATCTTTAGTTATTTTCACCAGTAATTATTCATCTATGTGAAATATTTTTTTTCAACAAACAGTGTAAAGAGCAGTGGTGTTTGTGGTAAACTCATTCTTGGTACACATACACCCAAGTGCTGCACCACTAATTTCCACTGTGATTTTTTTTTACACAAGGAAATCCCTGTCTAAAAAAAAAAATAACACCACTAAAAAAAGTGGTGCAGCACCTAAGGCAGCAGTGTATGCCACCAGGACCAGCCAGCCAGCACCACCCTCTGACTGACAGTCAGACTCTGAGCACTGGCTTAGCATTACTGCTGCCTCAGGAGGGTCTCAGGACCCCAGGTCTATAGGAGCTAGCACAGCCACTCTCACCTGACCTGGGTCCCTTTGCTGCATGCTGGAGGGCATACGCAGGAGCATGCCTGAGGACAAAGAACTGGCACAAATATATGACTCATGGAGCAATGAGTATTCCTCAGACCACAGTAGCTCTGGCCTGGGAGATATATGGGATGCAGCAGATTCTCCTCCCTTCCCCTCCCAGTTTCCAGGAGGAGAGGGAGCAAATTTCCCCCTGTCTTCCTCCAGTCTCAGGAAGGCTCAGTTATGAGTCAAAATGTGGAGGAATGCCACATTCCTCCACCTTTCCCATACCAACCTGCTCCCCTCCCAGAGGATCATGGAGGAGTTGAGTGTACAGGCATTCGTTCTAGCTAGAGAAACTCCCTAAGTAGAGATGTTCCAGGTGCCAGTATCTCTCCCAGATGGGGAGAAACTGAATGAGCATTTTTATACTGGCAGTTTCTACTGGTAGAAATGTGACACTTCTGTGTGGTCAAAAATGGATGGGAAAATGTATAGGAAAAGAAACTATCATGTCCATGGCAGAAGCAAAACTAAAGGAGCTTAATGAGGACAACTAAGAGGAACTAACATTTCCATGCAAGACTTTTGAGAGAGGAAAAAGATGCATTAAATTAAAAGTCCAATAGCAAGGATTTCAATGAATCCTTAAGAGTGGTACCTGCTAAGAGTGTTATTACGAATAGATACCAAGTGAATATTTAAGGAAGTGGGGGTGGGAAAAGAGGGGAAGAGTTTATCAACTATAGATTTGTTAATCTTACCCCAGTAGTATGTAAATATTTAGGACAGTTTTCAAAGAAAGGAATAATTTGGGACAATGGGGTAAGGGGGGAAGGTTTAAAAGGAAAAAAAAGATAAAATACAGCATAAGCTTACTAAATATACTTTGTGCCAAACTAACCTGGTGCCTTTTCAATGATGCATTAGAAATGAGCTCCCAGAAGTTACATTAAAATGGAAAAAAGGTGTATAGTTATTGTAGAAATTATAAGATACTAAGAAAATAGTTGAAGGGGAAGAAGATAGCAGGTGGTACTAAAGGAGGTAATTACTCAATAATTAGTCTTGGGTCCTGTTTATTAAATATTTATCATTAATGATCTTGGTACAAAAAAAAGAAAGAAACTTTTATTGGGGAAAAATGAAGTGAAATCAAAACTATTGAACCTGATACTTGCAAACATGGAGAATAATGAGATATGGAAGTAAGAGACTTTAGATGAAGTTTTGCCTGAGTAAAGAAGGATTGGATGTAAGAACATCTCCAAGATTCTATGCGTAAAATATACATTTTTGAACAAAGCTGGGAGGTATCATTCATACACAGGAGGATAAAAATATCAGAAGAAAAAAATGAATGACTTTCAGAAAGGAAAGTAATAGAGTAATAGAATAATAAAAATAAAACTAACACCCTTCTTACACAGTACTTTAGTGTGGCTCCTGGAGCTCTTAACACCTGGATTATCTTCACATTACCACCTGAAACTGGTTTTAAGTGTTAGTTATGTGGCTCAAAGTTATGCCACTCCAGGGCATGATTATCTCTGATCCATGCTACCCAGCTCATTTTGCACTAAGGTGTAGCCACTCAGGGCTACAACTTAATATAAACACCCCACCTTTCCCCTGTTGGCCTGGATGGGACATATTATTCCCATACCACCCTGCCCAGCACCCCAGATCCCTGCTCACTGCCTCCCCCTACTTACTTGTGGCTTCCCATGTTAAGTTGCCTGCCCAGCAACTGCTGCCATTGCTCACTGGATGGGCTCAGCCTGGAGAAGAGCAGCAGCTCAGCAGCAGCCTCTGGGCAGGCAGATTAACTCTTCCCTTCCTACTCCCCTGGGACAGATGTGTAAGCAGCTTCAAGTTGGTGGGGCAGGCAGAGGGGGAGTTCCATGGGGCAAGAAGCAGAGGTAGGGGGAACGCCTGAAAGAGGGGGGAGGGTGGGATTCTTACCTTCCAGTCTTCTAGGCTCCTACTGGCCTGGATTTGTGACTGCTCCAAGCTCAAGTTAGCATTAACACCCATCAACATTTGTGTGGCTCAAAGTATAAAGTGTAATATGGCCCTAAATGTAATGCTATTCTACGAGGAGAATCTAAGAGGACTTAGCTACCTTAGTGCAATTCTATTTCACTATGTTCAGGTCCCTAAAAATTCATTAACGCACCTACTTTTATTAGACACCATTTACTTACTTTTAAGATGGAGCCATAAAAGAGCTGTAGTGGGAGGGCTCACCCTTCTCTTCCCCAAAACACATACACACACCATTTGCATTGTTTCTTAGGGTGGAATAAAACTGCACTTAGGTACCAAAGTTCATGTAGACACCTACTAGAGTAGAATCTGGCTTGTAGGGACAAAAGCATGGGTTTCTGTTTATAGCTGCAAGCTCATGAAAATGACAGGGGAGGAGAAATACCCAAGGGTGTTAGCTGATCACAGCGACTGGAAAAAAAAAGAGAAAAGACCACAGAAAGGCAAATGTGCTTCTAGGATGTGTCTGAAGAAGTATTTCTATTAGAGAGAGTGAAGTATTAATGCCATTATGCTCTGATGAAGCATAATTTGTGATATTACATACATTTCTGTTCACCTATGTTCATGAATGGGAAATTGAAAAAGGACCTATGCAGAGAAGCATTACTAGGATAATCTAGGAAATGGAAAACATATCTAATAGGAAGGGAAAATAACACTCTGGCTCATTTGATAATTCGAAATGAATATTGTGAATATTGTGAAAGAATGTGATTGCCCTATGTAAATACATCAGTATGGGAAATACCAGGGAGGGAGTAGCGCATTTGAACCGATGCTTGATATTGGCATGTGTATGAATCGGCAACAGCTTGTGGAATCTAACTCTTTAAGCTAATGATAGTTTGAGAAGGTGTTGACATGCTGACTTTTCACAACTTGACTTTCATGGAAAGTATATGTTTGAACATATTGTTTTTTTCTGTTGTAATTTGTTTCTCCCAGGACTACATAGGTCACATTTCCAGGTGTTTTCCTTTTTCATCTTTACACTATTTTCAGAATTTGCTGACCTATTCTGACTTTGCTTAGGTATTCTGTTGTAAAGTAGAAGGGTTTGACTGAGAATCAAAGCTGAAGGCAGGGTTTCCACCAAGTTCCTGATTTTTCCACCACACAGCCCACAGAAATATTGAACTCACTGTTGTACAGATAAACCTTAGCCACTTAAGTAGAAGGTGACCATATGTCTCAGTTTGGCCAGGACAGTCCCTGATTTTGAAGGCCAGTCCTGGCTGGCCAGTGAAAATTAAAATGAGCATGCCAAACATGGGGCATGGAGGCAGAGTGGCAGGAACTGTGAAATAAGAAGCCCTAGCAGACAGTAACATTGTCCTAAAATAGTTAGCTTGATTAGTGGACTATGCATTAACACTACTTGTTAATTTACAGGTGATTGTAAATAAAGAATTATAGGCCATTAACAGGCCATTGACTCCCTGCACCCCAGCAGTGGAGGCAGTGTCCTGGACATCACGTTGTTCTCATTTTCACATTGTCCCATATGGTCATCACCCTACTTAACTTGCAGCTTGCGTGATTGGGATAGGGAAACGTATGACTCTGAACAAAGAACAATCACTGCTGCTGCCCATTATACAACATTTAGATTACTTATATTCATTCTTACATGAGTCATCATGACATATAACAAATACAGTTAAAAATATCTTTCGTTCTTGTGGGGGGAAGGGCTAATCATGTTCATAGTTATAAAACAGTAAAGAGGAGACACACTGCTATGTAGTTTGAAGCAGATGTTCTCATTGAAATGAAAGAAGAATTCTACCTAGAAAACCATGACACATTTTGGTTCAAACTTTGGAGATGTTCTTAGGTCCAGTACTCTTCTACTTAGGCAAAGTTCCATTTGAAATCAGTTACCTAAGTATCCAAGCAGTCTTCACATCTGCAAGTACCACGGGCAATTAACCCATAATAAATTATTTCACTTCAATTTTCCCCACTAAAGTTTTGTTTCCTTTTTTATCAAGAATGTGCATTACTCAAAGTGGCTTATTGGAACAAATGTGTAAAATGGAATTACATATGAAGAAATATGCTTCACTTACAATAAGAAATGACATGCCAGCTATGAACATAGCTAATTGGATTTATGGATAAAAATAAAATGCTTACTCATGCCTCTACCATTTTTCCTTTTCCCACATGTTTTGTTCAACCTTATCTAAAGCCCTATATACTTGTATCAATCATCTTTAATATTATATTGTTATTGAGCTTGTCTATTGCTTTAGCATTTGCATTTTTAGAATTCCATAAATATATATATATGTTTTCACAAGATTGTGAATGAATATATATATATATATATATATATATACACACACATTCACAATCTTGTAGGAACTAGAAATTTAAACAGAGTCTATTTCCCCCCCATTTACATGTTGTACCTCCTCCCTGCTTCTAACTACCCACACTGTATAAAAGATCACACTGTAGTTATTTTTTTTTCACAAATAGGAGCATGACATTCCTGTTTAGTACTTGTGAAAAAATCATTACGTATTTGAATATATAGCACTTATGTTCCTAACTTTAGGCTCCAGTTTAAAAAAAAGAGAATTGGCCAATACCATTAATCTAAGTCAGGACTGTCTAACTAGCAGCTCTCAGGCCAAACAGCCACCTCTCCCACTGCTGAGTGGCAGGAGAGGTCTCAGGAATTCTCATGCCACATACACATCTTTCAAGTCAGAGGGGTGGAAGGGGAGAAGGAGGGAAAGGGGAGAGAGCTGTGGGTTGGCAACAGGGGATGATGGTCTGTGTGCAATTAATAGGTTGGCTGATCTCCACAGGCTTTAAACTAGGCACCTTGGGGAAGGAGGAAGAAGAAGACAAAGGGAGCCACAGAACACCAAACCAAAGACACCCAGAAGAACAGCCCAGCCAAGTCAGGTGATGAGCACAAGAAATACCCAGGAAAGAGAAAGGGGCCCGGACAGTCCAGGGATTAGGAGGGAGGTGCATACACCCTCAGGAGGCCTTAAAAGCCTCTACACTAATGCTCGCAGTATGGGGAACAAGCAGGAAGAACTTGCCTTCCTGCTAACTAATACAAACCTAGACATAGTGGGGCTCACTGAAACTTGGTGGGATCAAATGCATGATTGGGTGGTAAACATCAAGAGCTATAGGCTGTATAGGCAGGATAGAATGGGGAAGAAAGGGTGACCTAAACTACCTGGACATATGCTGGGAAGAGCAGTCAGCCAGGTCTGACTGCTCACATAGGTTCCTAGCCAAGTTACAGGACTTCCATCTATCCCAAGAGGTACACAGTCCTACCAGGGGAAAATGCCTTACTAGACCTGGTCCTAGCCACAAGTGATGACCTGGTGAGGGGACTGTGGGTGCTTGAGCACCTGGGTGATAGTGACCATCGCCTACTGGAATTTACCATCCAGCACAGGGTGACAAAGGCCTGCAGCAAGGCAGCAGCCCTGGACTTCAGGAGGGAGGATTTCAATGAAGTAAGGAGGTACTGAGATCCTGGAGGGGTAGGGAGTTGGGAGTCCAAGAAGAGTAGCTGTTCTTTAAGAAGATAATCCTCTAAGCCCAAAGAGTGACAATCCCAATGAAGATCAAAGGGGGAAAGAGTGCTCAAAACCCCCATGGTTCACCAAAAGCATTCAGGAATGTCTCCAAGCTAAAAAGGAGGCATACACCCAATGGAAGGGAGGGACCATCATCAACGAGGATTATACCTCCATTGTTTGAAATTGTAGGGGGGCTGTTAGGAAGACTAAGGCAGAGACAGAACTGGGACTAGTGACCCAGATCAAAGATAACAAGAAGTCCTTTTTTAAATACATAGAGGGTAAAAAGAATGTACTGGGTAATGTCAGGCCTCTCCAGGATACACCTGGAAATCTGGTGGTCCCACCATCTGACAAAGCTAACCTATTTAACAATTTCTTTACCTCCACTTTTCTGAGCAGGGACTGGGTCATTTCCCCCCCACACTGGAGAAAAAAGAGCCTGCCCTATTTCCTGCTGATCTCCCCTCAGCAGTTTATAGGCTGCCACCAGGTCGCCCCTCAACCTCCATTTACTGAGGCTGAACAGGTTCAGGTCCCTCAGACGCTCCTCATAAGGCCTATCTTGCTGCCCACATATCAATCTAGTGGCCCTCCTCTGGAC
>JAGPOW010003316.1:98652635-98672637 GCA_030014935.1 Caiman crocodilus
CTGGACCAAGTGGAGGTCCTGCAGGTCCACCAGGAACCTCCGGGACCTCTCAGACTTGGCTGACTGCTCCTCCCAGCAGATGTCCGGGTAATTGAAATCACCCATGACGATGACATCCCTCATCCTAGCCGCCTCCTTAAGCTGGCCAGCAATTTGGAGGTCCAGCTCCTCCCTCTGGTTGGGTAGTATGTAGCAGACACCCACCATTAAGTCCCTTTCCCCTCATCCTCCTTGCAGCCTGACTCAAATAGATTCTGCCTGGTCCTCAGTCGCCCCCAAGTTGACGCTCAATGCAGAGAAAAGCTTTTTGACATAGAGCGCAACCTCTCTGCTTCTTTTCCTCACTCTGTTCTTCCTGAAAAGGGCATATCAATCGATGCCTATGGTCCAGTCATGGGTCAGGTCCCACCAGGTTTCCATGAGCCCAACCAAATCTGGTTCCTCCCCAGCCACCAGGAGAGACAGCTCCTCCTGCTTACCTCACATGCTGTGAGCATTTGTATAGAGGCATTTAAGGCTACCCACTGCCGCCTCTCCCTCTCCACTCGTTTCCCCCAAGCTTCAACCATTTATGCTCGCTCGACATACCTGGCTCAGCGGCAGAGCATCCTCTCTTCTCCCGGCAGGCCCGTCCCCCGGTGAAGCTAGTTTAAAGCCTACCGCACGAGATCAGCCAACCTAGAAGAAAGGAAATGCTTATCTTTAGGTGTTAGGTGAAGTCCATCCTCTGCCAGCATGCTCTGCATAGAGAAATGCAGGCTATGATCTAATAATCCGAAGCCCGCATCATAACACCAACCCCGAAGGCGCTGGTTTACAGCTGTGATACACGCCTCATGACGCCTTCCCTGTCGACTCACCGGCAGAATGTAAGAAAACACCACCTGCGATCCAAACGCCTTGAGCTGTCTTCCAAGAGCCTTGAAGTCTTCAATGATGTCCTCAAGCTGGCCTCTAGAAGCGTCGTTGGTCCCCACATGGACTACCACTAGCGGATAGTAATCTGTGGTCCTAACAATCTTCCGGATGCACTCCGTGACATCCTGAACCCGCACTCCAGGCAGACAACAAACCTCTCTGCACAAGGGGCCAGGACGGCAAATGGGATGCTCCATGCCCCTCAGGATGGAGTCCCCGATGACCAGGACTCGACGCTTGCGATGAGGGTGCACAATCAACACTGTGAGGGGGGTGCTCCTCAGCTGTCTCCTCCAGCGTGGCCAGGGCTGCATACCAGTTCCCAAGTGGCACCTCAGGTACAGGTTCTGCAGCAGCTCAGGCTGCCCTGGATCCAAGGGGAACTTGCTGCCACCAACGAGTCACTCTTCTGGGTCTGGGGGGCTCCTCAGTAGGCTTCTGGCCCTGCAGAGAAGAGAAGTACTTATCAATTTCATCCTCTGCCGCCCAGATCCCTCACAGCCTGCTCACCTCAGCCTGAAGCTCCTGCAGCTGCCCCTCCAGGGCCTGAAGACGGTCACAAGAGGGGCAGCCAGGGGACGCCCCTGGCATCTCCCCCACCTCCTGGGCCCCGCCCAGCCACCACCCCCAATATCTTCATCAGAGACTTGGACAAGGGGGTGAAAAGCACCACATTCAAATTTGTGGATGACACTATTAATTCCAAGATGAACATGGGCTGCCAATGTGGAGATGCAGTCAGGAAGGCTAACCACACCTTGTCATTCATCCATAGATGTATCATAAGCAGGTCCCAGGAGGTGATCCTCCCCCTCTATGCAACATTGGTCAGGCTGCAGTTGGAGTACTGAATCCAGTTCTGGGTGCTGCAGTTCAGGAGAGATGCGGATAGCATTGAGAAGGTCCAGAGGAGGGCCACTCAGAGGGGGCAGCAGGGCAGGCCCTATGAGGAGAAGCTATGGGACCTGAACCTGTTCAGCCTCCACAAAAGAAGGCTGAGAGGGGATCTGGTGGCTATCTATAAACTTTCCAAGGGGTACCAATGGCAATGGGAGAGTCCCTGTTCCCCTGAGCACTACCAGGGGTAACAAGGAACAACAGCCATAAGTTGACAGAGTAGATTCAGGCTAGACATCAGGAGGCACTACTTCACTGTCAGGGTGGCTAGGAGCTGGAACCAACTTCCAAGGGAAGTAGTGCTTGCTTGTACCCTGGGGGGTCTTCAAAAGCCACCTATCTGGGTTCATTTGACCCCAGCATCCTTTCCTGCCCAAGGCTATTATAGTACTGACTATGCGACTATGAATAGGGAGTGGGAGTCTATGTGCAGATTTTGAGTGGGATGGCAGCGTGGCTTCATGTTGCTGGTGGACCCTGTCCATACTGGGGGAACCTGCTTATACAATATGCAACCTGGGGGCCACATGCAAGTAACACCTGAAGTCCCTACATACAGTGAAGTTGGACAGCACTGATATAAGTTAATGTAATATAAGGCAATAAAAAATTCAGAACCAATTAATATCTTCCCTGTTCAATAACAATTAGACTCACTGTCTAAATATAGTATGCAACAAAAACGTAGGCAAAATGCAAAATGCCCACAAGGCCAAGCATCTTTGACTGGATCAGACCAAGATGGTAAGAATAATGTAAAGCTCTATGAGAATAACTTCCCTTCAGATATATGTGCCACAATAACTGGAACTGATTAAAGAGAGGAAAATAAATCTGTTGAAAGACTTTTTTTCCTTTACCCCCCCACCTCCTCCCCAATTTTTTTTTGAAAATGTTCTGTCACATTCTAAGTATGAGCAACCCAACTGTGCTGTCTCTTGCCTGGGAGCATTTACTCATAAACAATGTACTCATGAGTAAACTGCTCCCAGATCTAATGCACATATAGACACACAAAGTACGTGTCAACAATCCATTCTCTACGTGGCAAAAACTTGATTAACGGTGGTAACAAGTATAAGTGGTAGAAAGCTACTTCATAGATTTCATAAGCATTCATAGAATCATAGAAGTAGGGTCAGAAGGGACCTTGTAGATGTTCAAGTCGAACCTCTTGCCTAGGCAGGAGGAAAACTAGGCTCAAATGATCCCAGCCAGGTAGGCATCAAGCCACTTCTTAAAGACCCCCAGGGTAGGAGCCAGCAACACTTCCCTTGGAAGTTGGTTCCAGATCTTAGCCACCCTAACATTAGGACTGGAAGGGACCTTGGAAGATCTTTGAGTCCAGCCCCCTGCCCCTGGGGCAGGAAGTCAACAGGGGTCATAGGATCTCAGCAAGATAAATATCCAAATGTCTCTTGAAGATGTTCAAAGTAAGTGCTTGAACCACCTCTGGTGGCAGTCTATTCCAGACCTTGGGGGCTTGGACAGTAAAAAAGTTCTTCCTTATGTCCAGCCTGAAATGGTCATGGAAGAATTTGTGACCTTTCGATCTTGTCATCCCTTGGGGCGATCTGGTGAACAGACATTCCCTCAGTTCCTGGTTAGCACCGCTGATAAACTTATAAGTGGCCACCAGATCACCCCTGAGCCTGTGCTTTTCTAGGCTGAAGAGCCCCATAGCTCAGTCTCTCATCATAAGGTCTGCTTTCCTGATCTCTGATCATGTGTGTGGCTCTCTCTGGACTGTCTCAAGCTTCTCCACATCCTTTTTGAATTGTGGAGCCCAAAACTGGACACAGTACTCCAGCTGCGGCCTCACCAAGACCAAGTAGAATGGGAGAATGACATTCTGGGATTTGCTTGAGAAGCAGCTATGGATGAAGCCAGCTTTTTGCTCACTTTACTAGCTGCAGCAGCACACTGATGGCTCATGTTCATCTTGTAGTCAGGCACGACCCTCAAGTCCCTTTTGTCCATAGTGCTAGCCAGTATAGCACTGCTGAGCCTATACGCATGCTGCAGGTTTTTCTTCCCAAGGTGGAGAACCTTGCATTTTTTGGTGTTAAACACCATCAGATTCTCATTTGCCCATTTCCTGAGCCTGTCAAACCCAGCCAGGATCAACCTCCTGTCCTCAGGTATGGACACTTTACCCCAAAGTTTGATGTCATCAGCTAACTTAGCCAGTCTGCTTCTGATACTAATGTCCACATCATTAATGAAGATGTTGAATAGTACAGGCCCAAGGACAGAGCCTTGAGGGACCCCACTGGTCACAGCAGACCACGATGATTGACTTCCATCAACCACCACTCTATGGGTCTGACCATGGAGCCAATTCCCCAGCCAGTGAATTGTGGTGAAGCTGAGGCCACAGTTCACCAGTTTTGCTAAAAGGTGATCATGGGATACCAGATCAAAGACTTTGTTAAAGTCAAGATATATGACATTAATCTCTTCTCCCTTGTCTAGGTGATAGGTCATTTGATCATAAAAGGAAATAAGATTGGTCAAGTAAGACCTACCCACAACAAACCCATTCTGGCTATCCCTCAGGATGTTTCCATCAGCCAGTCTGTTAAGAAAGACTTCTTTGATAATCTTTTCTAAGATCTTCCCTGGGATAGAGTACAGGCTGATGGGCCCATAGTTTGCCAGATCCACTTTCCTCCCTTTCTTGAAGTTAGGCACCACATTGGCCTTCTTCCAATCTTTGGGCAGTTCACCAGAGTGCCAGGAGTTCTTGAAGATCTGTGCCAGGGACTGAGCTATGATGCTTGCCAGCTTCTTGAATACCCTAGGTTGCAAACTGTCAGGGCCAGCTGACTTGAAGGTATCCAGCCTCTCAAGGTGTTCCTTCACAAGATCAGCATTGATGAAGAGTAAAGAATTTCCCTCACCTGGGCCTTTCCACCTTGTAATGGGCAGGGGTGTCCCTTGGGACTGGTGAAAAACCAACACAAAATAACTATTTAGCAAGTTGGCTTTTTCCTGGGTGTTGGCTGTCAGTTGTCCCATCTGGTTTAGCAGGGGTCCAATATTGCCCTTGCTTTTCTTCCAGCTCCCCACATATCTAAAAAAGGACTTTCTATTGTCCTTGATACTTGCAGCTAATTGGAATTCAGTTACAGCCTTGGCTTTCCTGGTTCGCTCCCTGCAGGTCCAGACCAATGCAGAATTTTCCTCCTTGGAGGTGGATCCAGTCCTCCATCCTTTGTAGGTCTTTCTTTTTAGATGCAGGAGGTCTGATAGTTCCCTGCAGAGCCAAGGGGGCTGCTGTGCCCTTTTGCTGCCTTTCCTTCGAGACAGAATAGACTTTGCTTGTGCATCTAGGATTGCTCCCTTGAGGAGCAACCACTCATCCTGGACTCCCCTCCCCTTTGGGTTGTGGTCTCTTAGGGCCTCACTGACAAGCCTTCTGAGCTTGTCAAAGTCAGCTTTCCTGCAGTCAAGGACTTCTGTATTGCTGACTGACTTGCCAGCTTTATGGCAGATGGTAAAGGTGATCAGCTCATGGTCACTGTGACCCAGCTTCCCTTCAATCATTAGGTTACTGATTAGGTCATCCCCTGTTGCCAGTATGAGGTCATCGGCCCGTAGACATCTTGAGTCAGATAGGTCTCGTCCACACATGAGAGAAATCTTTGTGATCATTCAGATTTGGCCGAGCACTCTTCCCATGAGATGTCTGGATATTTGAAGTTTTCCATGACAACCATGTGCCAGGAGAGTGTGGCCTCAGCCAATCTTTCTTACACCTGCATCAGGAGTGTGTGCCCTTCTTTCTTACACAAAAAGAAGTTGGGGAAAAAAAAGTCAGTCTAGGTAATCACTGCTGCTATGAATCCATGGTAGATTCATAGATTATAAACCAAAAGTAGTTCACTCATAGTCCCTCAGTTTAAAAATAAGATAGCAACTTCATTTTTGCTTCTATTAGCATATAAGTATTAGCATAGTTCCATTTAAATTGGGCTTAATCTATTTAGCTTTGTCCCAAGTCACAGTCCTGGTTTTGCACTGGGAAAACACCACCTGTGTCAAAAGTGATGGTGATTGCTCTTTTAGTTCACACAGCCACATATATAGCATACATCACATCACAGAGCAGTGATGACAGACGACTACTCACCAGAACTCCGCAACAAAGAACCTTCAGGAACCTCTGGGTTACTTGCACCTTAAAACAAAATAAATGGTTTTTTTTTTCTTTAGTCTTTAGCAAAGCCTGTGGACAGGTTAGGTGAGATTTTTAAAGGTATTTAGGCACTGAAGATACAGATAGATGCATACATTTTCAAAAGTCACCAAACTGCCTTCAAAAATCTGAGGAGTTAGTAGTAGTAGGTCCTGAAATATCTAAACCACTCTCAAAACAAGATTCTATTTAAAGTATAAGCACATGACATGTGCAGGCTTCTAGGTGATCATCATCAGTTATGTTAAAAATATTTTGAGATTTGTTGTCACAAACCCTGAGGTAAGTGGGGGAGTGGAAGACCTGGAGGAAGACCAAGCGGAATGGGCAACAGGAGAGGTACTCTCGTGCTTCCTGAGAAGATAGGTCATTCAACTGTTCACAAATGCATGGAGTCTAGGAACCAAGCAGGAAGAATTGGAAGTCCTTGCACAGTCATGAGACTATGATGTGTTTGGAATAGCAAAGACTTGGTGGGATAGCTCTCATGACTGAGCATTGTCATGGATGGTTATAAACTGTTCAGGAAGGACAGCCAGGGAAGAAGAGGAGGAGATGCACTCTGTGTAAAAGAGTGACATGATTGCTCAGAGCTCCAGTATGAAACTGGAGATAGGCCTCTTGGCAATCTCTGAGTTAAGGTTAGAAGTTAGTACAACAAAGATGATGTTGTAGTGGATGTGTGATATAGACTACCAAACCAGGAAGAAGTGGTGAATGAGGCTTTCTTCAAACAGCTAAAGGAAGTTTCCTGGTCACCAGCCCTGGTTCTCATGGGGGACTTCAGTCACCCTGACATCTGCTGCAAGATGCAATACAGCAGTGCACAGGGGATCCAGGAAGTTTTTTGAGAGTACTGGGGACAGCTTCCTCATTCAAGTGCTAGAGAAGCCAATTAGAGGCCATGCTTTTCTTGACCTGGTGATCACAGAACGGGGAAGAATTGGTGTGGAATATAGTAGTGAATGGCAACTTGTGCAGCAGTGACCACAAGATAATTGAGTTCAGGTTTATGAGGAAAGGAAGGATGAAGAGCAGCAGAGTAAGGATTCTGGCTGGATAAGTACTTTGTTGATCTTATTTGAGTCCATTAACTTCCTGCTCATGGCAGGGGACTAGACTTAATGATTTTGCAGGTTCCTTCTGGTCCTTTGATTCTATAATTCTATGATTCTACGATTTCCGAAAAGCAGACTTCAACTCTCTCAGGGAACTCATGGAAAGAATCCCCTGGGAAGCCAGACTGAGGGGCAGAGGAGTCCAGGAGAGCTGAGTTTACTTTAAAGAAGCCTTACTGAGAGTGCAGGAACAAACCATCCTGATGCACAGTTTTCATCTTTGAACACTTATGGTGATCAGGAAAGGTCCCAGATGATTGGGAAAGGGCAAGCATAGTGCCCATCTTTAAGAAAAGGGAAAAGGAGGATCCAGGAAACTACAGACCAATTAGCCTTACCTAAGTCCCCAGAAAAATCATGGAGTAGATCCTCAAGGGGACATTTCTAAGTACTCGGAGGATAAAAAGGTAATTACCTTCTATGATGAGGTGACTGGCTTTGTGGATTTGGGAAGACCAGTGGATGTGGTGTACCTTGATTTTAGCGAGACTTTTGGCGGTGTCCTACAGCATTTTCTCAGGCAAGCTAAGGAAATATGGGCTGGATGAATGGACAATTAGGTGCATAGAAAACTGGCTGGAGCACTGGTTACAGAGAGTAGTAATCAATGGCTCAATTTCTAGTTAGCAGCCTGTATCAAGTAGAGTGCCCCAGGAGTCAGGCCTGGGGCCATTTTTGTTCAATGTCTTCATCAGTGACCTGGAAGCTGGCACAGAGTGCACCCTCAGCATGTTAGAAGATGACACTAAGCTGTGGGGAGTAGTAAATATGCTGGAGGGAAGGCTAGGATTCAGAGTGACCTACACAAATTGGAGGACTGAGCTAAAAGGAATCTCATGAGGTTCAACAAGGACAAGTGCAAAGAAACAATCCCATGCATGAGTGGCTGGGCAGCAGCTTTGTTAAAAAGGTCTGAAAGGTTACAGTGGGCAGTAAATTATATATGAGCCAGCAGTGTGCCCTTGTTGCCAAGAAGGCTAATGGCATACTGGGCTGCATTGGTAGGTGCGCTGCCAGTAGTTCCAGGGAAGTGATTATTCCCCTTTATTCAGAACTGGTGAGGTACCATCTGGAGTACTGTGTTCAGTTTTGGGCCCCCCGCTATAGAAAAGATGTGGACAAATTGGAGAGAATCCAGTGTAGAGCAACAAAAATGATGAGGGAGCTGGGGCACATGAGTTCTGAGGAGAGGCTGAGGGAACTGGGCTTATTGCTTATTTAGTCTAGCGAAGGGAAGACTGAAGGGGGATTTAATAGCAACCTTTAACTACCTGAAGGTGGGGTTTAAAAGAGTATGGACCTAGACCAGTGGTAACCAGCCACTGGATCTCGATCCACCAGTACATCTCAGAGAGTCTTGCAGTAGATCTCAGATTCTCTTGGAGTCAATCCAAGGCTGGGGTGGGGGGCTAAGTGCCCACTTGCATACATGCTCATGCCTCAGGGTAGCAGGTCAGTCCAGGAGAGGGGGGAAGGGGCAGGAGCTAGATCAAGGCCCTCGTGGTGAGGGACAGTGAAACAGAGGCAGGGGCAGGAGTAAGTTGAGTGAGGCCCTGGCTGGTGGGACTTACCTGCTGTGGAGGTCTTCCCCCAAATAGGTTTTTCTCCCTCTGCCTTGATTTGTCCCACCCCAACTTCTCTCCCCACAGATTTACCTGCTGGGAGGTGGCGTGGGAGGCAGGTTGGCAGTGGTGCACAGTAGATCTTGGGTTGCTTTTAAATGCTGAATATATTCTTCTACTTAAAAGGTTGAAGACCCCTGAGATAGACTGCTCTCAGTGGTGGCAGATGACAGAACAAGGAGCAATAGTCTCAAGTTGCAGCAAGGGAAGTTTAGGTTAGATATTAAGAAGAATGTTCTTACTAGGAGGGTAATAAAACACTGGAACAGGTTACCTAGAGAGGTGAGGGAAGTTTTCAATACCCAGCTAGACACAGCTTTGCCTGGGATGATCTAGCTAGGGATGGTCCTGCTTTGAGCAGGGGGTTAGACTGCAAGACCGCCTTTCCAATCCTAACTTTCTATGATTCTAAATAGTTATATAATTAAGGGGCGCAGCAGGCATGGGCAGTGATTTACAGAAGCCACCCATGTGACAGCAGCAGTAGGAAGAGCCAGTGTCTGGGGATCTGATTTGTGGTGGCAGCAGGCAGGGTGCAGGGAGCCTGTGCTAGGACAGCAAACAAGTTGGCAGCCCCACTGTCCTGTGCTCAGCAAGCCCCTCACCTCCCCAGGGCTTTCTGGTCTCTGCCCAAGATGTCAAATTATCCGATTTTGCCTCTGTTCATAAGCATGTAGAGTATCACAATGCAGTAACATCCTGTTTGAACTGGCAAAAGCATAGTAAAGCAGCTTTAATATAGTCAGGGCTTTGAGAAATACTCAGCAAGTAATTCAAAGCACTGATAAGGTTGCTAAGTTTTATATTTCATACAAAAATGGATCATACTTAAAAAGCATTAAGAGTCACTAACCTTGTCAAATAAATATTCAAATCAAAGTCCAGTTGGTCAGTTGGTATTGAAAGAATGGAATATTCAGGTTTGATGTGGAAGCAAATAAAACATATCCACTTTGATTGCATTCATTCTCCTATTTTGAATTCATTGAAATACCAAGCAGAGTCTACAAGATCGGCAAATGCTTTCAGATAAAAAATATATAAAAATATTCTCATGAATCCTTGAGAAGCAAGATCATTCAGTGTTACTGAGCTCTTTTTACTATAACAACATGGCACACCTGAATTTAGATAATTCTTGGCATTTATTTTAAAAATGCTTTGTAGAGGTTGTTTGTAGCTCAGAATTAAGCAAAGCATACATGTAGAGAACTACTTTAATATGGAGTACAGCAGACAAAAGGCTGTCTGGCACTCATGAAAACAAGCTTGGACTAGCATTATAGGAAAGGCTTTATTGAGACTGAAAAGTTGTAGTAGTGACTACCCATAACAATTTGGTAAAAGGCCACCTTGAATGAAGTTTAGTCAGTTTTGGACTATCTGTAGTTTTAAAAATAAAGGCTATCAGATCCTGTAAAGGAGAAAAAAACAATTTAAGATTGAAAAGTTAATTGGCAACTTTGAGATTTCCTGTCAGATTTGTCCTGAAGATAAGTATAAATCAGACTCTAGGATCCACAGGAAAACAAAGCTACATCTTCATAATGAAAATATGTAAAATGCCTTATGAGGTGTATAGGTTTTACACATGTTGGTCTAAGGACACAGGCAGACAAGGTTCTTTGGACAAATATGACATCTTTAATTCAACCAACTCAAATAGTTGGAAAATTCTTTGCAAGCTTTTGGGTATAAATACCCTTCATCAGGCTGAGGAAGCATCTGCGGTTGATGTGCGCGCTCCTCCCGAATGCAATGAATAGTCAAGAAGCCAGGGGCTGGGATGCATGCAAGAAAGCCAGTCAGTGAAGATGTAAATTGAGGAGTCAGTGGGTGAGAGACAGGTTGAGAGGAGCAGGGATGAGGGGATTGAATGTAGCTGGTAAATAGTAGAGAAGTTACCTGGGGAGTCAGATGTTAGATAGGTTATAATGTGTCATAAATCTAATGTCTATATTTAGTTCATTATTTTTTTGTATCCAGTTCTTTTTGTTTATACTCCAGGCAGCTGTGCACTACTGGGGGTACTTCATTAATATCAGCATTGGGTGTTGGGGTGGGTACATAATGCCCATGTATTCAGGAACTTCATTTTCCCAGAGATGGTGGAGGAGGGGGAATTCACTCCTGTTACTCTCATCATAGACTTGGCTGGGCTGACCATTCCACCTTTGATCACTGGGGACTTGGTGGTACCTACTCCTTCCCAGCTCATGAAGTTATACACCATCAAATGGACCCAAGGAAGTACTTCATTTACCATCTGAATAGCTGTTAGATGATGGTGGAGTGAAATCTATGGGCATCTAAAGGCATGCTGGAGGGTCCACCTGCAACTCAGGCTGAGAAACCTTCCCAAGTTCTTGACCACCACCTGCAGTCTCCACAATATATGTGAGGTGAGGGATGAATCCTTCCTGGACTGGGATGGCTCTGGACAGACTCCTGTGGAGGAATCCTGTGATACTTTTCATAGTGCCTGGGCTGAGGAAGTGGTCCTGGATGAGCATTCCCAACACATCTATCGCCAGGCTGCTCTGATCAAGAAGGTCTTGGCAAACTATCTTCTGGGACAACATTCTGCTGGGCAGGAGGGGGTGCCACGAAGGACATCTCAGTCATTATGAACCTCCATTTATTGTACCACACCTTTAATGTGGGTATCCATGTCTCAGTAAATACTTTTCCTGCTAAACAATAAGCTTGACACTCCCTGTAGAGGGGGAAGAATGGGGGCCTGGGCCAGGTGACTGAGGCCTGGAGTCTCATCTTGAGAGGGATGGATTGGGAAAATTGTGAGGCCTAGCTGGGAGTGGGAAACCAAGGCACAGAGATTGGTGTTGGGGGATCACAATGACTGGCTGGAAGGGAAACCAGAGGCACAGGCCACTGGGTGGTTCAGGATTGTAGATGACTCAAGTACCGGGCAGGAAGCACACAAAGAATTAATTTCATAACCGTGCAAACTTTATTTCTTCAAATAAACCTGTGTAAACTGCATTAACTGCAAATTATGCTAAGTATGCTGTTGAGTCATTTTGAGTGAACCCAGGATGCTTATGTACTGTCTCTCTGCTGGCTGGGATGATCCTTGGGAGCACTGTAGCATGGAAGCATGCTCCCAGTCTGAGCAAGATGACTTCAAGGAGCCTGATAGCTGCATCTCCATGAGCAGGTCTGATTCCACACACGTTGGAAGCTGGCTGGGAGCAAATAGTGCTGTTATCCATCATCCTGTCTTGTTAGAAAAGTACAGGTAGCTTTTTGTGTTGCTGCCTCTCCTGCTGGGCTGCAGAAACCTAGGAGGGTGGTGTGGTATTTTCTATTGCCCCACGCAAGGGAAGGACTACCACTGCCAGGGTGTTTAATAGACCTACCACTCAGATCTCCACTCCTTACTTGGCATCCAGCCATGCTGTAGGGGCTGTAAGGCTCTTGGTGACTGGAGTCTAAGCACAGGGCAGAGTTGTAGAAAATGACTCTATGGAATGCTTAGTTTCATGGAGCTGACACTCTTTCCTCAGATGTACTGAATATCAATGTGATTTGTATTCCTAAATTACTTCGATGCATTTGAACATGGGCTTTTCAGTGAGAGTTTGGCAACTAACTCTCTTAGTAAGTAATTTGCAAAGAAACAGAAGTAGATCATAATGGAAGAGAATGCTTGCACACAAACTATTCAGAATAATATTTTTAAACAAGGAGTAGTTGAAATGTATATCACGTAGCTAAGTTTGAAAGATGATATATATAAGAATTGCTTCTTTACTCTTTCAAGAAGTAAGAGACTGCAGATGTTTGCTTTTTATTTATTTGTTTAGATTTAAACATTATTTGAAAAAAAGGTACCCTAAGAATAAATTAAACTTACAATCACAAAGGATGTTACCCCAGCAGCAAAAAAAAAGCTAACAACCTTCCAGTAAATCAAAGCAACAAAGCTACCCCACCTCAGAAACATACTTTCAACCCTCCATAAAGAATTTGTAAAATAAATCACTTTTAGAGTATGTAAAAAAATTCAGACTGCTTCTGAGCAATGGTGTATACTTTAAATCTACTTGATCTTATAAATTTGTAGCTTTGATATATTTTAGGTACTCATATAGTCTCCCTTACCTTCACAGATTGTTATAGTTCCATTGACTTACATGGTGTCAGTGCAGCTGAGTTGACTTTCATAAAAGAAGGATTTGACTCATAATGTTTTAATACAATTTTCTTAATATAATGCATCACAATCAGATGGAAATGGTAATAATTTTCTATACAACAGTATGATGAATAAAGCTATAGTCTACCCACTCCTTTCTTTTTCTTTTTTTTGGTAGCATGCTTGAGTATGCTTGATTACTTTATTTTTTGTTTTATGGACCAGCTAAATCCCTGGGGATTACCTACGTGGGCTTCTGGAACTGGTAATCTGCCAGAAGGAAATAGCATGATCAAGTGACACATGTTTTCCATAAGCAGGAAACCTTTCCTACCATAACTTCCACCTGCCAACCATACTTTAAGACAAATATACTCTATTGATTAGTCTTTCTCTCCTTCTCCTTCTCTCTTTCTTGCAAATGTATAAATCAAAGTATGTCACAATGGTAAGCTTGCACAGTGAAAGCATAAAAACCTGAAAAGTGCCAGGTATTCCTGTGTGTATATGCACGGCATAATAGTATGTTTTTAGGTGTGACTACTTTTTCCTCCTCCACACCCCTCTGCCCTCTCAGTCATACTTTTCCCATCACTAGTTATTTATATCATTGTCTTATTAAGTATTATCTCTCCATTTTCTCCATGATTTGGCACAAGGTCAAGCCTAGAAGAACAGCCTTCAAAAAGAAATTTTATTTGTTTATATTTCATCATCCTAACTACACATTTCCCACTGAAATCCTTTGTATTTTACCACATTACTTGTATGAATTCTTCATTGAACTCCATAATTCTCAGTTAGGTTATTCTTGCCACATATTCTACCTTATTGTTCCCAAATTTATCTTTCTTGAAGAAAAAAGGCATACTAAGTTCCCTTATTATGTATCATGAAATACATAAAAAGGGAACTCGAAACTCTTTAAATACCTGATCCTTCACCTTAATAAGCTTAAAAAACTTTATTTCCAAAGGTGTTTAAGGTGTTTTCAAAGGTATCTTCATTCCTTTTTAGTGTTGCAACCTCATAAAGCAAAGGACCTAAGAGTGGTCTTGTATGTTGTGGTGGAAATGCCTCCCTGAGTCAAAACTCACCTCCAGCACCAAAGCAGAGGAAAAGTGGTGGCCACAGAATGCCGCTGAAGATCAAAGGCCCTGTGGTGAGAATGCTGCCACAAGAAGAAAAGCATCACTGGTACAGGAGTAGTGGGAAAAATGGCAGCATGAAAACATTGCTGAAGACCAAAAGCACCTTCCCCCTTCCTCGCACACCATCGTGGGCATGCTTTGTCAATGCATGCTGACGATGATTTGCTGGATGGCCCTCAGAGAGAGGGATAAAATCCCTCCCAGCCAATATCCAGGGAAGACCAGAAGTGAGGCCTCTTGGGAGCCTAGAGTGGCAAGAAATGAATGGATGTCCTGGCAGGGGTAAATGGTGGCAACCCTGAGATTTGGAGTGCCCAGCTAATGCTGACTCAGAGGAGCCAGGATACATAACTCTCACAAAGCTGTGGATCCCAAATGACATCGATAGAGACTGGGGCAGCGGTGAGTTAAAGGAGAGAGGAAAAGAGGAAGGATATTAAAAGCTGTGAATAACCCTTGGGGAGAGAGGGAGTCCTGAAGGAAGGCACCTCGGGGTACATGCAATGACAAGTGAGGCTGATGTGAGGCCTGGACAAGGACGATACACCATCTGAACTGGGACTGAGATTAAACAGGGGCTAATGTCCAGCCGTGGCTGATTGATTATGAGTTTGCTTTGGCCACAACCTAACATCATCTCTGGTTAGTGTAAGGTGGGGTGTACAGGGAGGCAGAGCCCTGAGACAAAGACCTAAGTGAGAGGTTGAAGAGCAAACCAGGAGAGGCAGAACTTCCTCCCAGCAATAATCCTTACCATCAAGTTGTGGCAAGTAAGAACGCCAGGTGACCTCAAAGACAATTGGAGGGCAAGCTGCTGACCCACAAGGAGACAGCCATGCCCGATAGGCTCGAAAAGGCAAGATGCTTAAGCAAATGTCATGGTAAACTACATATATTAACAAGTTGTTTTTTTTCTTTAGTTGTTCGAATATAAACATTTTCTGCTGAGAAATGCCACCAACATTTTTGCTTTGTATCTATGCCTTCACCATATTATTATTCGTAACTAATACTCCTCAAAATTTGAATCGCTCAACCTAATGTTATCTATTGCTGTTGACTGGTAGGAGAGCATGTCACTGGCCTATAACTAGAGATTTGTTTTCAACCTCATTGTTTTTTATTTAGCTTTTATACCAGGCTTTTTGTCCATCCAATCAACAGGGTCATCAGCCTTTCCAAAAATTTATGTGGGACATTTAAATCTACTGCATCCTGAAAATGTCTCTACACTTATGTCACTTTTTCCGGTCACAGTCCAGTATATTGGAGCTTAATCTTCCTGCCTTAATAGTACACTGATGTCAACTGGGCAGAAAATTCTCTTTCATTTAGAACCAGAAGTATGTAGTTGTACAGTCCTAACATTTTTTTAAGGAATTAACATTCTTTCACTGTTGCCCAAAGGCCATTTCATTGTATACTACCAGGTGGCTTTTCAAAATAATCTATAGAAGCCTTAAATTGAGGTGTCAGTACTGGGGGTTATAGAAGAAATTGATAGATTAAACAGTGGGAAATCACCATAGCTTAATGGTATTTACCCAAGTGTCCTGAAGGAACTCAGACTCAAAATTGCTGATCTGCTGGCTTTAATATGTAAGCTCTTACTAAAACCAGGACTGGAGGGTAGCCAGTGTAAGAGCAATATTTAAATATGGTTCTGGAGGGAATCCAGGGAACTACAGACCAGTAAAGTCAACTTCTGTTCCTGGTAACTTGGTAGAAACCATAATAGTAGATAGAAGTATCCATCACATGAATGAACAGCACTTGCTGGGGAAAGGTCAACATAGCTTTAGTAAAGGAAGGCCATGCCTCACCAGTTTCCTAGAGTTCTCTGAAGGTGTCAACAAGCCCGTGGAACAAGGTGATCCAACTGATACAGTATATCTGGATTTTCACAGAGCACTTGACTGAATCCCACAAAAAAGGCAATTCAATTGTTTTGGCAGTTAAGGCAAGGCCTCCCTATGGATCAGTAATGGGCTAAAAGAGCCCTTAGATCAGACCTGTGAAACAAGGAGTTGTACTAGGGCCAGGCAACCAGAAACTATGCCCACACTGATATTGCTTTAGTTTGGGTGCAGGTTCTAGCTCATGGGGAGCTGCACAACTGCTAGGAGATGGGAAGAAGTGGCAGCAGTGAGGACACAGATTCCAGCTGCTGTCCCTGGTGCAAGTTGACCGTGGATTTATGACCTAGATACCTCGTTCCAGGTGGACCCAAACCCTAAGACTGACCATGATCTTAATTTGGTAATAGGCAAATTTTATTGATGCACAGTGATAACAGATAAGAATAATGCAGGCAAGGCAAACAATTTTATATCTACCACTCTTAGGGCTTTCAAAGAGGGAAGGTACATCTGGCCAGTATGCAAGCTTCACTCTGAGGTTCTTTCTTGAATGTCACCTGTCAGTAGCCTGGAGGTTGAGGGCCAAGGGCCAAACCTTATGGGGTAGGTGAGATGGGCTGGTGATATGCCTTCTGTCCATGGTGGCCTCAGGTTCCCTTCTTGTGGGCCCTATGATGCTCTGAAATCTCTCCTTTTGTATTCTTTCTCCCCTCTGATGATTTTTCATTTCCAGGCATTGTTGATTGATTTTCCTGTGGTCATCAAACTGTCCACATTCTGTCCTGTCAGAATATTCCTTTGTTCTGACAAATCCATCAACACATATTTTATATGATTATTTACCAGTCTTCTAATTTGGTCTGTCCACCAAAATCAGAAATCCCAAGGGCTCTGCAGTTGGGCACTGTGGCCTAATGCCACCTTATCTCTTGTTATGGAATAGCATGTTGCGTGTTTTCAATTTTCCAGCCTGTGCATCTGCCGGCTTCAGACACAGTGGGCCTTGAGGGAAACTTATTCATAAACACTCTTTTAGAAATCAATTAACCTTTGCCATTCCCCTGGATCATTATTCTAATGCATATCTGTTTTACCTACAAACCAATTCCCAAAAGCAAACCTCTCTTCTAGCCATCAGTGAAGATTTACACCTTTTGGAAGCTGCTCTGGAACAAATGGGGAATTAGGGCCTGGGGGAAACAGCAGCAACATGTGTGTAGCTCCTTCTTGCCTTGCCCAAGGGCAGCTACCCACAGGGTGGAAGCCTATATTGAATCACAACTGGATATCACAGGATTGGGAAAGTGGGAATGCAGGCTTATTCCTTGGCCCTAGCACAGTTCCTTTGTGCCTAGGCCCAGTGCAGCTCTCTACCATCTAGAAGCTGAAATGGGAGAGAGGGGAACTGAGGGAATTGGTGGCAGTATGGCTACAGGCAAAGCCCCTCCCACTGACATACTGCTGAAGTCATCAGTCCACATTGACCAAGACCTGGGTTATTCCAGCCCACAGCTTAAAGGTTGCTGGCCACTGGGTAAAGCACTTGAAACAATGAGTTAGTTTTCACAATGTAGGCGTGTAATAGTGGGAGTTGCCCCGAAGGGTTTGCCCTTTGTGTTGCTTAATATATCCATAAATGGTTTGGATAGCAGTATAATGACTGAAGTGGCCAAGTATGTGGATGACAACAAATTATTCAGAGTGCAAAAAACAAAAGTAATTGGGGGAAAAAATGAAGCAGAATCTCATAACATTGATTGTATGTGCAACAATCTGTTGGATGAAATTCAGTGCTAGTAAGTGCAAAGAGTTGCATGAGGAAACGAATAAACTGAGGTACACACATATCATGGTGGACTCTGCATTAGCTGTTACTACTCAAGAAAGAATTCTTTGAATTACTATTCATAGCTCTCTGAAAACCTCAGCCCCATGTTGAACAGGAGTCAGAAAAGCAAATAGGAATCATTATGAAGAGAATTGAAAGAAAAACAGAAAATGTCATTATGTGTCCATCTACACTTGGAATACTTTATACAGTTCTGGTCCCCCTCACCTCTGAAAGGATGATCAGGGGTATGGAGAGCTCCCATACAAAGAGAGACTGAATGGGGTATGTCTTTCTTGGCTTAGAGATGAAATGTTGTGTTGTCCAGCTCTTGAGAGCATACAATGAAATTTTAGAAACAAGCAAAGAAAAATACTTTTTCACACAGCTTGTAATTAATTTGTGGTACTCATTGCCACAAGCTACAGCAGAGACTGATAATTTAACCAGGTTCAAAAGATTATTGGACACAAATGACAGATAGATTCATCATCAGCTGTTAAACAAGAGAGTTAGTGCTGCACCTCTGAATAGGATTTCCTAGGCTTTTGAGTCCTGTAAACTGTAGTGGAAGAGATGATACTACACTAGATGGACCTATGTTTTGATCTAGTATAGGACATCTTATTTTCTTGTGTTACTGTCTAGCAGGAATGTACTCTAAACCCTCTATCCCTCAAACTATAGTTTCCATCCAATAATGCAGAAGTTTTTGGGCCATAAGAAAGGGAAGCAAGAGGGAATGTGATACTTTGGCTTAGAGTTTGCTGGATTTTGAAATGACCTCAGTGTTGGAGGTCTGAGTTAGATATGCTTTGAGTATACCTAACAGATTGGTTCTCTCTGGGAACCTAGATGGAGTTTCGGTACTTTCCCAGTGTCCTTATTGATTGCAAGGAAGCTTATGTGGAAGTTAAATGCCTAACTGCTAAGACTACAAACCTTTGGGGGGCAAAAGGAGGACTAATCTAAAGACTAACTAAAGGATTATTTCTGTGAGTTTTGCAGAATATCAATGACTAAGGCACATTCATATACATGGTTGCAGGTTTGGGTCTGGCCTTTAGTTTTTCCTATTTGAAAAATGGCTATTTATTTGTTTCTTCCCCTTTATTATTTTCACTGGTAAGGAGCTCAAGTTCATATATTCTAGTAAGGACCTCAAGTACATATACTACTTCCAGACATAACTTTCCATATTTAATGAAAACAACAATATAAAAATGAAGAGAGATAAGGGGTTGTAACTAAAGCTCAAGAGAGACTAAAATTAAAGACATAGGGGATTAAAATGATGATTACATCCTGGAGATGCCCATGACCTTTGAAAGTCAGGTTGCCACACATACTTCCTGACAGTACACATTACTTTTTATTATTAAGGCTCTTGTGCTTTGAGTTGTGCAGATGTGTGTGTTTCATATTGCTTCAGAGAGGACTGCAAACTCTGCTCCTTTTTTGTTTGTTAGGGTTCCTGAAGAGAATCTGAAAGTGATATTCCCTTTGTAAAGCATCAGAATACAAATGCATTTGTTTTTACAGTGAACCATTTCTTTTCTCTTATATCTCAGTGAACAGTGCTGAGAATTTTTGCACTCTGTCCTAAGTTATTACCTAGAAAAGATGTTGTTTATTATCTCATCTTTATATGCAGAGACTCCAAGGAGATCCTTCTTCACAGAATAGCTAATTGGAGTAGAGAGAGGAAACAAGCAAACAAAAAAACCCAGTGTCCAAGGCAGCCGGAGCCGTCCAGAGGATCGCTAATTTAATCGGATGTCAGGCGGGCTGGTGATGGAGAGGCAAGCACAGCGTATTGGTTGCAAAAATAACTTTTACTTGACCTTTACTTATGCCGCTGGTGGTTGCGATGCAGGTGGTAAAGTTGCTTACATAGTTACAGGTAACGAGTTGCTTGAGTAGTTACGGATAACTGGCAACAGAATGAGCCAAACGTCACCTGTTTGTAGACGGAAACGAGCATGCAGGATGAAGGATACGTTGGGAGCAAACGGTGATGGGGAGATGTTGGTGGGTGATCAGTCTGCCAGCTTTTCTGTGCCACATGGCAAAATTCTCCGTACTCTACCACGTGGTCAGAGCTCTCCGACTTGGGCGGAAGCTGCACAGACCTTTATACTTTTAGAGTGGCCAATGACAGACCGCCAGGTAGGAATAGCTAATGAGGCAGAACGTACCAAATTTAAAAGTAACTGCAGTTGCTTAGGGCAGTTCTATTGTGACAGGGG
>JAGPOW010003316.1:98672737-98714817 GCA_030014935.1 Caiman crocodilus
ACCGCCAGGTAGGAATAGCTAATGAGGCAGAACGTACCAAATTTAAAAGTAACTGCAGTTGCTTAGGGCAGTTCTATTGTGACAGGGGCACTCAACTGACTTGGTTATTACACCCAGAATGACTTCTATTGGAACTGTTTACATAAATGATGGGAGCGGTGAGGAAAGAACAGTCTGTTTCCCTTCAGTAGCTGGATTTTTATAAAACAGGTAAGAATATCTATTGACTGAAGTCAAAGACAAAGTAAAAACAGACCTATAGACTGGCTCAATGCCAGGCTGAAAAGGGTAAAGACAAGACAGTGAATCTGTAAGAGCTAACCCTTTGAAAAATAATTATCTTCCCTTCTTTTCTAGGGCCAGAATTCCAGTCTACTACAGCAGCAAACATCTGGATAACTTCCTAGGAGAGCATTCCAAAGTAAATAATGCCCATTAGCTTTTCTTGACACTTTGTAGGATCTCCTATCTTAAATAGGGTCCAGATGTGAAGAACATCACTGCATAACTTAACTTTTTGACTCCATGTATCAGACAGCTTTATTATCATCAAGAGCAATGAAAAGCACTGAAACAAGATGAATATCTGAGTGTTATGAAGGGACCTTATAGAATTTGGAGGATTTTTTAAAATAGTCTATAATTGTTGGGCAACCAAATCCCACTAAAATTCAGTGAAAGACTCCAAACTCTTTTAGATCCTTTTGAAATTTCCAGTCTTAGTATTTGAAAGCTGCTTTGGGAAAACAAAACAAAACAAATCAAAACAAACCTGAATGTTTTATTATATGCAGGACATATGTGCAATATGTAGTCTTTCAAATGCCTGACCCACATTCAAAGAGAATAATAGTTAATTTGAGGAATACCTGTCTCTCTGTACCCAGGTACACATGTTTATGTATTTATTTGTAGAGAAAAATATTTACACAAGCAAATAAGGATGCTTGTGTTCATACTTACTCAGTTTTCATCAAATCAAAAAAATTGTGTTTAAAAGGGCTGTTATTGGAACTATGAATTCAAAAGTCAGTTTTGTGCATGCAAAAACTTGTCAGTACTTTTCAAATAGGCTTAGGAACCAGTTGGTGCAATAATTCAAATGCTTTCTTGAATAGGGGGAGATTTATTTCTTCAAACTGTAACTTATTCAGTATATGCTGAAAGAAGGATATTCTCTAAAATGTTAATTACATGTATGATAGATACTTATTGCCAATATATATGGATATATGCCTAATACTCAAGTTCTAATCTCAATGCATGTTCACATTCAAATGTATTAACTTCAGTGGGAGCCTTGCCTAAGTAAGGACTTCAGAACTTGGTTTAAATGAGCTGTCTAATGTGTTTAACAAGAGAAGGTGGATTTATTTTTGTTTTCATATACTGGCTGGCATCACATAAAACTAAATCATTGATTCTTTTTGTAAAAATGACCAACAACCTTTTTGGAGGCAGGGGACATTGCATATGACATTAAATTTAGGATGAGTTGCATAATAATTATAATTGAAGGTATGGAAAAAACCAGGAAAAAAAAAGAAGGAGCTCACACCCATCAATTTTCTTTTAAATTCAATTGTTAGTTTCACATACAGGATAACCAGTGTCCCCTTGTATAAAATGATATTTTATCTTTTCTTGATTCCATTTGTCATTGGCTGAACAAAGGTGGGAACTAGTCATGTTGTCTACACATGACTGTCACACAATCAGCTGCTTAACGACACTGTGTTTTAAATTATTTATGTATGCTTTATGCTTCTACTAGCACAATATAAAGAAGCAGATATAAAGGCTTTTGTTATAAATGGCAGAACTGCACATTGTTAAATAATCAGTTTTTCTTTCCCACTTCAGAATGTCAAAAAACCTACAGTATAAATGAAACCTTCAGCTCAGTTGTGCTAGTTGGGTGATTTATAAACTCATTTAGCAAGTATGATTTAGTTGTATCTGCTGAGGGCTCCCCACCCCAGCCCAAAGGCATTACTGTCAGCTTTAAAAATCTGTCAGTATATAAACTATATGGATATAGTCACAACTTGTTGTCCCAGACCTTATTAATCCGCAAGCTGTTTAAATTTAAAAGCTGCTTTTTGACATGAAATCCACTGTAAATCTGTACTCCCTGAATTTCTTCTGACACTTCAGGGTGACATTTCAATATTTTGTTTTAAGGAAGTCCCTGTGTTCTTGCTTAATCTCATTACCTGTTACACAGACATTCATTTTTCCTCATGCCAAGGATGTAGCTTGCTACAAATTATTATGTCATTGTTCTGCCAAAGCCATCATCCAAAAGGGATTTTCCTAGCACACCAATATCAAAATATAGACAAGATTACCATAATTTTAGAGCTTGCATCTCAACAGCCTCAGGGGTCTTTTGTATTAAGCCTCTTTGTTTTGCAAAGCAAGCAGCATGAAGTTATGAATGACATTAACAATCTGTATCCTTTAAAAAAAAGAGATTTGCACTCAATTGTTTTCAGCCCAGACTTGTTGCATTTGAAGAAGACAGTGGGTTGCTTTCATAGATAGATTAGATTTTACACAAAATAATATTATGTGCTGATAAGGAAAAATATCTATTATTTTACAAGAGATTTAGAAAAATGGAAATTGGTTCTAACTACACTCAACAAAGTCAGACATAATAGAAAATGACAAGTTATAAAGGACAATCTTTAGTAAAATTCTATCCAGAAATATATTTAAGCATGTTTATTGTTTGACACATCTAAATAGTTTCATTGTATCTAACAGGCATATTCATGGTTTTTTAAGTTATATCAAAGTGCTTTACTGGATTGAGACCAGAGACAAAATGATAATATAATATTTCCACAGGTGAAAATGGATTTCTAACTTTACAGCTGCTAGTCAATGAAGGCAAGAAAGTGAGTTACTTCATATTCTCCAGTATATTTTCATGTCTACTAGGGTAATGTGGCACACCTGACCCTAAAGCACAGGTGTCTTTTTAAATTAAAAGAAACAGAAAAAAGAAGTATTAGAAGACAAGTGTTTGCTACCCAAGACAACCACAGAGACTGTAAAAAAAAGAACTTCTCTCCAGTTGTAAGGTGATCTGAAAAGAACAAGATAATAATCAAGGATATTAATCACGGTTCATAAAAGACCACAGAGAATACCAGTAGTTATGGTAGTGTCCAAAATGATTTGTTTGCAGCATATAAAAGCATTCCACAGAGACATATACTATATGAAAGCACATTAAAACTGGGTTTTAAAAAAGATACCAATTCAGTCGCTTTTCAAGCAATAACTAAACATCCTGTCTTTGTAATTTTTGTTTCTCTCCAACTCTCCCTCAGAAATGGCAAATGACATTGCATCTACTCCTATAATACTTTAATAGAGACAAATGGATTACTCCACATGAATGTCTGCAACTACTTAATAAGAACAATATGATTACCTGTAATGACCAGGGACCCTGGTTTTCTCTGATAAAACAAAACAAAACAAAATGATTTTTGGATTAAAAAAGTAACCCAAAATCCCCAAATCCACATTTTTCTATGATTAAAATAAAACAGCACTAATATAGATTTTTTTTTTCATCAGAGAAGACCAGGATCTCCAGTAATGACTCACGTGCCATACTTTATTAGCTGCCCTGTAGAAAGAGAGACTAAAATGTATCAGTAGCTGTGGACAAGTGAAGCATGGGAGAGAAAGAGGTAAATGTTTTCAACATGCAACTTTATAAGAATGTACAAAATGAGAAGACTGAAGACTTAGCTATAGTTCTTAACTTACTGTGAACAGAATGTGAAAATGACAGGAAAGGAAAGGGAGAGAACATCAATTTTCTAACCAATAACCATTGTAGTTTTCATTCTAAAGAAGGAAGAAACCAAATAAATATAGGCTGCCTTTGTTTGCAAGAAGAAATGATTACTTCACCTCCAGCTATACAAATACTGTGCTGAGACTAAGCCAGCAAGAGCATGTTCTAAGCAATCCAAACAATCCCTTCCCTCCCACAGAGAGAAGTCTAAATGTCACATAGGCTGCAGTATCCACGAAACTGGAGTCTTGAACCTTTTCCAAAGCCTATGTGCATTGTATGATAGACATGCACGTGCAGCTCTTCTTAACTTTGGAAAGAAATAACAAAATAACATTTTCATGTAAAGAAAGACAAGGGTTTTTCTTCTTTACAATGGTTTAGGTTTGGACATCTTGGGGCTCTCAGTCATTGACCAAAGACGTATTGCATGAAAATCTGCCCAAGAATAATGATCTCTTTCTACAGATTGCATAATCCATTAAGACAAAGACATTTACTATTTCAAACAATGTGTATTTGCATCCACTTCTCATCAAAGCAAAGATAATAAAATAATTAAAGACCCATCTAATTCTAAGCTTGTTTTTTGATCCCTCTCTCTGCTGTATTCATGTATTGTCTTAAGGAAGAGGGAAGTAATAAATAAATGGAGTAATTTTTGAGTTATATATCATGCTCTAAAAAAAACTACTTGTAATGCTGACAAAAAGTGTCTTGTTTATGTCACATCTGAAAACCTGCTGGCTATTAAAAATTCAAAATTCAAGTACTTAATCCTCTTTTAGAAGACGTTTAAGATTAAAAAGAATAAATAATCCTTTTGTAAAACTGCCTGGAAATAAATTATTTGCTTGTACTTTGTAATTCAGCAGATGAACATGCATACCCAGTTTTGGAAAGATCAGCACATACAAAGAAGATAGGCACTGTGCTGAAAGAAAATTGCAGGTGCATTATGGATTCCTTAAACCAACACACTGGTGAAGTGTTGGGTGAGAGCCAGAGCCTGGCAGGAAGGTGAGGATAGTGGTGCAAGTTCTACACTAGTGGTGGGGCCTGGGGCTGCCATGTCCAATGTCCAGCAGTAGTGTGAACAGAGGCAGCGGCAGTGTAGAGTTGTGCCCCACCACTGTGACCGTGGTGGCCCAGAATTGTGCCCTACCACTGTCAGTGCTCATATGTTGCCTATGAACTAATGAATGTTAATAGCCTCCATCTATTTGCCAGAATAGATTCACTGGACATAAGGAGAACAGTAGCAAGCAAAACAGAATGCACCCAGTAGATCAAAGACAAGAAGCACTCACTACATGGCCACATTACAACTCATTCCACCAGCATCTCATGGAGCTTTCCAGCACCCCACTCACCCCGCTCTGCACAGAGTGGCACTTTAGCCTTGGACGGAACTTAATCTGGTTTGTGAAAGCACTGGGCTGGCCCTGCCCCTGGGCTGTCACTAAAAAATGTCAGCCAAGCCTCTGTCCCTCTGTCCTCTGTCCTCCCTCTGGTTAACACAGGCCCATCTACACAAAGAAACCTGCTTATTGCTGAGTTTCTCTTATTGCATAATGTCACAGGTAAAGTTGACCAAGTGCTGTAAATGTGGTTCAGCTGCTACTATAGAAACTCAAAGAAACTAGAGATGCTTCTGCTGACGGTGAACCTATCTTAAGAACTGATTCATCTTCAGTGCTTTTTTGCAATGGGCAACGTCCCCAATGAATGTGAGGCTTTTGATATAAAATCATGTTTAAATCTTGGCTTTGTAACATGATTCAGAATGGCATCAAGGTAAGTTTGGTGATGAGAATGCCCTCTAACCCCAGCTGCTATCAAGGTACTTAATAGTTCTGTAACACTGTCAAATTGTATTGTATTTTTCAACTGCTGTTATAGAATCTCTGGTGTAGACAGGAAGCTCAATTCCTATTGCTATAAAAAATGTACAATGAATTGCATGACCCAACGTACATCAACATGCCAATGAATACTAATATGTAGCATCACTACTTTCCAATTTGTCTGGGGAAACAAATGTATGTCTAAAATATAGATTGTGAGAAGTACTTGCACTGCCTGTGGTCAGTTCACGACGCAGACGCAGAACTCATGAATCCCATGGGTGCTGGACCCATCAGGCCCATAATGTTGGACCCATGAGTCCAGATCATAGGCTGGAAGTCCCAGAAACCTTGGATGCATTCGATATCCCACAAAGAAACAGAGAGCATTTCTCTGTTCTCATGTCATAAAGCCAGTTCCTAATAATTCCGGTCACTTGAGTAATGATCTGGAATCACGTGCCTGTGATAGAAAGCTGTTTCAGACAGTCTGTTATAGAGTCTAAGGTATGTTGCTGGGAGTCCCAGCAGGGAACTCCTTTTTGTTAAGCTCCCACATTATTTGTTTCATTAGTTACCATTTTATAGCAGCCACTTTTCTTGGCTATGTGAATAAAACTATCCAATAGTCTTGCTGGCCTTAATGTAATGTTCCTTTCTTAGAGCCACTCAGCCATCACACAAAAACTCTGTGGGGGCAGGGTCTATGATGTTCCCCCTAGGAAACACCTGACATTCTTCAATGGGAAGAAAGGAAATTCTTTCCCTGACTTCCCAATCTGGTGCCTGTAAAAGAAGCAGTGATTTTATTTTCCCTTCTGAACTCAGTAAATCTAACTAATATCTGTACAAAATTTTGGAAGCCATCAAGTACACATGGCTATTCTCTTGAAGTCCTAGTGTCTTTGCAATCGTTTTAGGGGACTCTTGTCCCCACATCTCCCCTAAAACTCGCCCTTCCTCCCTCCATACTGCTACCAAGTACTGTCAGGTTGTGAACATGTGAACAGCACCACAGAAAGGAGACATTCAGATTTTGTTTGAATTTTCCACCTATAGCTGCATCTAGTCCCCCATGCTAGACCTCTACTAGGCTCAACGCATACATAGGAAATTGGAACCACTTAGAATGGGACAGTTCTTGTAGTTTTATTTCCTGGGCTTTAAAATTCCTTTGTGAGATTTTGACATTTTGAACCATGATGCCAAACTCTGCTGTTAATTTTGTTCTCAATATCCCTTTATATTAAGCAGATAGAAATGCTGCCTTTTCAGGTACTAGTATGTCCCAACATGGACATAACCTTTGCTTCTCTGTGCTCCTGTCTTAAAAGCAGTCTATCAAAGTTAATAACAATGTATGTACCCAGTTCACTCATCCTGTTCCACAAACCAATGGGCTCCATTATATACAAGGCTGGAGAAACTGGATATTTAATGTGAGTATTAATCACAAAGTGTCTTGGAACAGTGATCTTCATCCTGGCATCCTTGTGAAATATCCATCCAGGTGAAATAATGGGATAAATCTGAGGTTACCTTTCCATGTTTGTTACAGTCAATCTCAAAATTCCTAGGTATGGGTTTATTTGGGACAGGCAGAATGAAATTTGTACAGAAATAAAACTTCTGACTTGAACTGTTTTTCCTAACCATTTCAGAAAGCTCTCGTTAGCCATACTGCCATAGCTGAACACTCAGGTATGTTTGTAGCAGGAATATCCCAGTGTTTATAGCACTGAGATCACAAAAAATTGTGAAGGGATCTGAAAATATTAGTATTTAATTCACAGATCTTTGGAGCCTTTTCAATGAAACATTGTTAGGTACAAAGTCTGTGAAACAATGAGTCCTTGATAGGACATAATATTATGTGATAATATGGGACCATGGGAAATCCAACACACTGTTCCTCCCACCCTTGGTCTCCCAAGTCAGTGATGGTGCTGCAGGCAGATATGGAGGCAGAATGGTATGGCATGCTAGGCAGGAGTGCAGCTGTGGTGCCTTCCTTCCCATCTACTTGGTGATTCATGCTGCTCTGCCTCCCCACCAGACTATGCTCTGCACACTGTGATACCTCCCCAGCCTGGTGCATGAACCCTCTCACCTAGTATGGGGCCATCTGGCACCACATCTTGGGCCAACAGCCTGACATGAGAGTCTGGCATTAGCAAGTCATGGATCTGTGGTCTGTGCGGCCCATGTGTGAGAGCCAGGAGTCACTGTGGTGATACCTCCCAACCACAGCCTCTCTCCATCCCCTTGCCCAGCAGCCCCTTACTGGTCCACAGCTTTCTCAGATAGACATTGGGTCTGGAATCACACACTTTTGCAGCTCCTACACAGAGAGGTCCCTGATTTTCACTACAGACCCCTTAAAGTAGGGTGCCAATTCAAAAGCTCCTTACCCCAAGTTTTTGCTCCAAGATCTTGTGTTTGTTGAGATCAAGCCCTGTGGCATTCCCCTTGACCCCAAACCTCCTTCCAGGTTCTATCATCTCATTTTCAACCTCTGACCTCTCCAAAGGTTTGTTGTTTTGTGGTAATTTGAAGGAGGGACCAAACTGAGACATGGGCAATATTCAACAGATTTTCTTTATTAAACAGAGGAAAAGTTTGGCAACCACAATATTTTAAAGTGAGGCATGATTCACAGAATCCACATTCCCTTGCCCGTGGGAGTAGGGGTCAAGGGGCAGGGACAGAGAGGGGAAGGGGAACAGTCTTCAGGCAACCTGTGTTGATGGCCAGTGTTGCCCATGATGTGGGGCAGGAGACCCATGGCTTAGTGCCAGGAAAGGGGCACTAAAAGTCCTCTGGTGGGTAGGGCTTCCGGTTCATGACAGTGGGTAGGGCTTCCAGTGGGTAGGGCTTTTGGTTCATGACAGTGAGGAGGTAGTCAGCCAAGGCTTCACAGTTCTGTACAGCTGACTGCTGCATGAAGCAAAGCCACAAATATCAGTGGGAAGGACTCACTGTCTCCCCCATCCCTGTGCCGTATATGCTTCAAGCACCAAGACTGGTATGTGTCCCATGCCTCCTTGGCCTGGGCTTTTTGGAAAACTTTCCCCCCGATCTTGCAGCAGTTGTGGAGTACACTGTGGCAATGATCAGTTATGACAGATTCTCCTTGTCCACCTTGAAGCACTCACTTAGAGCTTGCTGGTATGCCTTGAGGTGGCTGAAGGTGCTGGAGTGCTCCTTTCAACCATTGAGTTGCCTCCCATAGGGCATTACTACTTGTGGATAATAAAAAGTGACCAAACGCCAGCAGAACTGTGCTCACTGCAAGGGGAAGCAGCGAGTGCAGCCAAATCAGCTGCGCGAAGCATGCATGTTGCAAAATCCCTGGCTCATGCTGCTTGAAAGACCTGAGCTGGTTGGTTGAGGGAGCAGTATAAAAGGCAAAGCCCGGGAAAGGAAAGGCAGGTCCCTACACACAGCATCGGGAGGACTGATCACCCTCACCAAGGTCCTGCGCCCATGGTTTCCCTCTTCCCCTGGGCGCTTCCATTGGATAGTCTGCAAGCAGATACTGTTAAAGAGCTCTCAATTTCCCACGGTTAAAGTCTTTTCGGTTGCGGCATTAACTACAAAGTTTAAGGGAACTGCCAGCATGGAGTGAGGTACGCAGCGCTGAAATACCTCACAGTGGAGCGGGGCATTTAGGTGCCTCGTGGCGTGACTTCACACAGTTTTTCTACTGTCTGTTTAAGTTTGTGAGTAAAATATTTCTTTTCTATATCAGCTCGGAGTTTCTCATGTGGGACGGGAAAGGATAAAAGACAGGGTAAAACGTTCCTGAACTCTTCATCCCCGTCCTGTCTGGTTTGGGGGGTCGAACCCCCTCCCAATTCCTCCTTACATGGTGTCACGAACAGGATCCTCGGGGAAAAGGGGGAATGAAGGAGACTCTGATGAATTAGTCTGGCATTGTCTGTGGGGAAATCATCATAGACCTCCAACCATGGATGCCGATGATTTGGGGGCCCAATGTGGCGTACTGTCACGCTCAGCAATGGAAAGATCAGGGGCTATGTCTTTATCCGCCTGACTGAAAACAACGGGGGTCCACTTAGAGAGTGGGTTGTGACCTGGATCACCCCTGCAGCCCTAGGATGTCTCCTCGTTGGACCTGTGGTGCTATACCAAGGATTCAATGCAGCTGCAGAGCTCCGTGAGAACCTTGAGAGAGACTGGCGAGATGCTAGAGCAAAACAATTATGGGTAGCGCATGTGAGTGTGTGGAGCAAGCGGCAGAAGGCTCAGAGTTGCTGCTAGAAAATGGCGCCGGCCACGTGCTGCCAGAGAATCAGGCTGGAGAACACAAGGAGGACCCAGGGATTTCCCTAGGAGGCGGGCCAGTTGCATCATTGCCCTTGCCCCCACCCCCACAGTGATGCTGAGAGAAAATCTGCTTCCCTGTGAGAGAGAGGGATTGTGTCTAATGCTTCCAGCTGACCAGGGGAGAGAGAAGTTGCCAGCTGAGGGAGAGGAGCTTCTGCTCAATGCAGTTAACCCTCTCCTGACCGCAGTTCACCCGATAGTGCCTGTCGAGCAGGTCACTGATTCACAGGGGGCAACATGCACCACTGCCACACATGCATCCGGTGAGGAGAGCAGGCAGAGGGGGCAGCAGATGCCTTCCGGACTAAGGCTCGCTCTAATGCTGTTACTCTTATGCATATTTGATATGAATGAAACAATAATACAAATCTCATGGGAGAAGATATATGGTAAAGTGCATGGACTGTTGTACATCATTCTGAATATGGGTTTTCTATTCAAAGTGAATATCATGGAAAGTCATTTAAAGACTTTTCGTTTAACGATGCTGTATTTGTTGAACCTACTGTGAGCCTTACAAAGGGACCAAATTCTTTAATAGATGGTGAAAATCAGACAGTGGCAGCCATTTGTACAACAGCCACTGGGAAACCTGCTGCAGATGTTAATTGGGAAGGAGGCCTTGGTGAAGTGGAATTCAGCTCAACTTCCTTTCCAAATAAAACAGTAACAATTGTAAGTCAATATAAGATCATTCCTACCAGATTTGCAAGAGGAAGACGAATAACTTGGGTTGTAAAGCACCCAGCTTTAGAAAAGGAAATAAGATGTTCTTATGTGCTAGATATCCAATATGCTCCTGAAGTTTCAGTAACCGGTTATGACAGAAATTGGTTCATTGGAAGAGAATGAATGGCCTGTCCAGTTTGGGGGTTGAACCCCCTCCCAATTCCTCCTCACACTACCCAAGGCAGGGCAGGAGTGGCTAGACCAGGAGACAGTGACTCAGGGGCCTCAGTGACGATGAGGACTCAGGGGACAGTGATATCACTGATGATGAAATTGAGGACACTGGGATAGTACCCACTCTCCATCAGCCCAGGATGCAGGGAGCTAAGCAAGATATGGGTCTTATCAGCTGTGTGAAAGTTGGTGTCCCTGTCTAGGATGTTTGGCAGGTGCAGGGTGGGCTGTGTGGTCATGCACAGGACACCCAGCTGGTGGTTCATGAGCATGAGGGAATATATCATGGTAAGCTGCTGCTACATCAGGTCCAAGTGGGTGACTAAGATGTCCTGCAGCCTCCAGCGAGAATCCCAGTGGCTGACCAGCAGGACTGCTTGGGCAGGACATCATGGCAGGATACACATGCCAGGAGATGGAGGCACGTACAAGTCATGAAGGCAGGTAGTCAGCATCATGGCTGATGTCCATTTGCCAGTCAAGGGTGGCCAGGGCTGGATTAACACATAAGCAAACTAGGTACACGCTTTGGGCCCTGAGCTGTAGGGAGCCTTGGTCCTTCCTTCTGCAGAAGTGGTACAAATGACCGCATCTGCCTCCCTTCCTTTCCCTTGCCTTGCCTTGCCTTGCCTTCCTTCCATCAGCCTCACTGTCATGGTGGCTGCTTCCTAGCAGCAGCTCCAAGCCCTGCTCCCTGCAGGGAGCAGTGCCAGGATGGGGAGGGGTTCTCAACTGGCCTGGGGCCCATGATTTTGTCTGCCTAGGGCCCACTAAAGGGTTAATCTGACCCTGGGGATACCTTACTATTCAGCTATGTTTAGGAGTCTTTGGCAGCCCAGAAAGCCTAGGAAGCACTCTGGGAGGCATGTGAGAACTCCTCCTACCTGCTGGCCTTGGTCAGCGCATCCAGGTTCCAAACCCTCCTGTACTGAAGAGTTAATGTCTGTTCTGTTCAGTCCTGACCTAACCTTGGTTGTGTAGAGTAAAGCTCAAAACTTAGAGTGCTATTGTCTTTGGCTTGAATGCCTATACTTAGTTGTAATGACTCCCAACAGACTAAAATCATGGAAGAAGTTTTCTCTCTAAAATGTAGCCACTAGATGAAATACTCATAGCCACATGGAGAATAATGTGGCAGTCACAATTAGAGATAACCCAAGATGGAGTTAGGATGAATCTCAAAACTAATGAATATCTCCCTGCAGATGCACAGCTTGGCTGGCCAACATGGGGAAACTTGAACCACCTCTGAACAGGGACTAGTAAGATCAATGTTAACATGAAACTCTGTGGATACTGCAATGATGCAAATGCCATGTGTGAGTGTGGAGGAAACTTTTAGACTTCAGAATACCTGCTGACTTGCCCACAAATAGGGCAACCACATGCCATCAAGGACATCACTAAGGCTACAGATTGGGGAATAGACCCTATTGGTGCACCCAAATTTGAACATAGTGACAGGAAGAAGAAGAGGAAAAGAAGACAACAACCTGTTAGATTTGAAGTGCTATGAGATCTTGCATTTTTAAAGGATGAGCTTTTAATAAATATAATAATTTTCTTCTTAATAAAATAGATGCAGTAACTTCAGAGAAATATTGATAGAAGTCCTAGAAAAGAGACAACTGAGGTCAGTATTTTTAAAATAAACTCAGGATGTGCTTGCTGAAACAAGTAATATAATATAAGTCTAAAATCTAGTAAGAGAGAGCATTAAATAATGTTTGGAAGAGAGGTCTGGGGATCAGTAGGCTTTGAGTGAAATCCTAACCCTAGGGGCACCATTTCCAAAAAAAAAAAAGTCCTATTGACTCCAATAGGACCATGATTTCACCCTATGCTGAACCTTGCCAGTGGTTTGTTTCAGCCCCTTAATGGCTTTGTGTTTCAGCTTCCCTATCTATGAAGCATGGAGAACAGAATATATTTTTCTAGTGAGCTGTGTGTTCCTATAGTGAAAAACATTATACAAGCCAGAATAGTATTCATGAAAGTGACATTGCGTATTGTTTGGACAGATGTAGCAAATAGAATGTTTGTCGTGACCTTGTAGAGAAATGCTTCTACAGCTCTGGAGAGAACACTGTATGTGCCAGTGTTTCTTGAGAACTACTGATGGCACATAACATTGTATAGGAGAAGCAGGTATGGATTGCTGAGTGCAAAATAGCTGGATATACTTCAGGAAGTCTTGCCAAGGACAGCTGACAGTGTATCAGTGAGTCTGTGGGGAAAGGCATGAACTTGCACCATTAAAATATAACCACAAGAAATACCTGCATAAAAAGCCTTATTTTGATACATTATCAGTATGGTGCGGTATGATTTTTTTTCCATTTGCTTGTTTTTGCTTACTATCTTGTTCTTTAAAACCAAGTAACCCCACAGAAACAAAAACAAAAAACAAAGAACCAAAGAAGCAAGAAAAATCCAAACAATTTAAAGTTAGAGTAGACAGTTCAAACACAAAAGGCAAAGAAATTTTCAGTTAACCCTAATGAAAAGACCATGATCTCTCCTCCTACCAGACAAGGTAGAGCAAAGAAAAAAAGTTAGATCTTCTTTCCCCTTGTATTACACAAGATAATTCACCAATTCACCATAAGTGACTTACCAGCCCAAAATTTTAAAATACCTGGGAAAAGAAACCTCAACAAAGACAAATGACAGACAAAGACCGGGCATTTAAAAAAATCTATTTAAAGAGTAGAAAAAAATAACAGTAAGAACCCTGCATTCTACCATCTCTAATTTACAAAAAAATATGATTCGGTTACTTTTTGTAAAGTCACACTGTTCTGCTTGGATTCACGTTGATTTAAAATACTACTCCAAATAAAGAAGGGTTGGCAGAATATGGTTTCATCGCTTTCAGTTTGCTTGCTTTTTTGTTAAGATTATTCACATTCTATGTAACATCATCTTTTTTCCTTAGGTTTAAGTCACTGTTTCTTATCAAATCTGAGACTGTGCATTGGATTCTTTATTCTTACGTTAAAACTTTTCTGATCTTTATCTACATCTCTATATCTCTATAAGGATATAGAGATACAGATATAGAGATAGATAGATATATATCTATTGCATAGATTTTACTGACTTTTTCCAACATTTGAAGTGTCTCCCAATCCTCCATCAGGACAGTCAAGGTAGGGATGTGAAAAATTTCAGTTGTAGTCTTACATGTGACATCCTATATGCACATCCAAAAAGAGCATTGATTTTATTTTTCATGATCCATAACTACAAATTCCTATATTTTTTCCGTATATAATACCAATCAGGATTTTCCTTCTTTATTCCTTCCCTTACAGTTTTCCCCCACATTGTATGTATGTTTTTTAAAAGCATTTCTTCCTTGATGATTGCTAGATTATAAAATGGAATAACAAACAATTACTAAAACTTTAATCTGATCCTTCATCAAGCAGAAGGAAACATTGCAATCTGAATTCTATTTTGACACTTTCTCACTCACCACTACCATGTAGAGTTTAAACTCTAGATTAGATGAAAAAAATGAATAGCCCCTATTTTCTTGTTCTAGTGAGAATGGACGTAACTAACTCTAGTAATTAAACTGAAAGAAGATATAAAGAAGAATCTTAGGGTTTTTTTTGTTTCTGTATCCTTAACCAGTACTTTTGGCAGAGTAATATAAGTATTTATAATACAGTAATAGGTCTTCTTGAAAAAATCCAGGATGATAAATACAACCTTATTGCAAGGGACTTGCATAATTTGATTCTTGTAACCCACCAACACTTCTAACGTGGAGTTTTTCTACCTAAAGGAGAGAAGTACTTCAATATGCGGCTCCTAATGTTCTAGTACCTTACTAGAAAAGAACCAAGAATTCTAGTTTTTTGTATGTTTTATAGTACCTTACTAGACATTCATTACATATTTTCTGGTAATGCTTCTTACGTCTTACCTTCAAAAACCAAACATTTCAAAAGGGAAATTAACAGTATCAGCTTATGCTGACCAACAAGAAATCCTGATTTCTTGTGTGAAAGGTCACGACATCACTGACTCTCAAGCAGCTATCACCTGGCCTAATTAAACTCTCTTATCCCGATAATGCAGTACTTTATGTTATTGCTCTCTGGAGAGATGGTAAAAAGTGAGGGGCTGCAGTTATAGCTGATGTAAGACTTTTCCTTTGAATATTTTAGGAGGTAGGCGATTTTTTTAAAGCTCCAATTTGTTATTTATTTTTCTATTAGGAAATATATTTATTAACATTCTGTAGGCAATTTAGCTGTTCTGCTACTTTTGGAAGCAACTATTTTTTGTTGCTGTATATATAATAGTTGAAATTGGTGACAGGATCAATTTATTCCTGGGTTTAAAGCACCTAGTACTGTTTATTTTTGTTACTTTTTTATGGTTCCTTAAATCAGAAGCAAATCCCTTACCACCTTAGGAATTTCTTACAGTGAAGTAAACACAGATGAAATATGGCATGTGATGAAAGTAGCAACTGTGCCCAAGGTTACTTAGGTATTTGAACAGCAGGACATCCTTAACTGTACTGGAGTTATAAGAAGATGCCCATATGCTCACTCTGTGTTCATTTCATCAAGACTGAGACACCACCAGTTCACTGATAGAAAAAAAGCTATCATTCTGCAAGAATGGAAAATTTTGCAGGTCATTATGGACAAGAGCTAGGTGTTTTCATAAGGTGATTTCACAAATGCATACATTTTTTTTTAAACAGAGGGCAAAATTCCATATTCCACAACATCAACACTAACAGGGTCTCCAGTATGTCCATGACTTTGGTAACTTTGTCATCCACTCTTGTTCTGGGTCATCACTACAACTAAACTTACCAGATAAATGAGGAACGAGGGTGTGTGCATTTGGAAGCCTTAAAGACACGTACAAATTTCTGTTGCTATGTACTGTTGTGTATCATTTCCAGGTAAGGGTGTGGGGTCCAATCTTCTACCAAAGAAGACTACAGGCTTTTTTGAAAATTACACAGTTAGACCTTCTTATAGTTACATCTACAAGTATAATTTATGTGAACACTGCCTGAACTGGGTATGCACAGGAACTAGGACTACCTGGATCATGGAGTCCAGGTTGCAAGCAACCATATAACTATTTAGTCTGAAAGGATGTCCAAGACCAGTAGTATCCCCTAACAGCTTGTAATAAATTTAGGGTTTAAAATAGAAAAACTAAAACAAACAAACCCCCTCAAAATGATCAAACTAGACTATAAATTTTATCATAACATTACAAGTGGAGGAAGAGATGATATTGGATATGATTAATGAAATAGTCAATATTTAATATTGGAACCTGCAATTACTACATCTCACAGTTCCTTTTGATGGGTTTTATTTAATGAAGTATGTAACTTTTTAATCACTTATACAAATGTGAGAATCTAGATAAAGGATGTTAACAGTAAAGGGACAGTAAATTGTAATACATTTGAAGGATACTTAAATCCTATAAATCAAAAGTTGAAGGCATAAAATTCTAGACCAGGTTGAACAAAGGCCCCATCACACATTAATTTTAGGCAACTCCTGAAGCTTTTTATCAGGAGATTGTCCACACAATAACATTGAAACTAGATTTAAATACATTTTAGGTGGCTTAAAGTTATGCCTGCCAAGGACAGGTTTATCTGTTATCCGTGTTAACCAGTTCATGTTACAGGAATGTGTAACCATTTTAGGCTACATGTTAGTATAAACACCCCACTCACCTCCCCTTCTCTGAAAGCCCAGATTGGGCCCACTGCCCCACCCCCACCCTCCCCAGCACCTCAGATCCCAGCTCACTGCCCTCCATACCTCTCACACTTACTTGTGGCTTCCCATACTGTCTATCCCAGGGGATCTGGCAGGGAAGGTTTAACATGCCTGCCCAGTCAGTCACGGCTACTGTCATGGCTTCTCTACCAGTCAGGCTGAGCCTGGGGAAGACCAGCAGCCTGGCAGCAGTGTTTGCAGAGGGCAGGCAGGCACCTACTTTCTGGGATAGACAGCACAGACAGCCACAGATAAACAGCAGGGGCATGCTATGAGGTAAACACAAAAGCAGGGGAAAAAAGGGGTGATGCCCCCAAGGGGCTAAAGGGGAACTGGAAGAACCTGGGGGAGACGAGGGTTTGTTACTCCATGGGCTTGTCTACATGAGATGCTTAACTGAACAGTAGCATAGTGTCCCAGGGGAGCTGGGGTGGCAGGAGGACCCCAGACCAAAAGAGAGCCGCAGTTACTCTCACAGAGCCCAGAGAGCTGGATGAGAGGCGTGCAGCGAAACCACTGGTGAGGGTGATTAGCCACATGTATATCCAGCTGCGGCCAAGCAGTGTGGGTGGGAGACGCCGCCCAGGAAAGATAAAAGGTGTCCCCAACAATGTGGCGGGGAAGCTGATGAGTGGAGGCTTGAGGGGAGAGCCCTCACATGGAGGGGATCAGCTGCCGTGCCCAGCAGTGTGGGAAGCCAGGGGTGGAGCCAGAAAAGGCTCCGATGAAGTCGGCAGTGACGCCAACAGCAGAGCCGGCCGAGAAGCTGGCTGTAACAACGGCAGCAGAGCCAGCTGGAAAGCCGGCAGCAATGCTAGCCACAGAGGCATCAGTAAAGGTGGGAGCAATGCCGACGGGGGATCCAGCAGCTGCACCTGCAGCGGAGCCAGCGGCAGCACCCACGGAGGAACCAGAGGCAGGAGTTGAGAAAGCAGCATGGGGGCAAGCAGGCACTGAGACCAAGGAGTGAGCCTGCACGGGAGCCTTGGAGAAGAGGTAACAAAGAGGCGTGTCCAATGGGGCCTCATCGGGCCACACCAGAGGGTGGCCGAAGACCAAAGTGGGGTCATATAGTGGACCTTCATGGCCCACAGCGGCCTTAGGAAGATGTGGGGACTCAACACCCCAGTGGGGTGAGCTGCCTGGGCTGTGGAACCTGAGCCCAGGACAATCCAAATGACCCAGAGGCCAGAGGAACTGTTTTGGGCCTCCTGGCCCAGTAGTTTAGGGGCCTTAGTTATCTCAGTGGCGGGATAGGCACAGGGTGATTAATATAGGGTGATAGGGAGTCTTGTTGGCGGGACCAGGTCAGAGGACCTCGTCAACCATACACCTGGCCTGAAGAATCAGGCATGCAGCTGGCAAGCTGTGGGCAGAGTTTGGGGAAGAGTTGAGGACAACAAAGGGGCCTGAAGATCGGCAGCCCAAGGTGGCAAGTGGCCGCGGTGTAGGGGAGGTCGGAGCCTCGTGAGTGCCTGCTGAGAGGTGCGGCGACCCTGGAGGCTGCCCCAAGAGGGGACCCCTGCACTGAGGCAACATGGGAGGAGAGTTAAGGGGACCCCCTGATGTCAGCAGTGGTAGCCTGTGGGTTTGTCCGTGAGCCCAGGACAGACACGATCCATAGTCCGGGCTAAGGCTGTGTGGGAGCATTTAATTGAATGGAGGAGGGCATACATAATTTACTGCATAGTTTATTTGCACCTGCAGGGCAAATGCAGGTATCAAATATACTTGCAAATATTTACTGTACAATAATGCACATGTAGACTCAAATTTGCTCCCAGATCAGCCCTGGCACTAGGGGGCTGTCCTCATGCTAGCCCCAGAGGTCCCAGATGGGATCCTTTCCCGGCCAAGGCAGCCTCAGGGCTTTAGAAGCCTCTGGGCATTCTGAGCCCTATGGCAAATTAGAAGGCATCATGAGGCAACTCCAGGCCCTGTGTTCCCCTAGGCAGGCCAGAGGCTAACCTCACCAGCCTACCTGTACCCCAGTAGTTCTGCCTGGTGCTAGAGAGCTGCGTGCTTACCAGGCCCACATTGTCCAGGCCTGCAGGTTGCTTCAGAGTTCTGCAGGCTCCAGCCAGGGCTGCCAGCACCCAGGCTCAGCTTCAGGCATCCTCTGGCTGCTAAGGCCAGCTCCACCTACCTGCAACCCACACGTAGCAGCTTGCTCTGAGCCTGCTGGTATTGTGGGGTATTACTTCAGCTGGTGGCTGTCACTTCCATGCTGGGCCCCTGTGCAGGGCACTGCAGACAGCTGCCCAGACCCAGCAGCATAAGGACAGTTGCACAGAGGCCCAGAGAGCTGATGTGGGACCCACAATGACTTCATCATCCCTGATATCCATGCCTACGCCTGTGCCCACCACCCAGGGCCCTAACTGGTTGCAGGAGGAGATTGGAGACCTCATGGCACTGCAGGGCAAGGTGAAGGTGCAGCACCAGTTTGAGTAGGGCTGGCGCTCCAATGACCACATCTAGGAGGGGCTGTCAGGCCAGATGTGGGACAAATGGTTGGTGTTCCAGCGCCACAGAATGGTCAAGAACTTATGGCACAGTCAGTTGCCATCATCAACCACAACCAGTAGTGAAGGAATGCCTGTAATTCCATACCCTTTAGGCAACACCTGACAGATATCCTTGTACCCCAGGACCCAGGCCACAGCTGTGCTGTCTACAGCAGGATGGGTAGCTTGCCTGAACCCCTGCCCTTGCCTGGCATCCACAGTGAAATGTCACCAGGGAATAGTGTTCCTAGGCCATCAAACAGCCTGTCCTGCTGTTGAGCTGCTGTGAGCTAGGCTCACCAGCTGCAGTCTCCATCAACAGCTTAGGGAGCCCAGGCCAGACACTGTTGCACCAGCTCTACAGCCCCAACCCCAGCCATAAGGTGCAGCTGGCAATGACATCACCAGCCACCAGCAACAACAGCTCTTCCCCAAGGGGCATGGTGTGGGGGGCGCTGGCTCAGTGCCTGCACACCACAACCTACCACCTGAAGACAATGCCTGGCTCCACATGCTGTCACTGACAGCAGTGACCATGTAGAGCCACCAGCTACACCAACCCCAGACACATCATAAAGCCCTTGACTGCAATTCCTGCCCAGACAGCCCACATTCCCCTGGTCCTGGGTCCCATAACTCCCCCTCTCCCACCTACACACACACACACACACACACACACACACACACACACACACACACACAGCGCATGCTTCAGGGAGCAGGAAGACAATGCAAAACTTTATTGAGCACCCCATGTACCCACACCTAGGTGGGCACTGGCCTCTCACATGCACACACAGCGGGGGCACATTTGAGGTTTAGTGGCGGCATGGGGCAGGGGCTGGCCCTGGGATATGTCTCTGGGCCTATAGTTACCCAGGTCCTCGTTTCTCCCCTTTTTGAAAGTAGGGACCTCATTGGCCCCTTTTCAGTCCTCTGGCACCTGGCCAGAGCACCATAAGTGCACTTGTAGACACAACCTGGGAGCAAATTTGCTCTCACATCAGCCCTGGCACTAGGGGGTCAGCTTCGGGCTAGCCCCAGAAGTCCCAGCTGATGGCCATCTGGAGCCAGGCCTACCTGCCCTACTTATGGTTCCTGGGCACCTGTACACCGCTGAAGCCAGGCAGCACATTGCCCCTGATACAGAACATTTTATCTGAGAAATGTTGCAAAATATCACAAACAACTTATTTCTTTTTGCTCTACAAGGCCTGCAGCTGCACATGGGGGAAAGTCTGCACTTTGCATCCAGAATGTAGCCTCAGGGTCACCGACACCTACAGCTGGGGCCCTGTGGATGTGCTGAATCTGGACAGGATCTTCCTCCTGGAATTCCTTATCACAGTGTTGGAAGATGGGCTAGCAGATACTCAGGCCTGGTGGAGGCAGGACATGGCCCACTAGGACAAGTGGTGGATAGAGGATGTAGACCACCAGGACAGGTGGCAGGCAGAGGACCTGGCCCGCTAGGACAGGCAGAACCAGTACAAGGAGGTGCAGGACCAAACAGATTGGGAGTTCCAGGTGCAACTCTTTGCCCTGCAGTATGAGTGGGTGGAGGTGCTGTGCAAGTAAATTGCAGTCCTGGCCAGGGCAGTGAAATCACAGATGTTGACTGTCAGGTGCTGGACACTGTTCTGGCCCTGGCAGTCACCTTCATGCTGGCCACTGCCCAACTCTAGCCTGCTCATTCCCAAGTAGCCACCTGCTGCCCAAGAGCAGATCCCCACCTGGGCCAGGAAGTAGGTCCTGTGCCACCTCCAGCAGCCAAAAGCTACTGCCCCATAACCTTCCGGGGGTCTCCCACCACAGCCTCCTTGCCAGGCCCCCTGCCCACCATACTCACTGTTGTGTGCCCACCTACAGAGAAATAGCCAGAGGATGGGGTGTTGACGCGTGTCCCTAGGCTCTTCCCCCTAAGTGCCCCCACCCCATAGCTCCCCACCCTGGTACAGCCCGCAAAGGATATTGTAAATAGTTTTCATGAGGAAGAAGGTTGTTACTGATGGGTTGGGTAGGTGATAGAGGGTCTCTGTTTGTTGAGGGGGGTGGGGATCTATATGTTGGGAAAGGAGGGCAAGGGGGGCTCTGCTTGTTGGGGATGGAAACAGGAGAAGGGGTGTGTTTGATGTGAGAATTAAAACTCATTTTTTTCAGATGTGTCTGAAGGGAGTGTTGTGGTGGGGGTGGGCAGAGTGGTAGGGGGTCCATGGGCAATTGTGCAGGTGGGCTAGAGTGGGGAATGCCAGAGAAGGTGACCAGCCAGCCCCCACGCAGTCATCACAGAAGAGGTACCCTCAGGCTTCAACGATATTATGCAGCCACAATAATGACCCAGGGGAGGATGTTATGCAGCTGTAATAATGACCTGAGGAGGTAGTCCTCAGTAAACTCAAGGTGGGTGGGAAGGGTGTGCCAGCATCCATTGAGGTGGCTAAAGGCACACTTCACCAGGACATGGGTGAAGCCCAAGCATTGGTTCTGTTGGGCTTTGTGGTGGGCCACCTAGCTGGTATAGGGCCACATGAGCCAGGGCAGCACTGGGGAGGCAGGTTCCCAGATGAGGAGGGGAGGGACCTTTATGTTGCTCAGCTGCAGGTCCAGCAGCCCCAGCATAAAGTGGTCACTCTCCACTGGGCATGGCAGACCAGAGTTCCTGAAAATGCAGGTATCATGAGCTCTGGCCACCCAGACAGTGCTCATGTGCATGAAGGCCTTATGCTGGTCTGCAATGGCCTTGAACACCATGGAGTAAAAACCTCTCTAGCTGTAATAGGGGTGGTCCTTTTGGGGTGGGCAGGTGATGTGGATGTGGGTCCCATACAGGGTCCCAGTGTAATAGGGGAATCCCTAGGAATGGAACTCCACCATGACTAGGGGTCATGCATGTGGAGCATGGTATCCACCAGTATATCCTAGAAGGCACCACACACCTCCAGGCCTCCCCAGTGATGGCTTTGCCCACACCAGACAGGTAGACAACATGGCCAGGTAGGGCCAGCTTGAGTAGGGTGAAACCCAGCCAGGTATCCACAGGGAGGGGCAGCCACATGCCCATGTCCTGCCATGCCAGGTGTGGCTAGAGTAGTTCCAGGAGATTGTGGAAGATGGCTTGAGTCATCCTGAAGGTCCCCAGCCATTGCTTGTCACCCCGGGTGTGCTGGATGATGTGCTGCCACCTCTGGTCCTGGATGGCCCAGAGGTGCTGGGGCTGGAGGTTCAGGAAGGTGAAGGCAACCTCTGCAGCACCATCCTGGAGCCCAATGATGGCATCACTGTCAGAGTCTAGCCAGATGGACAGGGCAGATGCATAGTGGCAGCCCTAGCAAAGTGTACTGCAGGTGGGCTGACTTGCTACACATGGAGGAGCTGGAAGGGGTGAGACATACATTTCATATATTTCATAGATAGTAGGGCTGGAAAGGACCTCCCAAAATAACTGGGTCAGATCACCCCAGCAAGGTAAGCACCCAAGCATTTCTTAAAGGGATCCAGAGTAGGCGCTTGTACCACTTCTGGGGGATCTATTCCAGACTCAAGACTTGGATGGTAAAGAAGCTTTTCCTTATGTCCAATCTAAAATGTTCTTCCAGTAATTTGTGACTGTTAGACTTTGTGTTCCCTTGGGGTGCCCTGGTGAACAGATGTTCTCCCATTTCCTGATGCATATCCTTTATATACTCATAGGCTGCCAAGAAGTCACCCCTGAGCCTTTGATCCCTCCAGGCTGAAGAGTCCCATGCCTCTCAGCCTCTCCTCATAAGGACTGTTTTCTTGACCTCTAATCATGCATGTAGCTCTCCTCTGGACTCTCTCAAGCTGTCCACATCCTTTCTAAAGCGTGGAGCCCAGAATTGGATGCAGTACCCCAGCTGCAGCCTCACCGAGGCTGAGTAAAGCAGGAGGATGACTTTGCGGGTCTTGCTTGAGATGCATCAGTAGATGCAACCCAGATTTTGAGTTGCTTTGCTAACTGCAGCATTGCATTGGTGACTTATGTTGATCTTTTGGTCAGTCATGACCTTAAGTCTCTTTCGGTAATGATGCTAGTGAGTGTAGCACTGCTGAGCCTATAAGTATGATGTGGGGTTTTTTCTCTTGCATTTCTCCATGTTGAATGTCATCAGGTTTTGATCTGCCCACCTTACAAGCCTGTCCAGGTCAGCCGGAATTGCCAGCCTATCCTCTAGCATGACCCCACTTCCCCATAATTTGCTGTGAACTTATCCAGTCCACTTCTGACACCCAAATCCAGATCATTTATGAATATATTAAATAATACTGATCTGAATACTGATCCCTGGGGGGGGGGTGCTACTGGTTACCATGCACCATGTTGATTCTGTTCCATCAACTGTCACTCTCTGGGTCTGACCACAGAACCAGTTCCCTAGCCATTAAACTGTAAGGTTGTTGAGGCCACAGTTCCCCAATTTTACCATGAGGACATCATGAAAGACCAAGTCAAAGGCTTTTTTTAAATCTAAATATATGACATCAACCTCTTCTACTTTGTTCAGGTGATGTGTTACCTGGTCATAGAAGGAAATGAGGTTGGTCAGGCAAGGGCTACCCACAACAATATGCCATGTTGGCTAGCTCTCAGAATGTTGCCTTCCATTAACCTGTTGTTAATGGTTTCTTTGGTGATTTTTTTCCAAGGCATTTCCAGGGATTGAGGTCAAACTGATTGGCCTGTAGCTCCTTGATCTTCCTTCCTTCCTTTCTTGAACATAGGCATCACATTGGCTCTCTTCCAATCTTCAACAACCTCTCCTGAGTGCCACAAATTCTCAAATAGCCTTGCCATTGGTTGTGCTATGATGTCATCCAACTTTTTTTAGCACTCTTAGATGCATTCCATCCAGGCCAGTCCAGCCTCTCAAGCTGTTCCCTCACAAGATCTTCACCAATTATAGGCATATGATCTCCCTTACCCTGGTAGTCCTGTGTCGTGTCAGACATGGTGATCCCCTTGGGCTGGTGGAAAACCAACACAAAGTAATCATTGAGGAGATTAGTTTTTTCCTAGGTGTTGGTTGTCAGCTGCCTCATTTGGTTCAGCAAGGGTCCAATATTGCCCTTGTTTTTTTCCTATTTCCCAGGTATTTAAAGAAGGACTTTTTATTGTCCTTGATTCCCATAGCCAGTTTGATAAAGAGAGGAAGAGACAAATGTTTGGTTTGGAAAAGAAACGATTGTGCAAGAAATGAGAGATGATAGAAATGATAGGCCTCTGCTGGAATATTGTGTTCATTTTTGGTACCACATTATTATAAAGATGTAAATAAACTGGGGCGGATCTAGAGCAGGGGAGGGCAATTATTTTGAGCAGAGGGCCACTTACTGAGTTTCGGCAAGCCATCAAGGGCTGCATGACAGGCAGCCAGGGGCACATAAATATTAATTTTCTAAATTTTTTAGAGGTCCTGAGTGCCAGATGGAATGGCCTGGCAGGCTGCATTCAGCCTGTGGGCCACATTTTGCCCACCCCTGATCTAGAAGCAAGTGGCAAAGTGATAAAGAATTTGAAAAATAAGTTTCAACAGCAACAGGAGAGTTTGAAGAAACAAGGAATGTTTCGCTTGAGAAAAAGGAGATGAAAGAAATTCTGGTTTTGAATTTTTAAATATATGAAAATCTAACAGAAAAAAAGATAGATTGTTCTTCCTTGCTACAGGAGTCAAAACATAAGTCCATAGGTATAAACTGCATCAAAAGAGATATAGGTGAAATTTCAGGAAACGTTTCCAATTATAAGATAAGTTAAATAGTGGAACCATCTGACCAGGAACATCATGGAATCTTCTTTACTGGAGCTTCTCAAGAGGAGGTCTGGTAGGCATCTCTCTGGGATGCTGTAGGAATAGTGAGGCTTGCACTTTTGGAGAGACTTAGACTAGATCAGTGGCTCTCAACCTTTTTTATACCAGGACCCATTTGTAAACATCAATGGCCAGGCCTGACCCAATTCCTCTCATCCCTGACCCACTGCCCCCCATCCCCATGTCCAAGACCCCCAGTGTAAAGGGAAGGTGTGAATGGGTGGGGCAGAGGGTGTGTGTGTGTGTGAGGCATTGGGAGGCCCCAAGCATCCCCTTTCAGGTGGGAACTATGCAAGGGAAAAGCCAGTTTCCCATGTTTTTCTTCTTTAAAGGAGAATATTTTTTTAAAGTTTGTTGATCCATTTTTAAAGTTTGTTCATGATCCTTTCATATATTCTTGGGACCCACTTTTGGGTCACAACCCACAGATTGAGATGCTGAACTAGGTAGCCACTGAGATCCCAAACAACTATATACTTCTGTTCTTTTCTAGAGCATCAGCTTTAATAAATTTCATATCATAGACTCTTTCTATACAAACAACCCACCTCTTTGCCAGTTAAACTACCACACTGTAATATTCCATAGCATTGGTGCTCAAGCTTTTTCCTTGGAGGGCCAGACGGGCAGTGCTTGGACTGTCCATAGGCCAGATCTGACTGGTAGTCCTGATCTAGAACCCAGGACATGTACAACTGGAAACCATCCAGTGATGTTGAGCTTTGGAGTTTGGCAGTTGGGGAGGCTGAACATATTAATGGCCACTGCTTCCCCACCACCAAATTTCCTAACCCATGGGGAGCCCTGTGGGCCAGAAGCCATAGCTCTACAAGCTTCATTTGTCCCACAGACCAGAAGTTGATAACTCTACTGCGTGCCTTTAATGTTTGATTTCAGACACACAAATAAGACAATTATTACCAAATAAGAAATGTTGAGTTTTAGCATAAAGTTTAGCCTATGACTGAAAGTCCATGCTTCACATTTTGGATAAATGCAAAAATTGTCATGCGTGGTATCTTTTCAAAGTCCTTAGTTCAAAAAATGTGCACTCATTAAAAGTTTCCTGGTTAGGGATTAGAGGAGTGTAATTTGTCAGTGAACCAGAAACCAGTGTAGGGGTTGTGGTTCAAGCTGATAAGTCGTTGGAGGAAATTCCCTCCCACTGTTAGGAAAACTGGAAAGCGGAAACCTGAAGTAAGACTGCTTTAGCTGATAACAGACAAATAAAATGATCTAAAACTAAGGTATTATTCTCCCTTTTCTATTAGATTTATCTAGAAGAAAATATTACTACAATTTTTCATTAAGCTGGAAGTTCAGAATATGCAAAACTTTAAAGTTTTTTTTTGCCAGTTATATTAACTGCTTTCTTAGATTATAAAGTATTAACTAATGACATGACCAAATTAGTAAATGCTGGAAGTTTAGGTAACCTAAGTAAGTTTTCACCTAGCTTGTCATCGCCTTTTAGTCTGCTGAGCAATTTACAATCATTTTAATGCTATTTCTTCTTTGGAAATAAAATGATTAAATATGCTGGCTTTAATGATATACTTTGCAGTGTTTAAAAGATGTGGTGCTAAGGTCTAAATTAAAATCAACCACAAAATCCCTTCAGGCCTTTGGAAACATTGTATTTTTCATTTGTTTCATTCTAAAGCAAGGTCTGCATAAGGACTGCTATAAAGTCTGGTATATAATGGATGTATTTCAGGAAATAGTGTTCTCATCAGACCTATAAACCTAAAGGTCTGAGGGTTATCAGGTGATTGGTCTCTGATAATTTCTGCCTCAACTAGTGGTTCTGAAAGGAAAAATTTGAACCAGGAGGTGGAAGATAGGTGAATTTTGATATTATGAATGATGTATGATATTACATTACTTATATTTATACGATAAATTTACTGTGTCAGGCACCATGATCAAATATGCCATGCTGCTTCATATAGGCTATGTCCTTAACTGGAAGTAGTGTAGATGTTTTCACTGTGATATATAATGTTCAAAATAAAACAAAATTAAAATTAAAGGAAAAGATTCTCAATCATATGTAGAGAACTCTGTTGAGTAGAGTAATTTCTAAGGAGCTTTATTGAATTTGTATTGAACACTTTTTAGTTTAAGACCTATTATATTCTAATGAATGATATTGTATATTAGACATTTTCATAATGGGGTATTCTAAAAATACAGTTCAGATAAGCATGACAATGCCTATTTAAGAAAAGTAGATACAGTTATAAGGGTAAACACTTTCTTCAGTTAAATTTACTCAACTCCACTGACTGGTAGTGTTGGACTAGCAGTGCTGAAAGGAAAATTTGTCCCAGAGGGCAGCATTTTTCCTGCAGCTTTTACAAAGAACTTCCATTCACAACAGTGAATGTTCTGTACAATGACTGAGCAAAGAATACATTATTTTATGAAAATACAGAGTGAATTACATTTTTTCTTCTTCAGAAAATGTTAGGGCTATATAGCTATTCAGTAAATAGAAATTCTTTCTTTAATTAATTTAATCTAAAACACAGATACAAACATTTGAGAAGTAATCAATTTAGACCCAAAGTTACTTCCATCCTATACAAATGTTTCTTTAATATGACTACTGTAAAGTATTTATACTGATATTGGTGAACCATGAAAGAGTGTTAGACTTTATTTGAGTTTTTGTATAGTAATCAGTTCCAGTTCCTGTAAGTTTGTTGTCATATTACTTTCTTACGCTGTTCAGCTTTGTTTCTCTCACAACAATTCCCACCTTCATGTTTTGGAAAGCTGAGATTCAAAAATAGTTCTGATTTACATTTTCCTTCCTTTATACACATACAAAAAGTTTTGGGGCTCAAAGTAGTGTTTAAGCTGACGTTCTATTTGATTTAGACACTTTCTGCAGGAGCATTTTTAGAATTGGAAAGAAAGATTGATGATCCAGATTTGGAAATGTGGAAAGTTAATTTTTCACTTTTGACAAATGGTTTGATATATCTCCTTTGAGATCTGCTGACAAATATAGAAGTTTCCTGGGGTGAATAGCAAGTTCTTTTGCTAGGATCAAATGGACAGAGATACTGTAAAAATGTTTGCCAGAAAGATATTTTTACTAGACTGGATAACGAAGTGTGTAGTAGAGAGGAGATGGAGCAGCATAAATGAGAGAGGGAGCTTTTTGGTCCTGATATATTCATCAACAATAATGTCCTCTACAGTCTTCTTTTAATGAAGCCCATCAATCTGGCTTACACAAGACTGAATACATTTTACCCTAAATAGAGCAAATGGAGTTTGTTGCATTGTTCTCAAATTATTGAATTGCCTATTGCAAAGTTTATAAATACCATTGCCATCCTGGTAAAAAGTTTGTTTACTATCTATAGAGTGTTTCATTTTCGGTCATGTTGGCTTACAAAATATCTATGCATTTTATACTCAAATCTGGAAAGAATTAACCAAAAGAAGAATGACTGCAGACTGCAAATTCTTTAAGGATAAATAGATTTGAGGCAGTTCCCATTGATACCAGTAGGAACAGAATAAGTGCTTCCCATTTAAGCACTGGAGTTCCTAAGAGTTAGGTGAAGAATGTTTGACCTAATTGATGCAAGTAGAGATTTTGCAAATATATGACTCCTGTCATGAGAGAAAGAATAGGAGCTTGCTTCAACAGCAAGCACCCAGCTTATTTTACATTCATGACTGGCCTTTTCCAGGTGCTAAGACATGGCTGGTCTGCAAAGTTGGGAAAGACTAAGACATGGTTGCTCTGTGAAGTTGTGTTTCGTCTTTCACTCTTGGCAAAGTTAATGCAAACGTATGCTGTTTTCCTCACTGCAGAGTAAAAAAAAGCTGCTCTCAGGTTTGAAGATAGCAGTGAGAAAAAAAGGACAGATCCTCAGCTGGTGTAAATTATCATAGCAACATTTACTTTGGTGAAACTTTAACAAAATGCACTAGATTTAAACCTGTCTCCACAGCCCTATTGCAAAGTCCTATATAATTTTGTAAAGAGTAAATGTTGTCTAGGATTTTTACACCAACCTGTTGAACTCTACAGCAAAGATACCATTTTCTAATTAATTTTATATAATTCTATAGAAATCGTGCTATAGAAATCAATAGAAACTGTATACTATAGAAACCTATTTCGTTTTGACTTAAATAGTATGTAACTTTTCCATAAGAAGTGACACACTCTTCAATGTTCCAGAAGCTCAGAAAGGAAGTTTGTAGAATCACTGAGCCTCTGACAGATGTCTCCAGGTATTTGGGGGATAAAGTCATATTAACTGCTTCATGTGAAACTAAATCCACCACACAAAGGGAAATACAAGCAGAAACTGAAAAAGTAAAACAAGGCAGTTTCCAGGTCTCTAAGGGGGGGCATTACTTTCTGGCTCAGCTGGCCCACATAAAATCCTATACATGATTTAAAAACTATTTTGGGCTATGTGGGGAGTATTGAGTGCAGTGGTCTCAAATGAGTGTTGCCTGGCCCTAAGAACATAGAAACAATCCTCATACCAAAGGCAAACATACTGTTGTAGAGTACCAACATGGAGTCAGGGAAGATTAAGGGGAAACTAGGCCAAGCAAGGGATCCATCCATGTAAAACAATAACAGCCCTAATATTTCTTATAGCTTAATTGGTGAGGTAAATGCTATTTTGTCTATGAATACTCCAGTTTGAAATGAAAGGGTTTGGATTGCATTACATGGTAAGACCCAATGTTAGGAGGAAATATATTGCCATAATAAACCAAGTCCCCTTCAAAAAAAACATAGTTACTACAATCAAGAACATTCTACTGATGAATCTGTTTCAGGTTTTTCTTCTCTCACTGATAAATAATCAAAATATTTCTATTGTTTCAAATTAAGAAGAATTTCTGCCATTTGATTTCAATGTGGTATTCATTGTTTTCCAAGGACCTAAATCCAAGGTCATATTGACCTGCTGTACATTTATACCTATTAACAGTAGACCTCTAGTGCATTTGTGTCTGGAGTGACTTGGGTTTTAGGCATAATATGAAAAGCATTTTGAAAGTGTAAGTAAAAGCCATCAGTTTCAGCACAAATAATGACCCCATTTACCATGGAAACTAAAGGACTTTATGAAAATGCACTCAACTGTTTTTCATAGTGAGCTAAATTCATTCTAAAAATAGAACCAGCACTTGATGTCAGGTGGCCAATGTGCAGATTTTACACTGTAAGGTTTTTCAAGCAAGAAATGAACACTTTAGAACATTTTTGATGCACTTATAAAGGCAACAACTGGGTTTCCTGGGTTCTTCCATCTATAAAAAGTCTTCAAAAGACATGTCCCACATTAAGTGAAAAAGTAGGTTAAAATAACTCTTTAAAAAGTCAGAATAAACATATTAAACACCCATCTCTAGGTGACCCTTTCCTGTCTCTTAGTTTCTACTAACCAGTGCTCTTATGCAGGCCTCTTGCCATGAATGACTCATGCCCCTGGCAGTTGGGTGGGATGTGGTGGTGGTGAGGGCATGGCAGCGGCAGTGGGAGTGGCAGGACCATGGTGGTGGAAAATGGGGGAGCTCCTGCAGATGCTATCAGCATTGATGGGGGCAAAAGGGTGGTGGCAAGTGGCAGCTGCCTGCAGACAGTGCTGACAGTGTCAGCAGTATCTTTTTGTAAGGCGTGCACCGCCCTGCTTAGGGGGTGCACATGCACCCATGTGACCCCATATTCATTGATCCATCCCTTGCTATCTCACATCTTTCTGGAAGTTCCTTCTAAATTGCACCATGTTCTTTTTAGATGCTGCAGCTGCTGTTGTTATGCTCTATGGGTGCATCCAGATGAGTGCACACATGCATATTTCTGTGGACAAATAGTGGCACATATTTGTACTGTTGCTAGTTGTCCCCATGGACTGTCCCTATATCCACATTCTGGCAGGGGTAAAATTGCCCTGGGTGGATAGGGAAGGCTGGGGCCAACACTTGGGCTGGTCCCCAGAAACCTTACCTGGAGTCCTGGGGGCCTTCCAGGGGCAGGGCTGCAGTAACCCATGATCCTGCTTAGCAGCCTGAGCATGGTTCTTACTGGTCAGGCTCTGGTTTTGAGCAGCACACACTACCTTTGCACATTTTTTTTAATACTGGGATTTCCCAGTATCGAATTTGGGCTCCTCACTGCAGGAGAACCAAATCACATGTGTGGGGTGTATTTTGCAGTGATTCAAAAGACTTTTGACTCCTGGTGAGGGCTTAGGAAGGAATCTGTTGGTAGCATGCAGGCAAAGACTTCCTTTAGCAATTAGGAAGAAAATGGTGCTAGATGAAGGGACACCTAATGCTCTGTAATTACTACAGAGAGCTATAATTCACTAATTTATATCAGTACATTTATTGTAACGAATGCCAGTGAGTAAAATTGCTGGGGTCATGATTATGAAAAAGAACAGCAAGAAATTGATGTAGTCATATGTTAAAAACTGAGGTGAGCAGTGAAAATGCTGTGAGTAATTAGTAACAAATAAAATTGTATATCAGTGGAACAGTATGGCAAATGCAGTCTACAGAAATATAGATTAAATAAATTGTAGTTTTGACATACAACCTGTATATGAGGCAGTGTGTTGTTGCAGACTGGAAAAGAATAGGTGACTTGAAATCATAGTATATCTTCTGGTTTTACCTCTGTAATTCATCAGGAGATAAAAATGTTGTCCTGTGGGTCAGGTCAACTCTCAGGATCTCAATATTGAGTTGTTAGACAGGAGGGTGTGACACAATTGAACATCTACAAACATCCAAATCAGTTAGGTGCATACACACATACACTGCCAGCTCAGGCACATACACTTCCAAACCAGCCTAGGCACATGCATACCTATCACCAATTCAAGCACATACACTATACACCCCAAAAGTTACACAAAAAATCAATTGTCCATACCCACACACTAGGTACACATACATGGGCCACTAATTTATATATCATGCATACAATGATATATATATACTTACACACTCACCAGTTCATACACATACAACCCAGCTACCCATAGGTAAGTTCCTAATTGGGATGCTATGGCATGTATGTTGTGCTTGGGGTACCTGGGGGAAGGTTAAGGTGAAAGAGAGAAAGTTAAAGCATAGGGAGTGAAAGTTGCCAGAACCAGGATTAGAACCAGTGGACTAGAGAGAAGCTGGCTGAGCTACTGAGGCTTGGGTTTACTTAAGATCAAATGGCCCCAGGTTTACTTGAGATCACTGGTGCAAGGGAGGGAAAAGAAAAAAAAAATCCTGGTGGCAAACAGGAGAGAGCCAGGAAAGACAGAGAGACAGAAGCCTGGGAGCTTGGAGCTGAAAACTGAGGCAAACAGCTGAGATACTTGGGGGTGAGGGGGTGATAAGTGGTGGCAAGGAGGAGGCAGCCAGGAAAGAAACTGAGGCTGAAACCTGGTTGCTCAGGAGAAAAGGAAAAGACAATGGAGATAAGACAGTGGCAAAGAAATAGGGAGTTTCGAGGCAGAGGAGAACTCAGGACAGGTGTTGGAGGTGAAAGTGAGCCTGAAGCAGGAGAGAGAGAAATGAGACAGAAGTTATAGAGGTGAGGAGCAGAGATTGGAGCACGGTTGAACCATAGTAAAGCAAAACCCAACTCAGGAGTCCAAATACCAGGTTTATTAAACAGAAAACTCACTACACAGCCCCATGAAGTTATTGGTTCACACATGCATAAGCACTCACAATGGCAGCAGGAGTAAGAAACTCAGTGGAAGGGTTGGAGTCCAGGTACAGAAGAGAATCAGAGTCCAACTCCTTGGTTGAAGAAGGGGTGGGTGTGATAGCTACCTATCCAGGCTGGAAAGGGGTCTTTGTCCAGTTGGTGTTGTCCAGAGGGGGGTCGGCAGCAGGGCCTGTGGGTGGATAGTGGTGTGGCATGGTGCTGATTCAGATGGAGAGGGCATCCCAAAGAGTCAGTCTTCACTACCCCTTTTTACGGGGCAGACTACCTCTGATCCCCAATAGAGAGGGCCTGTCTAGGCAAGGTCAGTTCTGTTCCAGAAGGCTCTAGGTGTTCTTACTGAGCATGTGCAGCCTTGGCACAATGGTGGGTTGCCTCATGTTATGCTTCTTGAATGCTGAGGGTGGTTCCAAGGGCTGGGTCTTTGGTCCAGGTATTGGTGTTGATGGTGGTCATTTAGAGGGAGCTATTTTTACCTACTGCCATCGTCTCTCAAGCACCCTCATTCATCCCCATTCATTCAGGAACCAAATTACATAGGAGAGGTAGGTGTGAATCATAGGTTACACAACCGGCCATGGGGATAAGATGGAGGCTTGACATTATGAGATGGAAACTTGACATGACTTATGCTAACTTACATATATAGGCCTCAAACAGTAATCACACAATATAAAAGCAGTAAAAAAAAATCAATACAAAACATAATAATTATCAGTCATAGAACAGTGGATATCTATATCAAAATAGCAGGGCACTTATTTGCAAAGAGGGGAGAGAAGAATAAAACTTACTACCTAAAGGAAAATGTTAAAGCTTATCCTACATCTTAGCTTACTTGTACTTATCTACAGGGAATAGAGGGAGAGAAAAAAGTCAGAAATAGTTGGGGAAGAGGAGGGAATGCATTTTAAAAGAAAAAAAAAGAAAAACTGGGGGTTTTGCTACAGGAAAGTAAAATATAAACTACCATCCCTGGCAAGATTGGTACAGATCTCAAGTCTCTGCTTATTTCTCACCTCCTCTTTTACACTCCTGGCCTATATGCACAAAGAGAAGCTTAGGGCTTGATTTACAAGAATCTTAGATGTCTAACTTCTACTTTAGGCGTGGTAGTCTAACATTTTGATGACACTGGACTCATCTACACGTGGATAAATGTAATTTTCCTAATACATGTTCAATTTAATACATCCAATGTGAAGTACTAAATAAATGCTCATTAAGCTGCCCAAATGCAGAGTAACAAATAAAAAGCATGTGGTCTTTTAGTGACCCTTAATGCACAGTACCCTAATTTACTGTGCATTAGTTTATTTGCATTTTTTTACACAGTGATTTAATGTTCAGTAAAATAGGCTACTGCGCATTAAAGCACAAGTGTAGACACACCCACTGAGATCTTCACAATGCTAGCTTAGGTGCATCCAAATCAAATCATGCCAAGTTCCTGCCAGTAAAATTCCTCATCTCCTCATGGGGGCTGAGAAATTGGCCAGAATGGGGCCGCCAATGGAGTGGAATTAGGCATAGCACGCTTGATGGTTGCAAAAAGAAAACTTTACTTACAAAGCTGCAATACAGGGACTTGCGTTGAGGTATGCAGTGTAGGCGCACTCCATAGAGTTGCAGAAACAGAAAGTAGAAAAAACCGAGTGGCACAGCGATGCTGAGGTTATGGGTTACGTCGGGAATTCGTCGACGGGGAGTCGTTGGTGGTTGATCAGGCCTCCAATGTGGCTCTAGGATGCACGTAAGGATTTCTCCTAACGAGCATGCGAAGCTCTCCTCCGACTTGGACAGAAACTTCCCAAGCCTTTTGTACAGCTAGCAAGCCAATGGCTAGCCGCCACAGATGCATAATTTACATCAAGCCAATTGAAAACATGAACTCAATGGTGCAGCTGCAAGCTTGTGGCGGGAGGTGATTTTGCACCAAGGACTCTTTCCCACCACAGGGGAAATCCCTGCACCGGGTACTTGCATTGTGCTAAAGCGCAGCTGTGCCGAGGCACTTTTTAACCATTTTTTTCTGACACTTCTAAGTTTCCACTGCTTGTCATGTCCTGCCTCAGTGCTGGCTGTGCTAAGTAGCTCAATGCCAAAGATCTGTACCAAAATTCTCTAATTAGGCACTCCCTCAACGATTTTGCCAACTGGGCCCAAAGCTAGCATTCTCAGAGAATATTTAGAGGATTGGAAAATTTCCCAAAAAGACAGCTAGTCAATGAGGAAACTGTGTATGTAATTTTTACTGAAGTCCTGTGGTTAGGGCAAGAGTATGGGATATATGGATCCTTTCTCAGATATATTTCTTCCTATTCTGGAGTGGACACCTTAAAACAGGTCTATCATCTTCCAGGAGAGTGATATAACCTAATGATGTGAAGTATTCTAGGATATATGCTGGGATAAATGTCACTCACTTTTTCTTGTTGAAGTTGTTTCTCATCTGGATCAGGGTTAAATCACACAGAAGAACAGTTTTAATATGAGAGAAAAAGAAAAACTCACTATATAACCTGGCCATTCAACAGTAAAGTAAAAAACTTAGTTTCAAATCAAGTCAGTTCCAAATAAAACTGAGGAGTATTTGAAAATAGATCTTCCACCTTAACTTCACCTCTTTTCAGAATTCCCTATGAATTAGCACGCTGCCTTCTATTAATCTTGCTTTTAAATACCTAACTCTCAGCACACATTGTATCGCGGACTGGTTTTCAAACTTCTTAAAATCACTAAGCCCTTTCATAGCATTTCTGCTGCTGTAGAACTGCAACACCTGGCTCCAGGAGACATATGAACTGATGCAGAGCCAAGTGACACAGCCCAGCAATGGTAGCTCACTGATGTGCTCTGCTATTACCCCAATCTGCCGAGTCCTTAATAACCTATAAGGGAACCCCAGGATTCTGCAGAACACAGTCTGAAAATGACTGGTAGAGTATGTGTGCAACCTAGGGATGAAGATTTTGCTACACACAGGACATCTAAAGGTTACTCACCTCAGTGCCAAATGCTGTGACGCTTAAAGTCTTGTGTGTACTTTATCCTTAGTGACCTCATGGATGCTGTTCTGTTTTGGGGCATTCAAAACACCACAGTCTTGCTGTGAGTAAGAAATCTTTCTTTTCCATGCTGGTAAAATACCATTTATTCCCTATTCTAATGTACATTTATTCATCATAAGCTGATTTAGGAATATGTCACAAGATGCTTTACCTAAGCTTCAGGCTGTGCAGTGTAGCAGTTAAAATTAAAAACCTACAGTAAGTAGTAAATCTCAGCAAGGTGAATAGAATTCACCCTAAAGCCCACCTAGAGGATCAGAGGAGATGCAGTGATAGCAAAGGAATTTTCACTGTCAAAAAGCTGCATCATCAGGAAATTATGGTACCTTTGCAGGGAAAGCTTAGAACTTCACAACCTGTCAACAAAGGAAGGTTGGGATTTTTCATGTTTAACTTCCACTGAATATCTGCATTAGCCATAATTCCTGTTTTTTATGGACATGTTATTCCTTGGAACAATGTTTAATAATATTTTTCAAAGAAGGAATTGAAGCTAGCACTGAATAGTTGAACAATATTAATGTTCTTTCAGCAGATCAGTTATTGAATTCATTACATTCATTTAATGTAACTATTCAGATGGGAGTTGGGCATAATTGTATTTTAGTCCATGACTTTATACCTCTAGGGCCACAAATCAATGCTCAGTGAGGATGACAACAATTATCCTAATCAAAGAGATGTAATACATGCAAAGATAGTTGGTTACATTTCTTAGAGGGGTATTATCTACTGTACCTTCCAGAACTACACTGGGGTTTGGCACAGTTTGTGAGTTGGCAGGCTTTGATCAGAAAAGACAGAAACTGAAATGAACCTTAACAAGAAAATACACACTCACCCCATTGGAAGGCTGAGGTGCACTGACAAGAGAAGTTAATGAGATTCTTTATTGTGTCTACTACTGCTATATCTGCCCTTTAGATAATTTTAGACCTTGGTGTCAGGTGTCCTTGTCCCAACAAAACTGAAGCATAGATTCCTATTTGAAAAGATAATGGAATGTTTTAAAATAGTGTTAAAACTATAAGCAAAGATTGCCTGTATTTAAAGAAAATAATTTGTACAAAATAATGAAAAACCTCCATAAAATTGCTTCACTATTTAATATTTTGTTTTCATTTCAGTCTTTTATTGAATTTTTCCTATTGTCTTTCTAAATAAAAATAAGACGTTTACTAACAGACTCAAATATTTGATTACCATAAAATGGCTGTGTAAACCAAATAACTGCAGAAATTAAAACAGGGTGTTAAACTCTCTTGGTTCACAGTGCTGCCTATGAGGACTGTGCAAACAACATTAAAATCTCAAATAGTGAAAAGAAGATTCAGTGAAAGAGCAAATGAGGAATGGTTTTATTTGTTTTCTAGTAGTCCCAAGAGCCATAATGAAACATCACATGATCATGTACCTATAATGTTCCAGAATTTTTTTGAACTAACAAGGTACAGTTCATTTGGATTAGTTGTTTGGATTATTATGGAAAATATGATTGGTTCCTACATATCAAGACAACCAGAATTCTGGACAATTTATACTCTGGAAGAGAGACACAGAAAAGGGAATTGAAACTGGATCATCCAGAAGAAAAAGATAATCTTAATAAGTAATTATCCTTCCCTTTCTGGTCTCCACCCACTTAAATGTAATCTTTGTTTTCAAATTCTCTTGAAGTAGTGAGACTTTCAGCTAAAGACTTCATACTAAATCAAGAAAACTATTGTTCTATCTTGTAGGGTTGGGATTTCAGAACAATGCAGATACGTGTCTCTCTCAGAAGAAAATGATAACACATATTTTCAGACTACAAGAGGAAATATAGCTACCTAACAGCACTTTAATGTTTAAGCAAGTTCAGTAGAGTTGAGTAAAAATTGACAGTTTTAGGTTTTGAAGATTGTTGTGAACTTGTTTCCATTTTGTTTTGGTTTTGAAAAAGGCAGGACTTAAGCACATATAAAGGGAATTAGTGCTTATAAAGGGAATGAGATAGTTACACAGCTTCCAAGTTTTGTGTAATTTACCTGTTGATAGCCTGTTGCATCTGCAGGAGCTTCTTAGTTGGGATTCTGGTTTCCTTTTTTAAAAATCACAAATTCTCTGATTTAAAAATCCAAAATACATGATTAAAATGAAACACAACTAGATATATAGGTATAAATTGAACACAGTGCTTTATTGATTTATTTACAATTTTAAAGCAATTTGGAATCCTACAGGTGCCACAATCAGTATAATGAAATACATTATAAGTATATATATATTTTGGTATTTGATTTGGGGTTTTTTATCATGGAAAATCAGAACTCCCCTGTCTCCCTTGCTCACCAGGATGCAGATCCAGGGCCCTCACTCCCCACCCACAGCCCCCACCCAGACCTGCCAGAGGGGCTCCCAGTTGCCAGGGCCTCCGTGGACAGCGGGTGAGACCTGTCATGGCAGTGCATAGTGGGGTCAAGCGGGGAAGCTCATTGCCAGTGCTGCGAGCTCCACGCTGCCATGCTGAGGCTCCCCCTGCCCACCCAGCAGCAGTAAGGAGCCCAACTCCATGCTGCTACCCCTGCTGCTTCCAGGCAGGCAGGGGGCACTTTACTAGGATGCTGTGGGGCTTGCAACAACAAGGAGGTTCCGTGCTCAACTGTGCTCAACACTGCTAGGCTGGATCCCACCCGCTGGGCTACAGAGGCCTTGTGGGAAAGGAAGCAGGGTGGTGCCTAAGCCCACAGCAGGCAGCACACCTGCCTCCATCTTGCGCACAGATCTGCCCCACCCCCACCAGGAGCTCTCCTGCCACCTTAGGGAGCACGCATAGTGGAGGGGAGCTAGCTCTATCCTGTCTTGCCTCCCAGACAAGCTACTCATGGCTCTGTCCCACTCCCTCCTGGGGCTCTGCAGTCATGCATTCCAGCCCTGGGCCCCAAGTCCCCAGCTGGGCAGCAGCCCCAGCCCCAGCCCCAGCCAGCTCTGCCCAACTCACTTCCTCTTTCCCTCATATGAAGTTGTGATTCTATTCGTATTTTTATAAAGGTATATTCAGTCGATTTCCAGATTAATTCCCAAATACTAGTAAGAGTCTTATTACCAGTTGCTTTTTTGTGGTGATCTTGATTCTCACCTGCCATGTCTTGATTATGTTTCGGGAGGGTTGTAATTTTAACACCAATATGTGTGTGTGTGTGTGTGTGTGTGTGTGTGTGTGTGTGTGTGTGTGTGTATGATATATATATATATGTATATCTCACTGGATAATCTCTCAGTACTGAACTCTGGAAATCCTCTTCTACACTTTGGTAAATTTCACCATTCTTATTCCAAAAACTCGCAACAATACAGCATTTTCTCTTGTATCCTTTATTATTTTTATTACACAACTTACTGTGTTTTTCTTTTTTTCATAGTTTGAATTCTTCTCTTTTTTCTTTCAGACAATCTAAGAACTCAAGCAAATACAAAGTCCTGTATCTATCAATATTAAGTTCAGCAACAAAACAAGACTAGTTTCCCGATACCTGCCTCTAGAATGTAAATCTTTTTTTTTTTCTGTGAAGTTCAATAAATTTGACTTCACTTTTGTTCTTGTTGTTTTCTTAATAAAAACAAATTAAAAGAAAAACTTTACTTGTTTCTGTGGAGTTCTTGCTTTACTCCCAAGCTTTTCCGGTCTTTTCACTCTCTTTGCTCGATGAGTCCTCAGCCAGATTCAGTCTCTGAATGGCTCTCTCTCTCTGACTGTCACGTTCCTCTCCCCCTCTCCATTTCATGCCATGTCAGTCTTTTTATTTTTCCATCTGGGCCTCTGTACATCTCTACCCCACTCTATGGCTGCTGTAGCTTCACGGAGCAGTAACTCTGAAAGCACCATTCTCATTCCCATTCTCTCTTCTCCCACTGGCTTCTACCTACTCCCAGGCAGCAATGGGATCATCCTTCGTTCTTTCTTCACACCTCCCTATGGGGCCTCAAACCCCTCTGCCCCACACCAGACTTACCTGTGGGAGCTGTTCTCCAGGCTGCCTAGTGACCATGCAAATGCACATGGTGCCCCCTTCCTGAATGCTCTTCTCCCACTCCCCCCAGTTCCTTGCGGAATAGACCTCTGCCAGTTTCTCTGTTAAAGCCTGTTTCTCAATTAAAATAAAAAATTCAGTTTTTCTCAATTAAAGGGGAAATCTACAATTTTTTTCTCTTTTCTGTGTGGGACACAGAAAACCCGGATCCCTGCTCATTATATTCTTTCTTCATGTGGTGTATGTAGCACTTTTCCCAGTTGCAAGAACTTTTAATTAATCCGTTACTAGATTATAAATCCTTCTTGTGGGTAAATCACTTGTGTGATTTTTTAATGTTTATTCATATACTAGAGTTTTTTGTAGCTCTTCTTTTCAATTTTTAAACACTGTATACTTTAGATTACGTATGGCACTTGAATGTCCTTGACAGATGCATTCAGAATTGTTAAAGTCAATGATGAGGATCTCTGACCCACTCACCGCCAAACTCTCTTGCAACTGAGATGTACTATGTAAGTAACAGGCATTTTCATCTATCATAATTTGTGTAAAGCTAAACACATGCTGTCTTGGAATTCTGCTTTGAATTACAGGCAGTCCTTGGACTTACGGCATAGTTGGTTCCTGAATATGGTGTCTTAAGTCAAAACATTGTAACTTGGAACCAATTTTTCCATAGGAAACATGATAAATGGGGGATTGGTTCCTGAATCAAGGCCCGATACCCTGTTTTCACCAAAAAACCCCAGAATTTTGTACTCCATTGATTATACATGAGTAATATAGTGACACTAATGTATTTATATTGTAAATTGCAATCGTATTGATTTGGGAGGACTTCTTTGAGGTGACTTTGCTGGACTTTTTGAAGGGCTCCTGGTTGGACTTTTTGAAGGGTTCTTAGCTGGATTCTTCTCAGGAGTCTTGCAGATTTTTCTGAAGTCTTGTCTGCTTTCTTAAAGAAAGTGTCCAAGGAAGTTTGAACAGACGTTCTCCAGGGAGATGGATGACACAGCAACTTGTTCACTGGCATGGCATCACATCAGATCAAGCATTGCAAAGTTGAAACTGATGTCAGAAAGTTGAAACAGGATGTCAATTTAGAAACCTTGTAAGTGTGAAACATTGTAACTTGAAACATTGTAAGTCAAGGACTGCCCATACTGCGATCAAATACCCCTCTGTGTGATTCTTAATGGAAAATAGACTTCACCTTTTTTGCACGACTTCTACCTAAAATCCAGAGTTAGACCATGTTCATTAGAAATATGTCCCAAGAACACTCAAAACTTAGTCAAGACAAATAGGAAAAACTGTGAAGAAACATGTTCAGCAACTGCAAAAAAGGAATCAGGTACCAAATTGTCACCTGAAAATTATTGAAAATGAGACACTCAAGGCTATCTAAACATAAGCTAAGATCCCCCACATTTTCTACAATAACCTATAACCTAGTTGTGAATGCACTCCTCTAAGGAAGTAGGATAGCTACTGCGTCACAGAAGTTCAGGAGGTGAGAGTACATCCTAGATAGGTTTGCTAACTAAAAGGACATTATGTAAAAAAAGACAGTAAGGCTGCATTCTTTTGCATCTATACTTTAAAAGAAAGCACCAGCTGCTCCTGCAACTTCTGAGGACTCTCATCTTACTGGTATGCAGCCGGCTGAGCATATACTTCCTCTGCTCGCGCCTGCAGGGAGGCAGTTAGACAGGCCAAAGCTACCATGGAGCTGAGGATGGCATCCCAAGTAAAGGACAACAAGAAATAGTTTTTTAGATATATAGGAAGTAAAAGGAAGGCCCAGGGAGGAATAGGACCCCTGCTAAATGGGCAGAAGCAATTGGTGATGGACGGGCGGACAAGGCTGAACTCCTCAACGAGTTCTTTGCCTCAGTGTTCCTAAGCTAGGGGCATGACAAGTCTCTCACTGGGGGTTTGAAGAGAGGCAGCAGCAAAGCGTCAGACTACCATGCATAGACCCTGAGATGGTGCAGAGTCACTTGGAAGAACTGGATGCCTTTAAGTTGGCAGGCCCAGATGAGCTCCATCTGAGGGTGCTGAAGGCACTGGCCTACATCATTGCACAGCCACTGGCGGGAATATTTGAACTGGAAAAGGGCCAAAGTGGTCCCCATTTTCAAGAAGGGGAGGAAGGAGGACCCAGGCAACTATAGGCCAGTCAGTCTCACCTCCATCCTTGGCAAAATCTTTGAAAAAATTATC
>JAGPOW010003316.1:98716826-98729722 GCA_030014935.1 Caiman crocodilus
CCCCGGTGCTCTTTCCTGCCAAGGCAGGGGGTCGGACTAGATGATCTGCCCAGGTCCCTTCCGACTCTAGACACTATGATACTATGATGATACTATGATTGGTAAAAGGTAAATGGCCTTACCAATATGACACTTATGTTTTGAATGGTGCTGTTCATTTGTTTGCTAAAAGTGGACATTCTTATCTTTTGTGGTAAGCTGCAGCAAAAAACCTTGTGTAGAAGAATATGCCAATGAAATAGAATATACGAGTATTTTCTTAATATACGTTGCACACACTGAGTAAAACATTACTTTTCAAAATCACTGTACAGGCTTAACTAAGCACAGCGGGACTGATGCTATAAAGTTATTACCCAGCAAATCATTGATTTTTCATTTGTAATGTAGTTATCATGATGTGATTAATACTGCACGTATTTTCTTTCATTCGTTGGTTGAGGCTTCTCTGTGTGACTGAAACGTTGTACATAGTGTTCCTTTCAAAATCCTTCCAAGAATTTTTTACTTGATTCTCTCAGCATGTTTGTTACATTTCAGTTACAAGTTTCTGCAATGCCAATAATATTTCAAATTAAAGGAAAAACTGAACATCAGAAATGATCAGAGCAGGCATAAGAACATGAATTTTATTTTCCTAGGTAGCAAAAATGTAGGGCTGACAAGGAAATAATAAAAAAGAAAAGCAGAACACAATTTCCATGAAAACAAAAGCAAATATAAAAAACAAGAGCAAGGACCTCTTCATATGTATGTGACACAAAATTTCCCTTACAAAATAGTGCTGTGGATAAGTTACTTTGGTACCAACTTTAGGATATGAACACTGTTTTATTACCAAAAAAAATACAATCTTTGGTTCAGCATTAACTAATATATAATATTTCAACTGCCTACAAAGCCTTCCTTTTCATGGACACATTGGACAGAATCCTTTAACCTCAAGTAGATGCATAAACCACGTGTAAGGGCCACTTAAGCAGTTATAGGACTAAATAAAACTCAAATTTCCCTTTCTCCTAGAACTTAATAGCAGGAATGTCACAGAGCACTGAGGTGCCCTGCTCCTAGAGAAAGGAAACTGCCAGGGAAAGAGCCCTAGCAGGGAATAAGGAGCCCACCTATGAGTTCCAAGGGAACCAGGAAGTCAGCTGATTGCAAGGGGCAGGGCCTGGCCCTTATAAAGCCCAGGAGCTGACAGGAGCTCCCAAGGTAAAGATGCAAGAAGGAGTCTGACTGCAGGTCCAGCTTAAGCTGAGTAAGGATGGCAGCTCTGGGACGTTTGAGCAATGTTGTTACAGTTAGGCAGCTTATGTTTAGGTTATAGCCAAGAGGCTCAAGTTTCTGTTTCATTTTGTTGTTACACCGGTGGTTTGGGTGAGGCTAATAGGGGTTGGAGGAGGCCTCGTAGGGGACCCAGAGCAGTGTGGGGATCCTAGCGCCAGTAAGGGTGCTGTGTACAGGGTACATAGATTCCAGCCCCAGAGAGAGGCAGTTGAGAAGCCCCAGAGAAGGGGGCATTGTGGAAAAGCCCCAGAGAAGGCGTGGTGAGCCCCAGAGAAGGGGACAGCTGACTGGTGAGCCCTGAGAGGGGGAGGCATTATAGGAGAGCCCCAGAGACAGGGGAGCTTTACTGAGAAGGCCCAGTATGAGCATGGAGAGCCCCAGGAGAGGGGCGGCATTCCTGAGAAGACCCCAGAGAAAGGGGCAGCACGTAAGAAGTCCCTGAGAGGATCCCTGAGAGAGGGCAGTGCTAAGGAGAGGACCCCAGAGAGGATGAGTGTATATTTGACAGACCAACGTCTATTCCAACTGCGAGGCTTGGGGTGTAGTATAAGGGGTGGTTGGAGCCACGCATAGCCCATAAGGCTAGGGTGCCTGGGAAGCACCCATCATAGCATGAGACCCATGAACAGTCCGAGAGTTTATGGGGCCAGAAGTAACCATGTCCAGGAGACGTGAGGCAGCCTTTCTAATACATTAGAACATCAAAGATCTGGCGGATGAGAATTAGAGGGTGCCCTTGGGCTGACTTGGCATGGAGGAAGGGGGCCTTAAGGAAATCGCGGCCCTCTGGTAGGGCCCTGTTATGACAAGGTACATGTGTAAATGAACAATGTGGCACTGCCATCACTCTATATATTTCCCCCATAGCCACTGAGCATGTCCTAGAAACATGAGGAGCCATCTGTTTGCATAAGCAATTCTGTTACATGATCTTAGCTATCTACAGCCTATATGGGCTATGGGTGGGCTAAAAAATGTAGTCATACTAAAAACATGACTAATGGGAAGGTTCTGTTTATACTAGGTGCTACTGCTAAGCAGTTTAGTTGTAGGGACAGTGGAGAGGGAGAGAGGACAATGATCAGATTAGGGACTAGAGGGACCAGAGGCGGCAAGCAGGACCAAGCTACAGACAGAATGGGTAGCTGGCCAGGGAACAGGAACAGGGTGCAGCTGTACAGCCAGGCCCATGAGGTTTGGTGGGAACTCCAACTGCGGTTGTGAGTTGAGAGAAACTCAGATGGAGAGTAGGCTGAGACTCTTTAGAGGGAACAGGGTATAGGGATGCCAGAGAGCAGTGGTCCTCATGTTCCAAATGTTATTTTTTCTCACTGTTCAATGGCAATGCACTGAGCCCTGATTCTAGTTTAGGGAGCCCTGGGCTAAGCTGTTCTATCACATGAACTATTCAGCTGTCCCTGTGCATGTCTCTGGTGCTTGCCACTGGCCTGACTTCACCAGTCATTCAAGAGCCTAAATGACTGCAACCGATGCTATCACCTTATAGTGGAAGATCTCCCCTATCTTTATGGCCTGGAGATAGTTGGGCTGTCTCTCTTATTACCCACATCATCCTATCATTCCCCAACAAGTCAGCATAGCCCAATCATGCTGGCATTAGGCTTTTTTCAAAAGGTGGCTGTCTAGCTCAGGGGCAAGAGTCAATCTACAGCCATATGTTCCCTGATTCAGTTCCTGGATGCCTTCATCCCACACAATTGAGACTTAATTTAATTCCCTCCAGAACCCAGAAACCAATTACGAGAGTCCAGACTGACAACCTTTGGAAACTCCTGGACACACGGGATTTTTAATATCCAGGGATTTCTTCAGGTCCCGCATATTTCTCAGCACCACGAACATGATGGTGGCCAGCAGCACCTGACTGGAGTTCACTGACCTAATGACCAGTTTCTCTAGGTCTATCCAAAATATCTCCCTTTGTCTCACTCCACTTTTCTGACACAAGTTCTGACATGAAGATTTCTCACCAGACTGGCTGCTACCTAGTTGATAGAGCAACTTCCCAAATTGTGGGTCATGTCCCCAAATGGGGTCACAACATCAGCAGATGGGTCATGATACATGTTTCCCTGAGATTTCTGAGCCCACAGCGGGTTGTAGGGCTGCAGCTGGGTTGGACCATCTCTGAGCAGGAGCCATTTCCATGGTCCGGTGGGTAAGATCCATTGTGGGAGGGGTGCCACACCACCATGGCCACCAAGGTGAGGCTGAGCAGCAGTGGCATGGAGTTGTGCCTACAGTGCTGCCATGTGACCAGGGAGCATCTCACCTTGGCAGCCATGGTGGCACGGTGCCCCATCCTTTCCTCCATCCTGCACTGGGTTCTGCCCAGTGGGCCATGGAGCTCCCAGGGGGAGGGCAACATGTCAGCAGCATCAGCCTGCATCCCCCCCCCCCCACAGACTCTTCTCTAGGAGTGTTGCTGCTGGAGGGGTGGAGGGAAGCTAGGCTCTACACTGTGCTTTGGCCACAGCAGTCACTGTCTCACATGGGGGGCAGCCAGGGCTCAGGCACTGCTGAGGGAGGGGGCAGAGGGCTGTGGGCCCTGACTCTGGGGTACCTGGGGAGGGGAGGGAGTAAGGGGCACCTGGGGTTGTGGGGGGCTGCAAGTTGGGATTGAGAAGCCATGTTAAGGAAATGGGGCCAGAAATGGGGTGACACTGAGAAAAAGTTTGGGGAACACTGTGTTAGAGTGTGAGCTACCAGGGCCACATAGGTAGCTTCTGTCTGGGGCTTCTCTCATACCTACCTCTCTCTCACCTCTGGGCAGATGAACATGGCTATTTCCACCAGCCAAAGTGCCTCACCCCCGGTGCATCCGGTTGGGAAGTTTAAGAAGGGCTTCAACTGTATTTGTGAGCCACCTGCACAAGCTTACTAGATTAATTGTAGAGTACCCTGTGACCCCTGCACAACATTTTATCCCACTACCTCCCCACATTTGTTGGTGTATTTCAGGTAAGCCCTGAAATGATGAACAGGATTTCTGTGGTATGTAGTATCCTACACAACATTTTTGTGTAATCTGGGACTCCTCTATCTGATGAGCTGCATGCAGTGGAGGAAGTGAAGGAGCTGGCCAAAGAGATGGAGAAGGAGAAAGAGGAAGGTGACTTGGATGGCAGCCCAGGGGGAGACTTGAGGCCAGGATACCTATAGAGACTGAATAAGAGGCATAAGGAATTATGCAAATATGACAGTGACACCAAGCATAGCATAGAAAGGCCAGGTGAAAGCATCTGGATGAGCAGAGGAGAAAAAGTCCAGGCTAGGAAGATCTGTCTTTAATTTGCCATGTGTTCAGCCAACATGCAATATCCAGACATACTTGGATGGTGCCTGTATCCTGTCTCTTCTCTTTCACAGAAGCAGATGGAGATGGAGGGTTTTGTTGTCTGGCCTATAGGAAGCTGACTAAGAGTTTGCCTTTGCATGAAGTGGGGATCCTAAACAGTGGTGTTTTCACTGGAATGGGCATAGGGTGGGGCATAGACTGTGAGCACAAGGAATGGATGTAACATTCCACTTTGTAGTGATCTCAAGGGTCAGTTCTGCTAAAAGGCACTTTTAGTGGGGAGGAGGGCTTGTATTCATTCCCCATTCCTGCAGACACTATCTCCATGGCCACCCCTGAAGTTGAAAGGTCTTTGTGAAACATCTGGGTTTGGACTCTTACTGTGGGGGATAATGGATCCTTAGCTGGCAGTGAGGCTTTCCTTTGCTACAGATAGGAGTGGCCAGTATGAAAGAAATCTTTCCCTGAAGAGTTGGATGGGCTGCCTGGCCTCTGACCACAGCACTATGGCTTCCTAGGGATCCCTTTCCTGGCATCAGTGGTGTGGCTGTGCCAGGGGACTAGTCATCTTAGTCACAGGCTTCATAGTCACAGGCTTCATAGAGGCCCTTTAGTTAACAATGCTCTCCTGCCTGTCCCTGGAGACAAGCTTGTAGGTGTATATCTCAGTCTAGATAGCAATTGATGGCAGCTATGGTCTATTTCCAGGAGATCTTTGCAGGGAAGAGGAGGGCAGGATGACAGATGATTGTTTTATGATCTGCTTGGGCAGACCTGCTATCAGCAGATGCAGAAAGAAGCATCACAAAAAAGAAAATTCTTCCATGATATACCAACAGGCCATTGTATTCACAGAACAAAGGGGTCTTTCATGGCCATCTCCTTGGGCATAATGAAATTGCCCATCGTAGCTGCACAGGGACACCAACATTTGCACGCAGCAAGCCACACAAGGACACTGCTATGTTGCATCTAGGAGGACCCTACCATGAGCTCTAAACGAGTCTCATGAATAGCTCTAGGGCATTGACACAGCTAGAGCCTTCAGACGAGGAATAAGGCATCTTTGATGTGCTTTGGGTTGAGAATGAAGAGGACTTTCTATCTTATGAAGGTGAAGGGGACTCGGGTTTTGTATGCCAGTGGAGAAGTAAGAAGGAGAGTGAGCTATAGTTGGTGGTATAGGGAAGCCACCCTTTGCCCACCCTGCCAAGCGTCCAGAAGCCCCTTACACCTACTGTGCAGAGAGTTGCATGGATCAATTGTCTTTTTAGGCAAGCAGCTTAACTCACCATCTGCGTAGTGTTGCAAGAACATTTCTTTTGCCTTGTCATGGGAGTTCAGCAGATGACATGCTTATTGCAGTGCTGTGATCAAAGTGCCTGGATAGGATAGAAAGGTGCCCTAATATGTTTTTTCAGTGGCCTGTGCAGATGTCTTGGGAGAATCTCCTTGTTAGGGATGCTCTTTTCTGCAGCTGCTGAAAGCAGATCTGTGCTCCTTGCAAACAGCTGGTTATGGAGGCATCTGGAAGTGGCATGCTGATCTTCCCTTAGACCTCCCATTATTTCTTGGAGAGGACAGACAAGAAATAGAATTGCCCACACATTCTCCTTTACCAAATCTGATATATCTTAAGTAAATTTTATTTCATGTTCCATTTCTCAGGCAACTGAAAGTAAGGTAGCGATTGAAAGTGAAGAACTCTATTTGTCAAAGCAAGACAATGGGGTGGCATTCTGTTGCAATGGGGTGGCATTCTGTTGTTTACTGCATGCCTGACAACAGGCTTTGGTCATCTATGTGGTTATCTAAATCCCCAAAATAGAATAAATTGTCATTCTATTTATTTCTGTGAAGCTCTACATACATGAATGGCTATGTACACAACTGAAACTGAGTGCCAACCTGCACATAAGTAGAAATTTGGGAGTTAGAAAACTAGGTTCTACCTTAGACAACCAGGTAGAAGCACCAAATCTGGTCATCTAGGCATCCAGAAAATAATAGAATGCCACCAAAGTGCTTCTTATGTGCACTTGAACAGCTGCTTATGAAAACACATGCCAATTTCACTGTGAATAGCTTTTCACTTGAATAGATCATAACTTTTAGTCATAATTCTACTTAAAACGCTTGTCATCAATGAAGGAGTAGACATCCCACCAGATAACTACAGTGACCAAGTACCTAACAAATAGCAATTAGATAAAACCAAAAGTTCACAGAGTTTGAAAATGATTTGTTGATATTATTTATTAAACACTTATGGATATATTTCATATATTTCATAGACATTTGGGCTGGAAGGGACCCCAGAGGATCATCAAATCCAGCCCCCTGCCCCAGGGGCAGGAAGTCAGCATGAATCATAGGATTCCAACAAGATAAGCATCCAAATGTGTTTTGAAGGTGTTCAAAGTGGGTGCTTGAACCACCTCCAGTGGTAGTCTATTCCAAACCTTGGGGGCTCAGACAGTGAAGAAATTCTTTCTTATGTCCAGACTGAACTGGTCACAGTGGAGTTTGTGACCATTCAATCTTGTCATCAATTGAAGGGATCTGGTGAACAGATGTTCCCCCAAATCCTGGTGAGCACCTCTGATAAACTTATAAGTGGCCACCAAATCACCCCTAAGCCTGCGCTTTTCCAGGCTGAATAGCCCCATGGCTCTCAGTCGCTCATCATAAGGCTTGTTTTACTGACCTCTGATCACGCACGTGGCTCTCCTCTGCACTCTCTCAAGCTTCTCCACATCCTTTTTGAATTGTGGAGCCCAAAACTGGATGCAATACTCCAGCTGTGACCTCATCAAGGCTGAGTACAGCAGGAGAATGACATCCCGGGTTTTGCTTGAGAAGCATCTATGGATGCAAGCCAGCGTTTTGCTTGTTTTACTAGCTGCAGCATCATACTGAAGGCTCATGTTCATCTTGTGGTCAACCATGACCCTCAAGTCCCTTTCATCTGTAGTGCTAACCAAAATAGCACTATAGAGCCTATAAGGATGCTTCAGGTTTTTCCTTCTAAGGTGGAGAACCTTGCATTTTTTGGTGGTGAACACCATCAGGTTCTCATCTGCCCATTTCATGAGTCTGTCCAGATCCACCTAGATCACCCTCCTAACCTCAGGTGTGGATGTCTTACCCCAGAATTTGGTGTCATCGGTGAACTTGGCCAGTCTACTTCTGGCACCAATGTCCACATCATTGATGAAGGTGTTAAATAGTATAGTTTCTAGGACAGAGCCTGGAGGGACACCACTGGTGACAGCGCACCAAGATGATTGGCTCCCATCCGGGTCCTACCACAGAACCAGCTTCCCAGCCAGTGGATTGTGGTGATGTCAAGGCTGCAGTTAGCCATTTTAGCCAAGAGGTGATCATGAGATACCAGATCGAAGGATTTTTTAAAGTTGAGGTATACAACATTGATCTCTTCCCCCTTGTCCAGGTGATAAGTCACCTGGTCATAATAGGAAATGAGATGGTCAAGCAAGACCTACCCACAACAAACCCATGCTGGGTATCCCTCAGGATATTGCCTTCAGCTAGTCTCCTTGATGGCCTCCTTAATAATCTTTTCCAAGACCTTTCCCAGGATAGAAGTCAGGTTGATGGGCCTATAGTTTGCTGGATCTACTTTCCTCCCTTTCTTGATGATAAGCATGACATTGGCTCTCTTCCAATCATCGGGCACTTCACCAGAGCAGCAAGAGCTCTCAAAGATCCATGCCAGTGGCTGAGTTATGATGCTCACCAGCTTCCTGAATACCCTTGGGTATAACCCATCAGGGACAGCTGACTTAAAGGTATCCAACCTTTAAGGTTCCTCCACAAGGTCAGCTTCAATGGAGGGCAAGGAATCTCCTTCATCTGGGCCTCCCTGACACATAGAGGGATGGGGTGTCCCATGGAAATAGTGAAAAACTAACGCAAAGTACCCATTTAGCAAATTCATTTTTTCCTGGGCATCAGTTGCCCCCTCTGGTTTAGCGGGGTCCAATGTTGCCTTTGCTTTTGCTCCAGCTTCCTACATATCTAAAAAAGGACTTTTTATTTTCCTTGATATTTGCAGCTAGATGGAGTTCCATCACAGCCTTGGCTTTCCTGATTTGCACTCTGCAAGTTCAGAACAGAGCAGAGTATTCCTCCTTGGTAGTGGTTCCAATCCTCCATCCTTTGTAGGTCTTCCTTTTAAGATGTAGGAGGTCTACTAGTTCCCTGGAGAGCCAAGAGGGCTGCTGTGCCCTTTTTCTGCCTTTCTTCCAAGATGGGATGGACTTTGCTTGCGCATCCAGGATTGCTTCCTTGAGGAGCAACCACTCATCCTGAACTCCCCTCTCCATTTGGTTGTGGCCTTTTAGGGCCTCTCTGACAAGCCTCCTTAGCTTGTCGAAGTCAGATTTCCTAAAGTTGAGGATTTCTGTATTACTGACTGACTTGCCATCTTTATGGCAGATGGTGAAGATGATCTGTTCATGATCACTGTCACCCAGCTTTCCTTTGATTGTTTGGTTGCTGATTAGGTCATCCCCAGTTGCCAGTATGAGGTCAAGCAGTGCTTTACCTCTTGTCGGCCCATAGAATTTCTGCATCAGATAGAGGTTATCCAAACATGACAGAACGCTTTGGAACCACTTGGATTTGGCCAAACGCTCCTCCCTCGAGATGTCTGGATAGTTAAAGTCTCCCATGACAACTATACACTGGGATTGTGTGGCCTCAGCCAATTACCTGGTGAACTCCTGGTCAAGGTCTTGACTCTGAGTAGGGGATCTGTAGTAGACTCCCACCATAATATCCCCTGTGCCATGTTCTCCATGGATTTTAACCCAGAGGGCCTCAAGTCATCCACTCTGGGTGCCAATGTTCGCTTGCAGGGACATATAGCTTTCCTTGATATAGAGAGCTATGATTCCACCCCTTTGATCTGCTCGATCCCTCCTGTACAGGGTATAGCCATCTATACCCATGGTCCAGTCATGGATGGAGTCCCACCAGGTCTCCATTATCCCGGTGACATCATTTTAGAAAAGAGATTTGGAGATAATTAACTAACCAAAAAAAAAAAAAAGATGTATTGGAGGGGGCTATATTTGTTACAAATATATATGACAACAAATAATATGACCACCTTTAAATGGAAGCATACAAGTTTATGTGAGCATTATCTGGAATGGTCTAAATATTTCCAAAGAGGGGAATGGAAGAGAGTAAGTGCATCTAGAATTTGATTTATGTGTGAATAAGTATTAATAAAACAACATTTTATATTAATTTATCTTTGCTAATAAATACATTGAATAGCAATACAGAGGGTAACATGAATCAATCTTTCAGTTTTACTGTTTTGGAGATTTAGTCTTTCAACTTGTTATTACTAAGAAGAGAAGCTGTGATGTAAAGAATTACTTTTAGAAACTTGTTTGTTCTGAGAAAAGTTAAAAGAAATAAAACAAGTATGGTTTTCACCTCTACCTTACTAGGTAATCTTTATGTGCTTTCTTTTATTCACATCAATAGAGGGAAGGAGAGAAGGAGAGAAGACACAACAAAACAAAAACAATTGAGTTATTTCTCCATTTTTCATATTTTTTTTTCCAGACACTCTTTGGCCTTGCTTAAATATTTATTCAACTATATCATAAATTTGGAATAAAGTTAAAAGTGATAATTTAATCCCCTTAATTTTGGGGATTTTTAGAAATTATAGAAGAAATTAAATTGTTTTCCACCATTTTTTTCATATTGCTTCCCATATTTTCAGGAGTATGGACTAAACTTTAGCAGAATTGTACAGCTACTTAATTCTAAAGATTTGTTAAGTATAGCTAGATCAGTAAAGCTATGCCAACAAATCCTCATTATGTAGAAGATGATTATAATTACAGAAGAGTGCTCGTGATGGAATTATGTAGACCAATTCCTATAACAAAATAAGCTGTACCAGCAAAAGTACTTTTATTTTGGTATAACTGTATGTACGTTATAGGCTAATGTAGAAATGTTGTAGCTTGACAGGTTATGAAAGCAAGTTATAGAAGAAAAACTTCCTTACTATTGGGACAATTAGTAAGAAAGTTCAACACTCCCTGTAGAATCTGGAATTTTTGTAGCATATGAGACGTTACATTTATTTTTTATGACAAGTTGTTTTAATTTTTGTTGGACTTTGGTGTTCTGTTGCTATTATTCTTGACAATGTAGATTCTGGGTTTAATTAACTCTCAGTATGCCAAGATGCTTGGCATACAGATCATTTTGTGACAGTCAAATATATTAATTTCTAATACACCAACATAGTGATTTTACACACCCTTAATTCTTTTAGAAATGAAGATAAATAAAATGAGATGAGGGTGGACACATTTACACATTATAATGAAGTCTGATGTGCAGAATTTTTTTATAATCTGCTGAAAACTTTCCAAATTAAATGTTTTCCTTAGAAATTTTATCTTTTGTCAACATTGACATGTTTAAATATTTCACCCATCAATAAGGTAAAATACTTTCATTTTATTTACAGGTACTTTCTGTTCCCTATTTTATTTTATTTTATTTTATTGCAGGTTTACATATTATATAATAGAATTCAGTCATCATTGAAACAAAATGTTTCTGTACTGTCCCTTTTTTATGATCCATGAAAATGTTCAAATTTTGACTTTTTGTTCTTATTTAGAAATAAAGCAAAAATAAATTAAGAAATTATGTACTTTAGAGTTGCAGGCTGTGGAGAAATAAGTCATTGTATAAGAATAAAAATATCACAAGTGGGTTTTCTGAATATAAATATATGTTTTAGAAGGAGAATGAAAGAATTTAATTTATAATTTTAATTTAAGGGATATAAAATTGGCAGAAAATCAAAATCCAATAGTAGTGATAAAGGGAGAGGTTTGGTGAAAAGTGCTGGTATCTAACAGCTACTTTAAAAAGAAGTTCTTCAAAGACTTTTATTTATTCTTCTTTGCAGAAAAAAAGCACATATGTCCTATTCCAATATGTCATATCAGTTGTTTATTTCTGCCTGGGTGCTTGTTTACAGAGAAGTTCATCTATGAGGGGAAGATTTTGTATATGCCATAAAAGGAACCTCTTTTAACATACACATTGTGAATATGGCTTCTTAACACAGGTTCAGTATTGTTCAGTATTCTGTATATATAAAAGCCTTAGTCTGTCTGTCTGTAGTGCTTTATTTGCACTCTGATCGGCTGACTGAAACAACCAGAGTGTTTTAAGAACATTCTGGACAGGAGGCAGCGGCAGTGGTGCACCACCATGATGGTGGTGATGGAAAGGATGGAGCAGGCAGTGCCCTGGAGGCAGTGGCAGCACAGAGTGCTGGTGGTGCAGTGCTAGCTTGGCTCCCCTGCTCTGCCCTCACCACTTCCACCAGGTCCCGACAAAAGCCAGCAGGGAGGGGGATGTGGGGTGGGGGGAGGAGGGGAGAGGGAAGCAGGAAGTGGAGACACCTGAGAACAGCCAGGAAGGATTAAGGAAAGCTGCGGGGGAAGGGAATTGAGCTTGGCTAGATGTGCAGTAGTGGCAGCACAGGGCAATGGGTAGCAGCTGTGGCCTCTGTGTACAAGCTTCCCTCCTCCCCCACATCTGGGAGTCAGTGGCATGTGTGAGAGGTGGCGGGGGGCACACAGATCCAGAGGTGGAGTGGTGGCAGCCACCGCTGCATGCAAACTCCCCTGCCCCCTAACTCCTGGGAGCCAGCAGTGGTGCAAGGTGGAACAGCCAGGGGTGAGGGGCAACACAGGGCTACAGTGGGAGCATCAGGTAGCTGAGAGGGAGCCCATGGTGCCATACTGAAGGGTGGGGAGAAACACAGGAAGTGGGGGGGCAAGGAAGCAGAATGGTGGCACCCTGGGGCACTGGGTGGTGGCAGCTGTTGTCACATGCAAGCTCCCCTCCCCTCCTTGTTCCTGGGAGCTGGTGGTGACAAGGACTGGTGGGGTGATGCACAGAGCCACACTGGGAGGGGGGTGGGGCGAATGGGGCCAGAAGTGGAGTCGTGGCACCACGGGATGCTGGGTGGTGGTGCCCCTTGCGCCCCATCATTCATGACAGACAATTTGCTAGATGTTGCATAGCAGTTAAGTGGTGAAATTATGAGCGAGGTCTGCTAGCATATTCCTAATTGGTGAGACCTATTGCCTATTAGTGTCATAGTGTCATAGTGTCATAGTCATAGTGTCTAGAGTCGGAAGGGACCTGGGCAGATCATCTAGTCCGACCCCCTGCCTTGGCAGGAAAGAGCACCGGGGTCAGA
>JAGPOW010003316.1:98729822-98756402 GCA_030014935.1 Caiman crocodilus
ATTTCCCGGGTCCTCTTTTTGTCCCTTTTTGAAGATAGGGACCACATTGGCCCTCTTCCAATCCTCCGGCACCTCACCAGAGCACCACGAGCACTCATATTAATACAGTATTCCATTTGTAATAGGCTATACCACATTTTATATATTGCTTAGAAGTTTAAATGTGCATGAATTTTTATTTTTATTCAAATGTGAATGTTTATCTACCAAACGTTGGCCAATGGAAACCCTTTAATGTAAACATACAGTTAAAAGCTAATAAGAGTGAAAGTAAAACATAAATAGCACACCAAATAAAAATGTACTGAATGAGGAAGGGTGAAGCCAAATGAATGTCTTTTAACTCATATTTCTCCTATACTTTACCTACCTACGTCCAACTTATTTTTTCTTTCTTCCTTTTCTTTCTTTTCTTTTCTCCCAGGTAGTAATTTAGCTTCAGTGATATTGGATTGAATACTCTCTGTTCTACATAATATAAATGTGCAATTCAATATGCAATATCTCTTTGTAAAATTCAGGTCATATTTTCTCTTTTAAAACAAGTGAAGAGGAATGAGTAAAATTCTTATTAATATAAGGTTTTCAGTCTACAAAAGTAGTTTGAATGAAACTGGTACAGGTATTGGTGAGATAGTTGCCCTGGAATGTTGACAAGCTACCAGTTAATATTATAAGTCTTCTGCTTTTGATGTCTACTTGAAATGATTGGCAATACAGTTCAGTAATGTAAAAGTTTATATTTCTGTCTTGTACTATGCAATGTACATTTCTGTACTGCAGTTGAGTAACTCACTAAAAATGTTTGCATACACCATTTAATGTGATGTAATATATAGTTTGTAAGTATTTTACAGGTGCATCCAGACAAGTCTGCACGTGACTCTTTCAGCATCTCACACCCTTTTGAGATGCTGCAAGAGGCACATGCAGGAAAGAGAAAATGGTCCCTATGCTTCAAATTTGCAATATGGAGGCAAAATTAAACTACTGGACATCCAGGGGTCCCTGACTGTGCCCTGAGGCAACTGCAGGCTGGGTCCTCCACAGACATACTCTGGCTGCCAGAGCATCTCTATCATTAGCCCTCCCCCTGCTGCTGAAGCATGCTGACTGTCAATGCAGGGCAGGAAGTGTGCCAGCACGAAGCTGGACCCAGGCTCCAGTGCTGGTAAGTAAGGGGTAGGAACGGGTGGAGGAGGGGGGAGGGGACCACAAGGGGGAACTCTGCTGGCCCTGCTCACTCCCTCAGCCCCCTTATCCCTGCCTCACCTAGCCCGATCCCCCTAACTCCCTAAACCCCCATGATTCCTGCCCAGCCTCATCTCCCTGCAGCCCCTGGGCCTCCCTGGGCCTTACCCATCCCAATCTCCCACCTGCCCCCTGAGCCCCACAATCCCTGCCTCACCTGGCTCCATCCCCTGCTTGCCCCCTGACGCCCTTAATCCCTGCCCCTCTCTGATCCATCCCCCACCTGCCTCCTAAGCCTCCCTGATTCTGCCTTGCCTACCCTGCCTGGCCCTACTCCCCACCTGTTCCCCAGCCCCCCATCACTGCCTCACCTGACCCCATTCCACACAGCCCTGCAAGCCTCCCCTGATCCCTTCTCTCACATGCGAGCATCCCAGGAAATAAAAAGAACAAAACAACCCTCTCAGCACTTACAATCAGTTCCAGTTGCTATCGGAGTCACTGGGGCCCTGCTGTGCTCCACTGCCCCATGCTGCCTGGGGAAGGCTCTGTCAGGAGGCCTCAGAGCACCCCCACCAGTCCTTGCTCCTGGGGTGAATAGAGGCTTTTTTTTTTTTAAGTGTCGGAGGCTGGGGTGAGGCAGCTATTGGGCAGTCTGGGGGAGAGGGCAGGTGGGGCAGGGTGGGACAGCCATCAGAGGGGCTGCAGGAGCCAGCAGGGAATGGGGCCAGGTGGGGCAGAAAGCCAGGGGGCTGGAGGAGCAAGTGGGAGTGGGACATGTGGGCCATGCATGGGGGGTAGCCACTGTGAGAGGGGGCATTTGGCCTCTGATGGGGGCCTGCAGCCACTATGGCAGGGCTGCAGCTCCTGTGGGTGTGCTGTACCCCTGTAGGGGAGGTCTGTAGCTCCTGTGGGAGGCAGCAAAACATATTCATGTGTTTATGAATTCATAAAACATGTATTTAGAATTAACTTTATTATTATGATAGAGACATTGGTAGTCTTCCAAATTGCTTTATCACTTTAGATATATCAATAAAATATTGTCCAACTGATCACTGTCTCTGTCTCTCTATAGTGGTCTTTTGTTTTAATTGTGGAGGAACATGGATTTTGGGGTATTTTACAGGGTGACTTTTGGATTTTTTTATCAGGGATTTTTCAGTTTTCCAAAAGGGAACACCAGAATTTCTGTGAGAGAGGCCAGTGGCAGGACCCTGCCAGCTCTGAGCTGGCATTCTGGACCCAGCTGGCTGTGGCTATTCTCCTGGCCAACTGGGGCCAGGAGGACATGCTTTGACAGTTCAAAGCAGGCCACCACATGCGGAACATCTTCCAGGCGATAGCTGCCTAGATGACCAAGCAGCAGGCACACATGGCAGTAGTGCCGCACAAAGGCCAATCCTGCAGCCACAGTCCATGGCAGCTGGCCCAAAGGAAAAGATGCCTCTAGTGGCTGTGCAGTCCCTATCTGGGTCTGGAAGGCATGCAGCCTTGGGGCCACATGCTGTCGCAGGTGGCAACAGGTCACAGCCAGGCAGCAGCCCCTACCGCCAGATTGCTGCAGTGGATAGAGGGTATGGGGAACTAGGGCTACTTCAGCCCTGAGGGGTAGTGTCCAGCTAGCACAAGGGGTAGTGTCCTCAGGTACCGATTGGCCAGGCCTCAGAAGCTCCTGAGAGTGAGTGGCCCTGAGCTACTTGACAGGGCAGCATTTGTACTGATGGGGTCAGGACAGGGCCGCTTTTTATACTGCTAGGGATAGCATAGGGGCTGGCCCTGCTCTCTAGATCCTCCTGGCTGCAGATCTGGGAGGAGCCAGGTAGGGTTATTTTGCCCCAAGTGGCACAATTTGCCCCACACCAAAGTGCATGTCTGGGTACGTGCACTGAGGCAAAAAGCCCTGGCTCAAATTTGCATTGTATCTTTCTGAGCTGTTGCAAGCTCATGTGCTTGCATGTGTGGACATGTTCTACAAGTGCATAAATCTATGCGCTGTGTTGCATGGTACACTTGGCAACTTGAAATTAAATGCACTTAAAATGACAGCATCCATGCATTTAAGCAGGATAACACAGGTTAGGTGCTTTCATATCCTAGCATACCATAGCAAAGTTATGGCTTTTCAAGCAAGGAGTATCCCCTGCTCATATGAAGTAACATGTGTTGAGGTAACAAAGGACTACTTCACAGAGAAAATCTGAGCAATTGCGATCATAGGCCTGGGGGGACACAGTCTGATGATTGCTGGTCCCAGCTCTGGGACTGCAAGGGAATCATGAATCAGCTCCACTATAGTCTCTGAGCTGAGACCAACATTTAGATGATTTTTAGTCTCAGCCCTGAGATTATACTGGAGCCAGTCATAGACTCCTGGAAGGTCCAGTACTGGGACCAAAAATCTTTTGGTTGTTTGTCCCTGCTCCAGTAGAGTTCAAGACTGGTATTGTGTGAGGGCTAAGAACAATAGTCTTTGACAGACTAAGTATTACTGTCTAATTACTAATGCTGACTAAACATTACTGTATCCCCAGAACATTTTCTAACTTTTAATACAGTATGGTAATACTTATTATGAGCTCAGAAAAATACAACTTCTGAGTGTCCTGTGCATCAAGGACATGCATAGCCAGAAAGGGTTGTACACAGTATTTCTTTGTGTTTTCTTTGTTTAGTTTTATCTAGGTAGAAAAGACAAATAAGATAGAAAGAAAAAAGCTGGGGGGGGGCCCGTCTATGGTTCCCCCCACAAACAAAAACCTTGTTACACGGGCTATTACCTCCCCACAGACACAATATACATTCACATTTTCTTAAGATGCGCAAAGTTACATGCACATTGATAACTTGGATAACATTATTTATTTCCAGACCAAACTAGTTATTTTATCAATCTTCTGTGGTAGACCGTCTCCTGGGGAGTTTTGCAGTTTGAAACATCATTTCTTCATTGACTCAACCCATCACACTTCCTGGTCTTGCTTCATAAGATCTTCCATCTCTTCTCAAGTCACACAGAGACACACCATAATTTTTCCTTCTATTCTCTCACAGCTTCTGTCTCCGTATCCTCATTGGTATCTGGTAGTCCCATGGCATCAATGCTATTTTCAAAGAAAAGAATAGATTTTTTTTTACAGTTGTGACAATTAAGCACTGATTTTTGACAAAAAAGTAGAAAAAGTTGATGAAGAAAAATTATTTTTATTAATGTTTTTCCACAAGGGAAAAATGTTATGGACACTGTTCTTTTTCTTCTATTCCTTTCTTAAATCCTTTAGTGGATGTATAGCTAGCCTGTTCATCATAGTTTCATCTACAAGTGCCTATCAAGAAGGTTTGCAGATGTGTGTACAGAGGAAGGTATAATCTCTAATTTTTTGCCCATTCTACAAGTCATGGAGATGACAACTGAGCAGGCCCTCAGGTATTCTGGGTATTCTCACAACCTTTATGTCTATTACAAGAGTCCCTCTCTGTATTTGCCTGGATACTGAGAGGTTCAGTTCAGTAACGGGGTAAATGAACTAAAACCAGAGTAATAATGTAGATAATTGGGACTGCTACTTTTGCCCATATCCCACCTTTCTTACCTCATTTTTTTGGTGAGAATATGGCAAGTAACAGTTTGGACATGCTATTTTTTGCATAGTCCACAAGTTTTAACAAATTGGGTGATTGTCAGTACTTTTGGTATGTGATATAATGCCCTTTGTGTTTAGAAATAATTAGCAGGGGGAAATGAAACTTTGGCTTTTGATTACCTCTGGTCATATTTGTTTTCATGCATTTGGTGGGAGTAAGAGAGTTGGAAGTGTGAATCTCCAGCTAGCTCAGACCTGCTGAAATGGATGACAAAGGGTTTTTTGTACTGTTTTGTTTTATTTTGCTTTGCTTTTTTTTAAATTTTAGGAAGGATGGATGTTATGGGTCTGTACAGTGTTTTCTCTATTACAAAGGAATGAAAGTAGTATTAATTGTTGGCTTCTCAACCGCACAGTTTGCAGGAGTTACACACTGAGGGAAGCAGAATAGAGTGGAGGTTTATGTGGATGTGTTTTAAACTAGTCTGAGAATTTTTTTTTGCTCTTTGTCCAGAGCCTTTAAGGAGAATTAGATCTGACCAGGATGTGAGGCTTGCACATGTCAATCAAGAATGAGCAAACTAGTTCTGAAAAAAAAATAATGTCAGGAATTCAGACCTAATCCAAACCAGATCTAAGCTTCAAGGGCTGTGATCTGTAGGAAAGGGAAAATTATACTTCTTTGCTACTAAAGAAAGCTCAGAGATGACTGAGGCTTCCAATTACTTTTGTTCCTCCTCACAATCCCAACTGTGGAGCGGAAAGCCAATAACCCATGGTCTACATAAGGACAAAAATCTGCTAAAAGTGAATTGAAATGGGGAGAGCATGGACAGGGAAAATGCTAGAAGCTAGTAGTGTCTTAGAATCAAGGCTGTGGTATGTCCAATGCGTTTTCTTTTTTCAATAGCTAGCCATCTTATGCCTAGCAATGAAAGAAAATAAGGCTTGATTTTTCCATTAATTTAATCAACATGACTAGTTCTGGAGTAAAACATTTTCAAATAAGGGTAAGCAGATGGAAGGTTGGCCTTTGCTTAGATTTGGCACAGAACTTTTTTGACAAATCCACTTTTTTTTCTATTTTTTGCTGTATATTTGTGAAGACAGTTATAAATTAGCTAATGTAGCACACAGAAATTAAATGCAGTAGCCAGCATTTAGAAATTCTCATGCTTTTTTCTTTTTAAATTGGCATAGTGCTTTCCTTTTTCCCCATCTCCAGAACTTTCATTTGCACTTTGCAAGTTTTGGATATAAAGGTCTATGGTTCTGATGCTCATTTCACATTTTTGTAGGATGCCTGGTTGAACTTTGCTTTTCTGAATATGTCCTGACTACTAATTTATTTTATTCTCTCATAATATCTGCCTTCATACTTCTTCTCTTCCATTGTTAACTATTACTACATTAAGATACTGTAAAGCTCTTATAAATATTACTACACTCATATTGTATGTTATATGTAATTTGGTCTCCTGCACTTTCAGCGCAACACTACCCAATCATTATTTTATTCTGTATGTATGTTGCTATTTTATTTACCATTAGCAAGTATATATAGGTGTTATGCTTATATTGACCTAAGCTGGGTTAGGTTGATCTAAATGCCCGATTGTGCAGCCATTCAGAGGGCTTAAATCACCTAAAAAATGGCATCCCCAATTTAAGTCAGTTCAGCTGCGCTACTCTACCCCCCTGCTCCACCCTTGACTGGAGTAATTGTGGTCCCTGAAACTCTCCTCCTGGACTAGGGAACCCCCCACAACACAAACCCACCAGCCTCCACCTGATCTCACCAAATAATTTCCTGGACTCAATCCCCTTTGGACTTGCCAGCTCCAAATTCCACCTACCCTTCCCTAACTTTCAGTTACTTACATTAAGTTCCCCATGTAACTTCTGTCAGGGGACAATAGCCATACATGCTGCTCTTTAGACAGCATAAAATAAGTCACATGAAAATAGACCAGGTACAGTGGTACAATGTGTGGGCAAGGGAAGAGCCCTCAGGGGGACACTTGCCTGCTTGTACACAAATGCCAGGAGCTTGGGGAATAAGCAGGAGGAACTCATCTTCCTGCTGAATACAAATAATTATGACATCATAGGGATAATGGAGACCTGGTGGGACTCTACCCATGACTGAACCATGGGTATAGGTGGCTATACCCTATACAGGAGAGATTGAGTAGATAAAAGGGGTGGGGGTGTAACTCTGTATGTTAAGGAAAGCTACATGTCCCTGCAAGCTGATATTGGCAACCAGGGTGGATGACATACCCTCTGGGTTAAAATCTGTGGGGAACACAGCACACAATGGTGGGAGTCTGCTACAGACCTCCCACCCAAAGTCAAGAGCTTGACCAGGAGTTCACCTGGAAACTGGCTGAGGCCACATGCTCCAGGACCATGGTTGTTATAGGTGACTTCAACTACTCAGACATGTCATGGGAGGATCACTCAGCAAAATCTGAGTGGTCACAAAGCTTCCTATTGTGCATGGATGACCTATACCTGACTCAAGAAGTCTACAGGCCAATGAGAGGTAAAGCGCTGCTCGACCTGGTACCAGCAACTAGGGATGCCCTATTTGGTGACCTAGTGATCAATGAGAAACTGGGTGACAGAGACCACAAGCTGATCACCTTCACCATCTACTGTAAAGCTGGCAAGTCAGTCAGCAACACTGAAGTCCTGGCTACCAAGGGGAGATTGCCACTGGGATCAACACCTTCCTTAGCACTTGAGAGGCCTGTGGCCACCCAGCTGCAGAGACATGGGCTGCTCAGTAAAGGTCTGACCTGTGTTCCACCTCTCTGTGTTGTGGAGAGAAACCTGAGGCCAGGAGAGTGAGGACAGGTGGGGCAAGGAGGGGGAGGCAGGGCTGGGGCTGGAGGTTGGGGCAGGGGTGGGAGGGCTTGCCCTCCAGTGAGGGGCTTACCATAGTTCTGGGGCTGGTGAGGCTGGCAGCTTGGTGTGGGACTTCCTATGCCAAGCAGCATCTGACTCTGTCTGGTATCCATGGCTTCTGGTGGGCTGAGGGCTAGTGCCCAGAAAGCACCCCCACCAAGGAGGAGCTGGGGCCGCTAGTGGCCAGTGGTGGTATGACCAGCATCTCCTCATGGGTGGCTATGGGGCAGGGCTGAGGCTGAAGCAGCCGCACCTTGTGGCTTGGGCTTTCTGGCCTGCCATAAGGTGCAGCAGCTAAGAAGGAGTGAAGGGGGGGGTGTTGAAGGCCCAAGGACCCCTCCCCTGGTGATGTGTCACTGGACATGCCAGGGTGGGGTGCAGGCATGGGCTCCTGGGGCATCAGAATGTGGGTTAGGTCACACGTAAAGGGCATGGTCCTAGGGGCCCCACCAGACTGATGATTGTGGCCAATGACAGCCACCCACTGGGCCTGCAGGTCTTTGAACTTCATGTGGCAGTGCTGCATCAACTGGGGGTGGCCCCGTGCATACATCTCAGCCACCAGGGCCTCATAAATGTTGTCCTGGATGAACTGTCTCAGGACATCCTCCTAACCCCACAATGCCACAAAGGCATGCACCTCCTCCTGGGTCCAGTTTTTACCCCTGGGGCTCTAAACTGGTAGGCATACAAGGATGGGGCTAGGGCTGGACGGGGGGAGGAGGATGTTGGCAGCTGACTGGCTCCCATGTGGCTGGTCCTGTGATGTTGGCCCTGGAGGGCCAGGAGCAGCACCCCTGACAAGGGCACAGCCAGGGAGTTGCAGTTGTGTGGTTGAGTGTTTCACCATGGTCCTGCAAAGAGAGAGAGGTGGGGGGTGAACAGCAGTGGAAAGCAGGTGTTAACCCTGGTGGTACAGCCAGCAGGGCCAGCAGCCTTAGTGGGATCACAGTGCTGGGCAAGAGGTGTAGCAAACTGCAGCACTTTGCAGCACTCAGCCAAAGCCTATGGGCTGTCCAGGGGGGAAATGCAGCACTTGGTAGTGCACTGCAACCATAAGCTGTTCCTGCTGGTTCCCAGGAGTGTGCGCCCCAAAGCACAAAATGGCTGCAGGCTTTTATAGCCAGAGAGTAAGCAAAACAAAACAAGAACTGAGGTCAGTAATAAAAGCTAACTGCAACCATTTTTCCCCCTAAGCTCTGAGTTATACTTTACTATTTTAATTCTTTTTTGTGTCTGGGTGGCAGGCCTAGAAATAAAATAAATAATAAAAAAAAACAGAGAAAAAAAGAAAAGAAGAAACATATAAACATATACCTCAACTTTGTGTCTGCATTATTGATTATATTTTCTATAATTCATCTATAGAAATACGAACTGTTAAAATACAGAACTTGAACTGGTAGGTCATAATATTATATTTTAGAGTCAAATGGTTATATTTCCACTGTTGATAATCAAGACTGCAGCAATTTAAGGTCCATATGAGTATATTCAATACCTGTAATTTCACACAGAGTAAACTCAGTGTTTTCAACATAATTACCTTGCTGTAATGCATGCACTGTAGTTCTGATCTAAATTGACAACTAAAATAGTTACTGTCCCCTTTGGCAACTTTAGAGCTCACACAGAAACACAAATGAAACCTTCAAAATATTTTCTCTGAACATGTCTGGGCCACAAAATAAGCTTCTGAACTATGTTGTCTTATCTTAGAGGTGCTTCCTTCAAGGTCAGTCTTCAGGCATGTCAATAGTGTTGGAAATCTTATACTGCCTATGTTATACTTATGCTGTGAATACAATAAAAGATCTCTTGTACTTTTCATTTGTATCCTTCAAAAGGCATAAAAATGCAAGGAAGTAAAAAAAAATAAGGACATTGAAATTTAAGATAAATTTGGAGTTAAAAATATGCTGAATAATGTCCATCTTCCTGGCCATAAGAAATTGTTTTTTTTATTTTTTTTAAAACATGACCCATATTTAACATTACAATAGAAGTCACAACTTAAAAGCCCAAAATGAAGAACTATTGTTTAAGGCTTTCAGTGCTTATAAAATAAAACAAAAAAAAATCTGAAGCAAACTATTATTTTGAATTCAAGGTAGTAGGTTGCCATTCTAGGGATGAGTAAATGTGCTTGGTTAGGACTGAGGTGGTCATGCCCAGTAACAGTGAGATCTGCAAACTTGTCAGAAGTAAAAGCATTTAGACATTAAGCAAATATAGTTGCAATGTGCCTTGTTTAGAATTATCCAGTAACATAATGGCCATGTCTACACAAGATGTTGACAGCTCAGTAGCCCATGGCTACTGTGCAGTAATGTTGCGTTGCAGGAACTATAACATGATGCTACTATGCAGTAGTCATGAGCTACTGCATAGTCGGTGTCATGAAAAAGCCATTCCTTGGCATGACTGGACAGTAACTCTGGCTACTGCCCAGTCATTTAGTACTTGTACATACAATTATTAAATGACTGTGCAGTAATAACTGTACAGTCAGAGTCTCATGTAGATATGAATGTTGTACAAAATTACAGCCTCCTTGGTGTAAAATCAAAGCCACTGGCTAATGCACAAATAATACGGGGTCAGATTCACTAAGGGATTTAGGTATTCACAAATTACATGCTTCAATATTGAACTATCAGGCATCTGGTCCCCAGAGGTAGGATTTTGGACCCCCAGATAGTACATGGGGAGAATTAGAGGCCAGAACACTGAAAGAATGCTACCTAAAGGCAATGCACATAGCATAGAGCTGTCTAAACCTAGACAACTGGAGATGCTGATGTTATGTTGCATCAAAATGTTTTACCTCTGGAGCTTTGTTGGTTCTTTCAAGGCCACAGAGACATAACAGAATCCATTTTATTGTCTGTAGCTCTTAAATTTTGTAAATGTTTAAAAATAGGGGAAAAAAATGGACAAAACAAGCAAGCAAATGCCCCCACCCCAAACCTGGAGCTTTCTCAGTGAAATTTCCAACTGCTTTGACCAAAATGTTTTGTCCTCTGCCAGTGTTACTTTGGCCATTCAGAAAGACCACTTCCTTTCAGGACAGGAAGTAACCACCTCTTAAGCACTTCCTTGTTTTCATGTTGTTTGACTGAGTATGCTAATTTTTCCCCTATAATCCTCAGGGCTGGTTAACTGGAGAGCCCATTGAAGTTTCTAGCAATGAGCAAAGAAGAATTATCTGACTTCTCTTAGTATGCTAGAAGAACTTCATATCAAAGAATTCTGTGTTGTTGTCTGCCTATCCTTCAGTAGGAACTGGACTGTTCCCTTCCTCCTTCTTCTCATTCGCAGAGGAGGGTGATGTATTATGTATTATATCTGAGAGCAAAAAGGATACATAAATGCACATTTGTAATCTGCTTTGCAAATCCATTATAAGTAATCAGTAGAGGTGTGTGAAATGAGCCATATTCAGTTTCGATTTGGATTCAGATTTGAATTCAGCCCAAATCAGGGACAGTGATTTGATTTGTTGATTCAGATCACTGTTCCCAATTTGACTGGGCTGAATCTGTAGATTTGATGCTGATTTGGCCAGCTTTAAATGTTTTTTTTCTACATACCTCGAGGTACCAGGCTTGGCTCATGAGTGCTGCAGGGGTGCCCCCACATGGGGCAGGTGGAGTGTCCCACATGAGCACGGGGTGTCCCCACATGCCCAGTGGTGAACCTGGAACTGGGCTGGAAGTACTTGGTGATCAGCCACCCTGAGTGCCCTGCCAGACTCAGGAAGCACCACACGCCAAGTGGGGGGAGGGGGGCACAAGGGGAGTGCTTCTGGTCCACTTCTGGGTCTGCTGCTGAGAGCACTGGGGAGCTTCCCACACTTCTATGGGGTGGTCCAGATGCTCCATCTTCACAGCGTTCACGAGCCTCCTGGTACCTTGAGGTATGTAGAAAAAGCATTTAAAGCTGTGTCTATATATGAATTGTCAAATCTTTCTGAATGTCTCCAAATCAATTTGGAGGGTTCTGATTCGATTCAGAGAGATTAAAGGGTCTCCTGATTCACTTTGGATTTGGAGATTCGGCCACCAAATGGGGCAGAATCTCTGCCAAATCAAAGCAGGGACCGAAGCTTCTCACAGCTCCAGAAATCAGTATTGAGAGTTACTATGAAGGAAGAACACAGCTGTTTACATTTTATAATTAGCCTAAAATATGACATCCTTTAAGTTAGGAATAATTCTTTGAAGGTGTTAATTGTTAATGTCATTCTCCCTATCTGGCAGAATTTTATGACCATGTGACTATAATAGGCACCCTATGGCAGGAGGATGAGCTGCCATTTTGGTGCATGATTTTTCTAATAATCATTTTATCAGCCCTACGTCTTTCTCACATTTACTAACATGTATGATAGTATCTTTATAATTGGATAATAAATAATAAATGATATTAGAGAAGAAGTATATCCTTTATTCCATCCATTGTGATTCCATTTGTTAATCAAGAATAAAAATATCATAAAAGAAATGAATCAGTTTTTCTTTTACAGAGAGATGTGAACATGAATGAGTCTGAAGAAGCCAAAATAAGTGAGGCTATATATAGGCAGAATAAAAGGTATTCCAAGCTATTTCCAAAACTAATAAATAGTCTATCCCCTCCCCCGACCCCCGCCATAGCTTTCTTCCTCAAGTGATTTTACTTTTGGAGGTCTTAACCACAGGTAAGAGAACCTACATTATATTTCCTGAGTCCAGACTGATATGTCCATACCACGGTAGGCATGTCTATATGAGAGGCTGTATCATCAAAGTGATGAGCTTTTGCTATGGCTAAAGCAAGTATTAAATGATTGCACAGTAACAACTGTGCAGTCAGGCACACATGTAGATGCACCTAGTGATAAGAAAAGATCATGTTTTGCTAAAATAACAGTCATGTTCCCATCTCTTTTGTGACCTTGTGGTTGCAGAAATGGTCTAAATCTGGAGCATGCACATGGTTTTGTATATTATTATTATTTCCCTTCTCTTGTCATATTAAAAGAAAACATACTGAGAGCAGCTGTCTCCAATCCTCTGCTGTCTGTATCTAAACTCAGGCAGAAAACTTATTTCATACTCAATCAGTTAGAAAATTTGGAGCCCTGAAGTACTCGATTGCAAAGGTGAGGGGAAACAAAAACAAGATGTATCATGATTCTGAGGACAAGTTTAAATTATTTTCCTGGGTGTGTCTGCTCTTGAGTGTGTCCTACCTACCCAATTGCATGTGCCTGACTTGAAAATATGGCAGTGAGGCTGTTCTTGGGCTTGATATGCCTGAGAGTAGCCATGGAAGATGCTCTCTGAAGAGCTTCACCAGTGGATTTCCTGGTTTAATGTATGCAAATGGACACAAGAGCATGCTTCCTTGGACATAGAAGGGATAAGGTATAGGCAACTCCCAAAAGACAATTTTCCCTGCTAGAGGAATGTGAAAACTAAGGAAAAAAATCTGCATATCTATGAATATTTGAAAAGAGGCTGATTTGCTAGTCTGTCATAGACTATATTAGGGCTAATTCCTCTGCTGGTATAAATCTACACAGTTGCTTTGTAGTCAATGTAACTGCGCTGATTTACATCCTTAGAGATTTTGATTTATCCAACCCACATACTAATGGATTGCCTTTAAAATAGAAAGACCCCTCCACACACATTGTCCTTGAACTTTGTCTCAGGATTAGGATGCATTTCACAGCATTCTGCTATATTTGACATATTACAGAAATCTGCAGAGGGTAATATTAAATATATTAACTTTTAAATGTTATTTACTATTACTACCTATTACTCTTCCTGTGAAGCCAGCAGCTATTTACATTATTATTTTGTCAATCTAGTAACAGTTTTTCCTTCCCAAGTACTATACAATGAATACTCATGATTCATATTTCACTCTGCAAGGGAGAGGAATGGGCTAAATTCCTGCTGAAACTGCTGAATAGAAGTAGATTTCAGGGTTTGGAGTAATCTAATTTTAAGGCCAAGGGGGTGTTGTTTCAGATAGGCAGAATCTAGAAGTAGTCTATTACTTCATGGGTTCATCTCATAAGGTTAAAATGCCATTTAAAATGATTTATGTGAGTTTAGTGCTCATGAAAATTAAGAATGAGTACTACTTGCTACTGCCAAGTGTAGGTCCATCAGGTGCTATCTAAGCTCACACTTCAGTTCTGACCTAATCATCTGTGCTTTATTAGGTGACACATGGGCTGAGAAGATGCCAAATGAAGGTATGGCTCTGTGATGTGACACACATCCTAATGACATTCTACTGAGATCACCAAACACATTTGGAAGTGGCCATAATAGAATAAACAAGAGTCTAGATTCAATCCCACATATGCTATCTTTGTTATGCTAAAGGCTGAATTTTGCCTGTGGAAATGAACATCTACTGTACTGATACATGATATGTAACAATCTCCAAATAATAGCTCTGAAGAGGCAGACAATAAGAGAAAAGTATTTAGCCTCTATAGTATCTTTCATCATAAAGTGATATCCATGTATAATAAATAGCTATGGTGTCTGAGAATTGGATTTAATTTATTTGTCACAGAACTGCAGCTACTTCCAGAAGCTATTTAATAGAATGCAAAAAAATGTATTGGGCAGAAATGACAGAAATAACACAGCTAAACAATACTGCAATGACAACATAGATAGAATACAATTACAGATTTGCATTTCTAGCTTTTCAAAAACAGTTTCCGTGATTTTTCTTAATGACCACAGATGCCCAGGTACTCTGCTTTATGTCTCATAAGGAAAACAAAAACATAAACCAAATTCAAAACACATTTTCAGCAAAGCAGTGCTCTTTATGTCATGTTTGGATTTTACAGTGTTCTAAAAATGTAATGTACTTTTATCATTATATATTATTATGTATTCTGCATTGCTTCTGAATGATATCTGCTGTGTCACCACTAGTTCCTATATTGCTAAGATGCTTTTGGAAGTCTTTTGTTTAAGCACTGATTCATTGATGCACTTGGGAGTGCCAAAGGAGGTGGAATAGTTTCAGGCGTACTTACTAGTAGAAAACCCCTTAAAATAATTCCCCTGGTTTGTTTATCTTTCCTAAAGCAAGACCTGCTATCAAAGAATGTAGACTACAACTAGCCATTCATCTTCTAAAGATTTTTTGGTGCAAAACTATGTCTGGGGCTACATCTTATGCTAACAGATAAGTCTTGATTTTAAACATGAAAGACTGTTGGTACTGTAACCACCATTGTTTTTATTATTAATATGACAGTTTGACAGGGAGTGAGGCTCCTGTCTCAGACGTGTGAATGCACATACTGTAGTAGAAGGTTTGAAGACAAACTTTCAAACTCAGAGGCAAGCTGAAACAGTAGAAGCTGCAGTTTTTAATTTTAACTGGCTCAAAATGTTTTTTTTATGGAGGTTCAAGTATGGTGCATAGTGGAAATCTGATTTCTTTTCTCTCTATTACTTTTCAGCCACTTCCTTTGAAGCTGAATTTAAGGGCCAGACTGAAGTTCTACCCAGTCTTAAATGTACCCAGTCTTAAATGACATCTACCCAGTCTTAAATGTAGTGCATTATACAATTGATTGAAACATGTTTAACTGAAGAGTTTTCTGTTATAAAATATGGTTTCTTTGGAAGTAAATCACTTGAAGAAACTTGTCAAGGTTTTAAACATTGTCTTATTTAATTTATATAACATGAAAAATATTTCAATGAGCATAACTATGTCATATTGACTTTCTCGTCTTCATTCTTCTTGAATATACTATGATACATACTATAATATTTTGCATTATAATGGAATGCAATATAAAGCAGTGTAATACAATAATTCCACAGTATCAACCTGATGTTTAAATTGTTAAGCAGAAGTACATGACATGAAATTGTTATTTAATTTTATTAACTTTATACATTTATAAATAATTGTAAAAATAAATAGCTTATAGTTGTTAATGAATTAAAACATTTTAAATATATGCATTTGAATTATTATTATACAGTAATACATTTTAAATAATTTGGACATTTTGTAAGAAATGTTGTGTTCTCAAGATCTGTTTTTGTTTTGAATTAAAAAACCCCTGCAATTTTCTGCCTAATAAGCATTTCCCTTTACCTATACTAGCTCAGCTGACAGAAGAAAAGGACTTTATAAGAATGAAATGAAGGCTTTTCTTTCTTTGTTTAATGGATTAGTCTTGCTCAATGAAGGATTGAAAAGTGATGATGATAAGGATGGCAGTGGAATCACATGGCTTGTCTATGGGGTCTCCGTGCCTCCCTGGGACCATGAACAGGAGGCATTTGTTGCCCTCTTGCTCTCACTCTGGCCAGGCACAGACATTATACTTTTACTGGTGTAAGTGATTGGAAACTGGGTTATGCCTGCAACCAAACAGAACAGAAGTTCAAAACACATAGCTGGTCTATAGCCATAACAGAGCAGAAGTTCAGCACACAGAGAGTGGTTTAAAAATGGTGGTACCTGGTTTCAGACTTGCTCCTGCCACCAATGGACAAATGTGTGTTCTGTTTGCTACTGATCTAAATTCCACCACTTACAGAAAACTGCATAACTTTTGTTGATTCCACCTTAAGCTCTCAAATGCTTGTACCTAGCCTTTGTATACAGGCTAGCTCAGCTAGTAGGCAGGGTAAATGACTCAGAGGTACTCAGTCCCTTCAACTTCCATCTGGATTTGCAGACGGTTTCACAATCTGTCCTTCTGAATAGTAACTTGTACTGTCAGGGAAACACTGTAACAATTATTTGCTAACATTGAATTCCATGTTAATTTATATCATGTCTTGTTAACTGCTGCCTTCGCTATATAAATATTCCTGTAGTCTGCAATGAAATTCAAAGTCACTTTCTATATGTCAGAAGAAATGTTAATTTTGAGTAGAGTCACTATACATCCCAGATTGGCTGGGATAGTCCTGGATTTTGTAGGCTGTCTCAGCATTGGAAAAAAATTGAAGCAGAAGTCCAAGATTGATAGGATCCTGACCACATGTGTCCTGCTCCTGACTGATTCTACTAGACAAGCAACTTCTGGCTCTCAGCCCAGCGAAGTTGAGACCAGGGAGCAGCTACCATCATTCAGAGCCCAGGTGAGGATAAATTTTCCTGGGGGGCTGGGATCAGACCCTGCCCTGAGAGGAGTGGGGAGTACTTCCCCACCTCCCACCTGTCTGGCTGCTGGGGAGCCATATTTGCAGGGGTGGCTCCAGGCTCTGGGCTCCACCTCAGGACTGAGGCTCCAAAATCTTTGTCCTTTTAGGCCTGGCTGCCTCTCCTTGCATCCTGTGCCTTCATGGCTGGAATGGATGAGGAGCCCAGACACCATTTCTTCTGTCCCATCAGGCAGTAGGACCACACTGGAGCACACAAGTGGGGATATGGTCTCAGGTCTCTGAGCTTAATCCAAGGGTGGAACTGGTGCTCTGCTATCCAGTTTGTGGCAGGGGCAGAAGCAGTGTTGGACTGCTCCTTCTTTACTAAGATGAGGCTGCTGCTGCTGAAAGCCCCATATGAGAGCCCAGAGACCAAGTTCATAGATTCATAGATTGTAAAGCCAGAAGGGACCTTGGAAGATCATCGGGTCCAGCCCCCTGCATCAAGCAGGAAAGATAACTGGGGGTCAGGTGACCCCAGCAAGGTGACTGTCTAGTCTCCTCTTGAAGATTTACATGGTTCAGGTGGTTTAATGGGACTGCATGTCACCAGGTTCCCAAAAGCTCAAAGAGCTCCTTGGAGATTTTTGAGCCTCATTAGACAAAGCTTGGTACACCATGTCACTCCTCCTCTGCCTGAAGCAGTCCCACTGACTTGGAAGAGCTGGGGGGTGGGGAGAGAAAGTGCCCCAGATTTGCCATAGTCCCATAAAGTAACCCTAATTTTAAGCCATTGTTTTCAGTCTGCTGCTATACCAAACTAATTAGTTGAAGCAATGGTAGCAGGGGCAGATTCAGGAGGGTTGACCCCACCCCCCCAATGCACCTTGGCTTTACACTGCATGCTCAGTGAGCGCAGAGCTCACAAGCATGTCAGTGCAGCTGCTGCTGGGAGTTTTGTATGTCATTGAACTCTCTGCCAGAGCCCTTACTTTCTTGCAGCTGTGGAAGCCAGCAGGACAGCATGGCTGCTTTTACCCTTCTCCCCCTTTTTCAAGTGACATCCTCAAACCTGGGGCCTCAGTTTGACCAGCATGGCTGCTTATCCCAGCCTGTTACCTTACAGCTGGTCACACAGGCTAGTCAAGGCTGTCCTAGCCCTTTGCCCATTCACTGACATGAGCAGCTGGCTAATTGGGCTCAGATGAACTTCCAGCTCCCCCATATAAACCCCTGACCCAGAACAGGATGTATCTGGGCAGTAGGGTTCAATCTGATCTCAGACTGCTTTGCTCTTCCCCCTGGCTTCTGCTCTCTGAATCTGCTATCTACTTGGTCTCCTGGCTTCTCACCCTGGTTGGCTCTCCCTTATCTCCCTGCTACCTCATGTGGCTTGTTCCTAGACCTCACTTTGTGAGCCAGCTCACTCCTCTCTTTCTGGATCCTGCTCACTCCTCCTGATCCTTGTTGGCACCTCAGTCCCCAAGTGGCCCCAGATCTGGCTGCCACAATTACAATGTAACATCCTTCCCTTCGCTTATCCATTTTACATGTTCCCTCTTTTCCTCCCCTATTGGATTCATCACAAAAGACAGGGAGAAGAAAGGGGAATGGTGAACAGCAGCTAAACTCAGTCCCTAGACTCCATAGCCCTGTGAAAGCAGAGACTCTGGCTAGACCTAGCGCCAGACCAACTTAAAGAGCTCTCTGTTCACTGGCACCCAGGATGGTGGTAAGTGGGGTATAGCCACCTCCCATTCAGCTTTGCAGCACATATACAGTGAGCTCCCTTCACTGTGTATGAGCCACACTCCCAAAATGGGTGTAGCCATACCCTTCCTGCAATCCTACCCATTAATGGTAGCTTACTGGAAGTCAAAATCCCAGAGGATGAAATACTCAAATAGAACTAAGTAGATGATAGGAAAAGAAAGACATTAGATCTTCAGGAAGAATGGGATGGAATTTATTTCGGTAAAAGCTTTTGGCTTCCTTAGTAAATTTAGCAAAGCAACCTATTACATGGATCTTTATGAGGATGCATGAGTCCTTATCCTTCCTGTCAGAAGTAGCCAGCACAATTACAGACAGAGATAAGGAACACACTAGAAAATTATAATTAAAAACATTTAAAGATATTAGTTTACATGATAAAAGCCTAATTTTGAATCTACTGGATATTACCTTTGGGCCTGAAGTTGTCACATCTTAGAACTGGGAATGAGTATGCTACAATGTTCTCCAGGTTTCTTTGTGCAGTCCAAGCTATCTTAGTTTTGCTATATATGCTGAAAAGTTCACCTTTTTTCCCATGTCACAAATAATCTTTCCTGAATCCTACAGCTCTTCTTTCTAAAATACTAGCCAATAGAAGGAAACCTCCAATAATTACCTTTGTAGTAGGTAGGTCAAATGGATATAAAAGGTATTACTGCATTCAAAAGGAGCTGTACCCAAAAGAAGTACCTAATTTTTACTTTGTTGAGTTCTTTATATCATTCTTTTCTCTTACTCTTGGCTTCCCTCAAATGAAGGCTATAAACATAAAAAGCTTCTAATTACTTTAAATGTCATTTCCTTATTTAAATCCTACCAGTTATTTGGCTGAAGATTATTCCCTTTGGTTCATTTAGCTTTTTTTGCCTATGTTTTCCCATTCTAGTTAAATTACTTTTCAGTATCTTAATTACTAGTCCTAACTCTTTTTGGTGGTATCAGTTCTCACTCCCTAGCTTTAGTCACTTTGGTTAATTCCTTTATATCATCATCTTATATTTTTCTGTTGCTTTCTTGGTAGCAAGGGAACCAAGAAAGCCTCCACTATCATAACAAGGAGTATCTAATGGGGTCTGATTAAAGTATGTAATTTGTGGACAGAGAAATAGAGTTACTTTCAACTAATTATTTTTAAAGAAATTTGAATCTTAGGAAAGGGGCCATTCTGTCTTCCAGTGCAGTTCACCTCTAAATTCCCTTACTATTCCTATGACACTTTCACTTATTCATTCCATTCAGATTTCTTTATTCCTATAATAGGCAATCTGTAACTCCTGCCTCACTTTCAAAATAAATACCATATTATCAGTACTGTAGCAAGGAAGTTTGGCACCCAGGGCAAAGCCCACAGCAGCAGTCTACCCTTGCCCCACACACAGATATGGGGGGGCACACAGACCCTCCGCCATGCTTACCCAGGAATGCATGCAGTGGCAGAAGCCACCCTTTCCACATCCCTTTACCCTACAAATGAGCTGTTCATGCCCTATCTGGGCAGCACCTGTTGGTGCCCAAGCTAGTTGCCCTACTACTCAGGAAGGACAGCTGGAACCATCGCTTTCATAGAGGGAGAGCATGGTAGGATTAATGTACTTAATACCATGTCTTTGGCTTCACCCCGTTTATATTTCTGTATAAGATAGTCAATATTTTACTTATTTTTCCACCCTAAATATTTTAATTCGTTAAGACACATTTCAGAGAGTCAATCCATTGATATAAATAAGCAAAAAAGTACACAGATCTCTGTAATTCTAAAATAATATTAAAAAGAAAAAAGTAGCTAGCCATGTTAGTTTCAAGTCAGGCAGAATATAGTCTATGAAGCATCACAAATGATGCTTAAGCATCACAAAGCATTCACAAATGCTTAAGCATTTTTTATTCACTTAGTTTTTAAGGTGCATCTCTACCCTGTCATTTGAAAAAAGAAAGTGTAGGTTAACAAATGTTCCTGTTGTCTTTCATTTTTGCTCAGTTCTGTATCTGAATTTGATCGGAATTGACTGTTAAACTCGTTGTACCCACAGATGACCTGACTATTTAGGATACTATATGGATAGAGTATGAGGAGCTGAAAGCTGTTGTCCAAACTATGGCTGTTATTGGAAAGGGCTAAATGGCCTTGGAATAGAAGTGGGAAGCTTTGGAATAAAAGAAAATATGTTAAACTTTGTCTTGCTGCTTGTTTCTTGCTTGCCTACTTCCTTGATTTCTTGTTTTTTTTCTTTCTTTTTGTTATGTTACCTTATTTTCAAAATGCCCTTTTGAATATAAAAGACATAGTAGATATAACTGCGCTTTAAATATTGTTTTAGGGGTGGGAAGGTACCAGATCAATTTTGTTTATATAGGTGCCTCTACATTGGTGTCGAATGCCTAAAACATATGCATCTTGTCCCAGCAATGTGATCCAAATAGATGGGATTAGAAAACAGAGGAAAAAGATACCTGCAAAAGTGGTGCAGAGCACGTAGGAGCTGCACACAGGTAACCCCAAGGCTAGTCAATAGGATGTGTTAAGTACATAACTGGACGCAGACAGACATAACAATTAAACTATTTCAAGAATGTCACTGATTGGTTACCAGCTGACAGTTGTCTGGTATCTGCACATGGACTGCTAAAGGAGAACCCTCCTTTTTTAGAGGTTGCACTGCTACCAAAAAAACACCAGAGAATGTTAGAGTACCCAGACTATCATGCCTTCCAAGTGTCAGTGTCCAAAGTTTCCCCAGGATTCCCCTAAAGGAATCTCCCCTAGTTTCCCCCGTAGTGCAAGATTGGCACTGGAAAGCATTTTGTCCATTTCATCTCTCTGCATGGAGTTTGTGCTGTGAGTCCCAGGTTCATTTGGAGCAGGGGTGTGAGTGGAGGGGTTACCAAGTGCATGAGGGCTAAGTGATCCCCACTTCTGCTCTGCCTCCCAACCCAAAAACTGCAATTTTTTGCCTGCACTGTTAAGCATCTTGTCAAACTTACTTCCCTGCATGGACCCTGTTCTGCAAGGTTCCTGGTTCCTATGGGGTCAAGGGGATTGCCAAGGCTGGGTGCTCTGCCACTCTTTCCTCCTCAACCCCTGGCCCCTCAGGAACTCAGCCTCCTGCCCTGAAAGCTATTTTGTCAATTTTACTTCCCTGCACAAACCTGATGCTGTAGGTTTTAGCCTCATTTGGGGGGAAGTGGTAGTGGAGGAGTAGCCAAGTGCTGGGTGGAGCTCTATGGCTCCTGCCTGTGGTGCTCAGGGGCTGGGTACCCTCAGACTCCTACCCAGCCTCTGGTTACCTACCCAGAGAAGCCTAGTATCCCTGCTTAGAGTGTCTAATAGGGAAGTAAAACTGATATGGAGGCTTTCTGTTTCCCCACCCCTGCAAAGCAGTAGAGGCCTTTCTTCATTCCACAGCAGCCCTTTACCCTGCATTTGCTTAGAAGGGGAGGGAAGTAGAAGTGCAGTTTGAAACGCCTAAATGATTGACCATACACAAGGCATGGAATGTTCTGCACCCACACATAACATTGAGCCAGTTCATGGATGAACATCTAAAAACAATTCTTAATTTTCCTGGTGCACTTTTGAAATGTTTGAAGATGTTTAAAGCAATCTTAAGTGGTCTGCCTACCTAGGTTATTGGAGTTTAAAATGCATTTAGGATGTTCTAAGTATTATCTCTACCTCCACCCAATATCTAAACTATCACCTTCAACCCATCTCCAGGTTCAGGCAGCATATTAGACTTCTCTATCACTGCAGGATCCAAAGCTGTCAAAGGGGTGACCCAGGAAACCTAACTTTCATTGGGAATATTGAGGGCAGTAAACCCTATGCCCATCTTATTAGAGAACAAAAATTGGGTATTGTTCATCCTCATGGTTAGAACTATTTTCTAGGAAGAGGAAAGTCTTCGTTCTAGGCCTCCACATTTCCTCCTAAGAGGTAGCACCAGGCTGTGTTGTAGATTGTAGATTGCATCTTATACCCCTCCTGATGGAAAAGCTATGCCACTTGGCAGCCAAGTTTGCACAAGTCAAAGGACCAAAAGAAGAAGAAAAAAGGTAGATCCTGAATTTATAACTCAGTCATGAGGACAGTCCTCTGAGAGTGAGAGAATCTAGAATCCCTGATTTCAGGATGTTTTATTCATTTTCCATTAGACAGTCATTGGATAAGAATGAAGTTGTATCAACATAGACAGGGAGTGGTGTATACAGGCCTGCTCTGATCCTGGAAGCTGCATGAGAAAGCTGGTGCAACCTGAGGTGAGGGGGAGGGGTGGGTGGGATTAGATGAGCCAGTTGGTCTGCAGGGTAGAGGAGATCAGGAGGTGCTGACTGGTCTGTAATGGGGTTGTGGGATCAGGTCTATCTGGGATTGTGGGATCAGGGGCTAAAAATAGTATTGTCAGGGTCAAGGGGATGGAAAATGCAAATCTCTTTCCCAGCCCCAAGGATGTGCTTTGTATGCATACAGGGTTAACCCATTGCCAATCTAAATTAGTTCACCTTGCCAGGTGAACTTGCTGAAAACTTGTTTGTTTGGGCATTTTGATTGACCTGTCCCTAGTTATGTAATCTTAAATGTATTGTGTGTAAAATCACACCTAATACAATTTCTACCCGTCAGTTTCACGCTGTTATTTTCAATTAATTTTAAAGTGGAGAAAACACATGTGTATGGTTAAAATGAAGTAGGAAATAAAATAAAGTAAATGTCAACCTTTTAAAATGTGATGAAATAGCATCCAGGTACTATGTGCCAACCCACACATTTTTGCAATATTTGAAATTAAAAAAAGGTGTGTGCAGTGCGCATGTATATTACTGTGTGGTATGTTTAAAACAAAATCGCTCAAAGGACTGGCTGGCTTTATTATTACCTGTCAAGAATTAGGAAAATGTGAATATAGTGCATCAGTAGTTTCTCAGTCTATTAAATTGGATATTTTTCTACTTCATATTCTTAATGAAAGAAACCAGAAAGAAAATAACCAGGGAAATAACTTGATTAGTAAGTTAAAATCACCACAGCGGTTATATAGTGATTTTGATTTTATTATTTTTTTTCTGGTCTTCATGTCAGTGTAAAACCCTTCATAATGCTGTTGCCAAGACCATCTCTTTGATAAACCTTCCTATGTCATTGTCCTCTGCAGAGATCTGATCATTACCCACTTTTCTTCCGTTCATTATCCACTTCCATCATTACCCACTGTTTCTTCCATTTGAAAGTCCAAAAAAATCTGTTACCTTATCAGCTTTCCAGTCATAACTCAGATATCCATTTTATCAAAATACGTAGTGAAAATTGCTGTTTGATAATGGCAAAAAGATTTTGAATAGAGATGATAAATGGTTTTTTTTTTTAATCACAGAAAACTGGGATCTTTGCTGATGAAGCTAAATATTTAATTTATGAATTTATTTTAGAGAGTTAAAAACAGAAACAAAACCCCAAAACAGAACAAAAAACTTTAATAGACATTTTTAAACCTGCTAGACATTTTAAATCTGCAGGTCCAGATGCCCTCCACTGAAGGGTGTTGAGGGGGCTGGCAAGAGGGAGCTCTTGGCCTGGCCGTATGAGCATTCATGGTCATCTGGCTAGGTGCCGGGGGATTGGAAACTGGCTAATGTGGTCCCAATTTTCTAGAAAGGAAGGAAGGAGGACCAAAGTAACTATAGGCCTGTAAGCCTCACCTTGTTGCTCGGGAAGATCTTGGAGAGAATCATCAAGAAGCACATCTGTGGGGGGCCTGCAGGGAGATCATGTTCAGGGGCAATCAGCATGGGCTCATCAAAGGCAGGTCCTGTCTGACCAACCTGATTGCCTTTTACGACCAAGTCACTAAATCCTTGGATGATGGTGTTGCTGTGAACATAGTCTTTCTAGACTTTGAGAAGGCCTTTGACACTGTCTTTCACCCCATCCTCATCAATAAATTAAGCAACTGTGGCATCGTTGCCTACGCAGTTGGATGGATAAAAAATTGGCTAATGGGGTGCACCCAGAGAGTAGTGGTGGACAGATTGTACTCAACCTGGGGAGATGTGAGCAGTGGGGCACCCCAGGGCTCGGTCCTCAGGCCCGCACTGTTTAACATCTTCATCAGCGACTTGGATTAGCGGGAGGAAAGCACCCTTCCAAGTTTGCTGATGGCACTAAGATGTGGGGTGAGGTGGACACACTTGAAGGGAGAGAGAGGCTGCAAATAGATTTAGACAGACTACAAAAGTGAGCAGATGAGAATAGGATGGGGTTCAATGTAAACAAATGCAGGGTGCTGCACCTTGGGAAAAGGAATCCACAGCATACATAGAAGTTGGGGAGTTCCTTTCTCGAAAGCATAGAGGTTGTCATGGCACGGGGTCCTGCAGGAGGGCTGTGATCTCCTCAAGACCCCCTTTCTATGCCAAGTTGGCCCAAGGGCACCCTCAAATTCTCGCCCGCCATGTCTTTGATGACACCATATATTTGGGAGGCTGCCTTTTACGCCCTCTTGGTCACTTCTCGCTGGTTACTCAGACCCTGTGGTTTCCTGGATCCCTCATGGGTCCTGCTCTACAATGGGTGCTTCAGGGGCACCCTAGCCTTATGGGCTATGTGTGGCTCTAACCACCCCTTTACCATGCTCCAAGCCTGGCAGCTGGAATAGACGTTGTTCAGTCCAGGTCTACACCCTCTCTCTGGCGTTCAGGCTCTCCACATGGCCCCGTCTCTCTCTGCGTCCTCTCTCTGGCAGTTCTCAAAGCACTGCCCCCTTCTCCAGGGCCTTCTCAGTAATGCTGCCCCTTTGTCTGGGGCTCCTCTGTAAAGCTTCCTCTTTCCCTGGGGTGCCTCTGTAAAGCTGCTCCCTTCTCCGGGGCTCATCATTGCACTGGAGCTTCTCAGCAATGCCCCCTCTCTAGGCCTTCTCAACTGCCCCTCTTTGGGGCTTCTCAGCAATACCCCCTTTCTGAGGCTGGGGTCAGTGCATCCTGAATGCTGTGCTTTTGCTGGTGCAGGGGTTCTCACACTGCTGTGGGTCCCCCATGATGCCTCCTCCAACTCCCTCATCCAAACCACCGGTGACAAACAGCAACACAAATGCAAGCCCCTTGTCTATAACATAAACTGAAGCCGCCTGGCTATAACCACGTTCAAGCCAAGTTCAGATGCTGCTCCTGCATTCACACTTCTCCTCTCTTCCATGGCAGAGAGCTCCTTCCTCCTTGGCTGCTGGCAGGGAACTTCCTCTGGCCTCAGTCCCTAGGGTTTATAAGGGAGCCAGGCCCTGCCCCTTTCAATCAGGTGACTGCTGGCAGATGCAATCTCTTGCTAGCTCCAGTTGCCCTGGCAACCCCCAGCTGGGCTCCTTATTCACTGTTAGGGCTCTTTCCCTAGCAGTTTTCTCCTCTTTAGGAGCAGGGCACCACAGTGCTCTGCGACAGAGGTGGAAAGGGATCTTGGAGTCATTATTGACTCCAAGATGAACATGAGCTGCTAATGCCAGACCGCAGCTAGCAAGGCCAGCCATACTTTGTCATGTGTCCAAAGGTGCACCTCAAGCTGGTCCAGAGAGGTGATACTCCCCCTCTATGTGACTTTGGTCAGGCTGCAGTTGGAGTACTGTGTCCAGTACTGGGCGCCACACTTCAAAAGGGATGTGGCCAGCCTGGAGAAGGTTCAGAGGAGGGCCACCCACTTGGTGAAAGGGCAGCAGGGCAGGATCTACAAGGAGAGACTGAAGGACCTGAACCTGTTCAGCCTCAGCAAGAGGAGACTGAGGGGGAAACTGGTGGCTGCCTACAAACTCATCTGGGGAGATCATCAGCAAATAGGTAGAGCCCTTTTCTCCCCAGCATCAGCTGGGGTGACAAGGAACAATGGTAATAAGCTGGTGGAGAATAGGTTTAGGTTAGAGGTCAGAAGGTGATATTTTACAGTTAGGGTGGCCAAAATCTGAAACCAACTTCCCAGATAAGTGGTCCTTACC
>JAGPOW010003316.1:98757163-98770173 GCA_030014935.1 Caiman crocodilus
GGTAAGGACCACTTATCTGGGAAGTTGGTTTCAGATTTTGGCCACCCTAACTGTAAAATATCACCTTCTGACCTCTAACCTAAACCTATTCTCCACCAGTTTATTACCATTGTTCCTTGTTATACACACACACACACACACACACACACACACACACTTTATTTGACTATTGCATATCCATTATTTACATAGTTTCTACTTGAGTTTAGAGTGTAGTTGATTGACTAAGAACAACACTGACAACACAGCTAGCCTATATTTAAACCTACCCTTCTTTTGGTAATTCTGCTTTTCCTTTTGGATTATTCCTCAGGTTATTTCTAGTTCTTCCAATTCACTTGATTGTCTCATTTGCCATTATGTCTTATCTTTTAGATTCTGAGCCATCTGGAACAGACTACATCATATCCTTTATTGTTTGCACTGTGCCTAACACAATGGGGCTCCTATCTGGTTGAAGTCTATAAGTAAATAATATCTTGTACTCTTTTTATTACAGAGATTGCTCTTTTTCATATTACAAGATTATGTATTTTTCCACCACATTAAAGTGAGGCAGATATTCAAGTGTATGCCAAAAGTAAAAATATCTCTTTTTTTAAAGTGTTCTATATCTGTGAATCATCTTTTGAATCAAAATCTATGATGTTATTGTTAGTCTCCTTAACTTTGAAAAAATGTATCTGTTATCTTCACAGACAATACTTTTAAACTCAGGTGTTTTGTTTGATTTTATTTGCAACATAAGCCACACACATTCCAAAGGTAGTTGCTTTCTTTTGAATGATGACATAGACAATTATAATAAATGGCAGAATGTAGTGCAGGTACAATTTCTTGACAGGCTTAATGTACTCACTGCAACATAAGAACTAAATGAAAGAGGAGCAAAATAAAAACAAAGAAGGCATTTGCAATTTTGTAAAAACACTTTCTTATTTCTGAGCAACAACCAAAGAACTTTTTTTCTCAGTATGACTGGGTACCCTTCAGGGATAACTCTCATTCTCCTTTTTAAACCACAGTCACATTACTTCCTATTTGAGAAAACTTATATAATATAATAGAACTGTAGTAGCTAACTGGACCCTTTTCCTCTTTGTCCAAGATTGCTTTGATTTGACTGTCATGGTGCCAAGTCTTAATACATATTAGTTAGCTAATAGTATGATCAGGAAGAGAAAACTCTTCTCCTGGCTAAATCAGAATCCTTGAACACAGATTTTGACAGTATAATAATGTTCAAGCTGTTTTAGAAGTTAGCCTTACTTACTAAATAAACTTACAATATTCTGAAACAGTTTCTTAACTTTGTTCTAAAAGTTGTGAAAATAAGACTTAATGGCTGTATCTACACAACAATTTATAGTGAAGTTACTTGTTATACTTACACCATATTAAGGGCACATGTGTGTCTGCGTGTTAAAGATTGTTAACTTGCACTGAGTACCCTCTGCGAGTCTGTAAAAGTATGCACTTCAGGAGTAACTCTGGGCCATGCTACCAAGCTTGTGTTAGGGTAACTTTAGTCTTCTCCATGGAGGTAAAACAAGCAAATTACAACCCTCCAGAATCCCAGGATGCACTGCTACTAGCTTCCCCTTCTAGCTCCTAGCCATGGCCCTATTTGGCAGCCCTCTAGTGCAAGTCCAGCTGTGTAGGGAAGAAATGGTATTTATTCTTTGCATGCAAATATTCACAGCACATTCTAATTTTAACACTGATTAGCATTCCACAGATTTAATATGGTCTAAGCATAACATGTCATTTCACCCTTGACCTAGTAGCTTTTAGGTGCAAATGAGAGCTTCAAAATCCTCACTAAATTTCCACCTAGTCCTGGTAGTGACTAAATTCCTTAGGCATCTAAGATTACAGATGCATGATTACTATGGAATAAACCTCACTCCATTTAAATCTGCTCTAAAATGAGCTTATTCATGATGTTTTACTGCAGAGTAAACACTCCAGGGTAAGTCATTCCTCAGAAGGTATGGGTAACTGCATACCAGCATAAGTAACACTAGAGTACTAGTTGTGTGTCCACTTCCCCGAGGGGAGCCCTTTGCTCAAGGTGAGGCATCTTCCCACAACCTAAGGGCTAGATGCTCTAATAGCACCTACTGCACTAAAATACTCAATGCCAAAACCCAAGATGGATTTAAAAAATGGGTATAGTTTGCTTATCCTGTCTGCTATGCCTTATTTAGAAGGCAATCTCAAAGCTTGTCTACCATATTGGGACTCATATAACAAAAGGCAAAAATAGTCCTTTTGTATTCAGTAGTCCAAGGATTGCAACACTCATCCAGGATATGGGAAACCCAGGTTTAAATCTTTCTTCCTCAAGTCAGGCAAAAGATTAATTTAATCCAGTGTCTCACAGGTGAGTTCATTAGGTTACTGAATATTAGGGCTATGCAAAATTTTGCTGACTGTTTCATTTTGACGCTGTTTCAGAAGAAGGGCTTCAATGGTTTTCCTTCCCTCCCAACCCTAAGACAGGATACTCATGGGTTCACTGCAGTGGTTCTGGGTGCTCTGCCTCTCCTACACCCTGTCCACTTGCCAGCTGCATAGGTCTTCATGTTGCCGCTCTGATTCAGGACTAAAGCACATGTGTTGGCCAAAGGAGCATCTGCTTGACAACCATGGGTACAGTGCAGGCTCAGACAGTCATCCTGACCACTCTAATCCCTACGTTGACCCTGAGCCCTAGAATGCTGGATTCAGGGTCCGAGTCAATGAAGTTGGTTGAGTCTCTTGAGGAGGCTCACCGTCTTGGAGCCTCTAATGCTCTGGGGCTGGGATCAGTCAGTTCCCAGCCAGATAACAGATAATGCCCTCGCTCCTATGCCACAGGACAGGGTCATGGGGATCCTTCCTGCTGGTGCACCCCTGCTGGCTTCCTCTCCTCACCTAGTTTCTGCAAGTGTTTTTAAATCTCCCATGGTGGTGGCTCCAGCTGATGTCATCAGCTGGCCACCACCCAGCTTGATTGACAGCTGCTTAAAGAGCTGGTGAAATCCTGACTTGCACGGCTTGTTCTCCATCATGGCCTGCCTGAGAGGTAAACTATCCATGGCATGGGTGTCCCTGTTCCTTTCTTTGGAAGCATCAGACTGTTCCCAGTGCTTCTGACTCCTGTGGTGCCTCCTGCTGCCACACCTAGCAAGGGAAATTTTGGGGAAGGAGAGGGAATCAGCTGAGTTTGTGCTCCACACACCTCAAGTTTCCCTTAGAGCCAGGTCTCCTTCCCCAGGAGGCACTTCAGAAGAAGCTGAGGTACAGGTTATGGAAACAAGTGGCTCAGATGCACCCTCTCATCCTGCTGCTGTGCCTCTGCCTGCTGAGGAGGGGGAAAATTGCCATATCCACACATGCACCCGCACCCCAGAAACGCTCCCCCCACATGTAGTTGAGTATTCTTGTCTTTGATAGATTTTGCTGTGCAGTTTGTGGGAATACTGGAGATGGTTGGCAGGATTTGTATTTTGAGCTGTTGGAAGTTGGCTTCTAGTGATGAGCTTAGGTTTGCAAGGTTCAGTGCTTGTTTGAATTTACAAACCACTTTTCACAGCCGGGCCTATGAACTCTACTTCATCAGCCTCCTTGGTACTAGATACACAAACTCATGGAGTCATGGAGTCAACTCTATTGTATTATGACACACTACAACCTGCCAGACATCTGACTCCCCAGGTACTTCTCCACTTTTGCCTGCATTGCTATATCCCCCTTCCCATCCCAGCCTGTCCCTCACCCACTGATGCCTCCATTTCCATTTTTGTTGACTGGCTTTCTTGCTTGCATTGCGGGCCAGGCCAGCCTCTGGCTTCTTTACTATCCCTTCCATTCAGGAACAGCACGCACACATCAACTGCAAGTGCTTCCTCAGCCTGACAAAGGATTTTTCAACCCAAAAGCTTGCTAAGATATATTTATGTAACTGACTATTCAGCTGATCTGCTAAACCATACGAGATTAGATTAACCCAAAGGAAATTGTCTGCCAGTGCCATGTCCTTAGATCAACATCCCTTGCACCTGACTGGAAGGACACAGGGCCCTGGGCACATGTAAGCCCCATGGGGCTGGCAGGGACAGTTCTCTGGCAGCTGCTGGAGAGGAAACTCCTGCAAGAAAGGAAAGGAAGGCTCTAGCCTGTGATAGTTTGGCTGCCTGAGATACCGCAGGTGCTGCCTGAGATGCTGCTGGCCTCATTGGGGCACACTACCATGTTGTGTAGAGGCTTCAGCATCAGCGAGGGTACACCTTAGCACACACACAGAGTCACACAGTGAAGACACATCTTAACACACACACTGGAAAAGACAATCCTGCAGGAGAGGAAAGAATGGCTCTGTCACAGTTTGGCTGCCTGAGATGCTGCAGGTGCTACTGGCTGCTCCTCACTAAGTTATTATTTTACCTGTTGTTATTTAAAGTGGTAGACCAGACTGAGGCTGTAGGGGAGGAGGAGAAGACCTCATTGAGGCATACTACCATGTTATGTAGAGGCTCCAGCATCAGTGAGGTGTGCCTAAAAACACATGCAGTGTCACCCATGTCACGAGTTTTGCTTGTCAGCAGCCTGAGGTGCAGTTTCCCAGAAACCCCTATACCTACCTCTTTGAAACCTGGCAGGATCATGGCCTCAGCAGGGGCTATTATGCCTGCAGTTTTCACGCTGCTGTGCCTTAACACATACACACGTGTGACATGATTTTTACTTTCAAAACATTGAGGTGCAGTTTCCCTGAAATCCCTGTATCTATCTCCTTGAAATGTGTCAGGCTTCATGGCCTTTGAAGGGGTTACCATCTCTACAAGTTCAATCTAAATCAGATAAGAAATGACAATGTTATAGGCAGGTTTGTGTTTCCCCCCTTACAGCCTATTGGCAGAATTTTGAAACAGTGAAACAGTTTCAACTAAAAGAAACATAACAGCAGCTTTGAAATGAAACAAAACACAAAACAAAATACTGTCCCAACAAAATGAAACACTGTCTCATTGAAACATCAGAATAGAAGTCAAAACAGAACAGTGCTGTTTCACACAGCCCTATTGGCCATTGGTTAAAAAGTATCAGTGCTAGTACACATCAGTGTTAGGGCCATTTCAGTGTCATCTCCACTAGCTCCATTTCTTGCACAGTTCTACATTGAGGTTGTGTGTGGATGAAATGAGAGGTGTGCATGCACAACACTTTAAAGTGGGCTAAATGCTTTTGCACCACTTTAATGGTGTTGGTGTTTGCATGCGTTGGCAGAGTATTGCACATTAATTCCAGCCACTGTAGGAAATTCAGTGACGTAATGCACCTTAAATATTTGGAGTGCAGCAAAGTAAAACTCCCTGAAGGAGTTTTAATTTGCTGCCCCATCAATCGTGGAGTGAAGCACTGGGCTCCATGCAGCTTAGGGGCTCTGCAGGAAGCTCTGCAGGCAGCCTGTCATCAGCCCAGGAAAGTAGGATCTGCCCAAGAAAAGTGACAAGCCTGATCTCCCCACGCTCCCCTGGATCCTGCCTGCCTGCCTGAGCTGCGCGGGGGGTCCAGTGTATGACTGTGGTGTTCTTGTGGTGCCCCCTGGGACCGCCCGACCTGGGAGCATGTTTTTTAAAACGCACCACTTCAATTAGGGCCCCCATTTCATCTACACATGCCTCAAGAGATCAGATGAGCTGCAAAAGGTGGCAGTCATGTGTCATGTTGGAGACTTTGGCAAGCTGTGCTAATGTTGTAGACTTTGGCAAGCTGTTTTCAGTGGATGACTATGTCATGTGCCCATGCTAGAACTACAAACACAGCACCTGTTATCACTCTTTTCTCAAGTCCATCTTCTATTTGGCCAGAGCAAGACTTGACCAGAACAGTCCTGGCTTGTTCTGGTACTAGATGTTGTTCAATATGAGGTAAAAAGGAATTGGGAATAAGGTGTTTGTAAAGCTTATAAAGATGGCACAAAAGTGACACTGACTTAAAGTTCTCAGGGCTAGAGGCATCTTGGCTTTAACAGAGTTATTACATGGCTTGTCTCCATAGCTGAGGTATTCTAAGGGTTGATGAGCAATTGTTAAAAAGTCATGCACTCTGTGATCACATAGAAGAAACTAAACGACTTCAAGCATGAAAGAGTTTTGTGACTAGTGTTGCTTTGATTTGTTCAGCCTCATCAAGACTTCAATGTTTCAAGGAGAGTTTTAAGTACCTGGGAAAATTTAAGGTAAAAATATGGCATTTAGGTGCTTACACGATTAGGCAGAAGTTGAATAGGAGATCTACAGTGATTCACAATATGTGATTTAGGTCAGTTTTAAATATAAAGTATTTTTTTCTTTTCATCCTTTTTTTTTTTGTTTTTCCTCAGAGGTCCAACTGACTTTAGTAGTAGTAATCTGAAACTGCAATATAGTCTCAGCATTTTTCCAGATGGAAACTTTTTAATAACAATGAATAATTACATATCAATAACTAAAAAAGCAACCCCCACAAAAAACGCCTACCACATAGAATTATAAAAATTAGGCAAGAAGGGACCTAAACAGGTCACAATGTCCAATCTCTTGCTCAAAGCAGGGTCATCTGTCTAAAACAACTGAGAGAAATATGAGAGGCAATTTTCGTTCTATAGACTTTGGTATGAAATTTCTTTTCCTATCTCATTGATTATGTTTTTCACACATGGAATGCTTCTGAGTATCCATTAATAGTGTATTAAATCTAAAACTTACCATGTATATTTCGTATATGATTAAATCTAAGAGGTCAATGGCAGTTTAATGTTGTTATTTCATAAAAAGAAAGAGAAGAAATCTCACAACTGTTCTCCACATGGCACTGATTGTTAATGAAACTTATACCACACAGTTAGTGATCATGAGGGGCAAGTCTGATTCAGCAAGGAAAAGCCCTTCCACATTCAACCAAGCCCACCCCCCAGAAATCACAGGGGACAGATATGGCTGAACGAGGAAAGTAAGGAGAGGACATTGCCCCTAGTCCTGTACCATTACAGGGGGGAAGGATGACTTTTATATTGTTCAATGAAGCAGATTATTGCAGCACAGCTTATCTGCTTCATTCAGCAATGTCTGTTTCTAGCCCTTGTTGATATCAGTGTAAAAAGTTCTTTTTGCTCTGCCACCCTGATCTCAGTATCATCTTTTGAGAATAATTATATTTACAAGATTACAAAAGGAAATCCTCTGTGATCTCAAGAGATTGCATTAGAATGATAATAGTGGCGCCATGTGCTTAAGTGGGATCAGCAGTGCAAAGTTTTTATTAAAAAGAAGCTATCTTCAGTGTATCTCATGCTGAAGGCATGCTGCAGCTCATTCTCAGAGAGAATAAACAAGCTTATCTGAAGAGGTGTTCAAAAATTACGAAGTAGCTATATATCGCATTAATTTGCAAAGTAATGTGTGACTGATGTAAGAGGGCCTTTTGGAGTAACATGGGAGATACCAAACTGCTTATGACCACAAGTATAACCAAACTGAATTTTCATCAAGAGCGATTCATGTGAATTACATTTCCAGTTCAGACAAGGAGGTCAATATTAACATTCTGAGGTCATGACACATGGATCTTTAATGCCCGGTGATCGGCTTGTTACATTATCATGTGTGGAGAAGTTAACTATGCTAATGCTGCAATCTCTTGCCAACATGTCATTAGGAAGGGGTTTAGCAAAAATATTTTTACTCCAATTATCATTCCAGCTGCTTGTCAATGTCAGTTGTATTAGTACAGCTGAGTTTTAAACTAAAGCTCAAGCTGTAATCAGATGAGTATTTGGTGTTTTCCCTAGAATCAATGATTGACTAAAATGCTAGGCATAATCTGTGCATTCTGTTGATCTTTTTCTTACCAGGAATTATCTCCTTAAGTAAGTATGTATTTAAATATGTTTAAGTGTTCAACATCATAAGTTTGACACAGGCTGCATAAAATAAATGGTCAAAATGGTATTGAAAATATTATTTTCTGTTAATTCTGCAGTAGATAATGGAAAAGAGACATGGCAGTATTCCTAGAACAACTGCTTTCCTATAATCTATTTTGTTACTTTTGCGTGAGACTAACATCACAATCTATAGCTTTTAAAAATATGCAGAACCTGATAACGCATTTATGTTTTCAGTCTCCAGAAACACATTTGATAACTTGCTAATACTTGCTTAATTAATTTTAATGAACTGTAAAAACGAGAAAAAAGATGGAAAGAAATTGGAGGCAAGTGAAATAAAAATAAAAAGCACCAAATACATTTAATCATGGGTAAAATATGTTGTACTATATATAGAAAGAAGACATTTGTTTCTAACACTTTTAATCAGCTAAAATAAATGATCACCACTTTTAAAGAAAATAAATTTAAGATAAATTGCCTTCTGTTGAATTGAATATCTAGATTATTAACAAGAGAGGATAAGGTAAGGCTATGTCCAATATTCCCCTCCAGCAACAATATTCTTGATATTCATCAAAACAAGAAGTCAATGCATGTAATGTTCCAAATATGTACCATTACAAAGCCAAAATTTCATTTGAACTGCATGCCTTCATCCTTCTCCCTTGAGAATATGAAGTTAGACAAATACAAAAAGGAAAACCCTTTGAGAGAAGAAAACCAGCTTTATATGCAATTGCCATAACCAGACAGCATATATTAACTTGAAAATACGACCTAATGAGTAAAATTATTATCAAGTTCAACATTAGTGATTTTGAGAAGACAAGAATTGGTCTTTGCATATTTGTTACACAACCACACATAACTCAGGGTTTCAATCACAGAGCTGAAGAGCACACAGAAGTACAATAACCACATTTTAAAAATCTTATATGAACAATAATAATTCATTTTCATATAGCAAATTGAATGTAATTAAAATCCTCATGTTTAAATGGATTTAGGGCCAGATCCCCAAAAAAATACAGGCGCCAGAATCTGGCAATGTTTAACTCATAGGTGGTAGTTTGCTCAGTTCAATTTTCAGTCCCAGATTGTTAGTTCAGGTTCCCTACACACAACATGAGGAGAGTTTGGCACTTGAAAATGAGACCCACAAAAGCCAACATATGTCATGGATAGGATATGACTCCTCTCAGTGACTTCGTCTATGTGCAAGTGTTATATTTCTACCAAGATGATCATCATTCTCCCAGTAGAAACTAGGGGCTCCTACACATGTGTGTGGAGCTGTCTCTGACACACTGAAAATCCGGTGTGGACTGGTGTGGACTCAATATAGACAGTGGAATTCTGACACTACAACCTGTCGGACAGCTGAGTCCCCAGGTACCTCTCCATTTTTACCTGTGCTGCTACATCCCCCCTTTCTGCCCCCCTAACCCCTGACCCCAGCCTGTTCCTCACCCCCTGACACCTCCATTTCCATTTTCACTGACTGGCTTTCTTTCCTCCATTGCATGCCAGCCTCTGGCTTCTTTACTATTCTTTCCATCCAGGAAAAGCACACATATACACCAACTGCAGGTGCTTCCTCAGCCTGACAAAGGGTTTTTCAACCCAAAAGCTGGCATCCCAGGTAGCTTCACAACTCCACTGCAACCAACAAGCCTTAGGCCTCTCAAAGACTTGACAGATCTGGTCTTTCCTCAGCCAGGACTGTGTGTGTGCATGTGTGGTAGGTGGAGGTTATGGTGCCTCCTACCTGACTTTCAGCAGGGGGATCCTCAGTCCTGGCATTTCCTGTGGCTGCTGCCACTGCCAGCAGTCCCACCAGGGTCCCCAACCCTGGCAGAGTGCATTTTTAGTGGTCATGCCCAGGACCTGGGCCTCCTCCTTCTTCAAAGCCCCAGTCCATACCTCCAAGTTCATCCAGGCATATGAAGTTCAGCAGGGACATGTTCTTCACCTGCTGGCTGGTGATGCAGTGAGTATCCCCTCCAGCTCTGAGAGCAGGGTATTAAATGGCTTTAAAAAAATGAAAAAGGGAAATAGGTGCAGATGCAGTGAGGAGGGTGGCATTCACTTCATCTGCGCCTGCAGCTTAGGAAACCTCAGCAGTGGGAGGTTCACTTTCATGAACATCAGATGCTCTACCAAACCAGGTTCCAAGCAGTTGCAGTGGGGTGTCACAGCATCTCCAGCAATGTTGAACACCTGCTCACTCGGACCACTTGTTGGTGGACAGGATAGGTGTTCCTGGGCAACTGTGGCCAATTCCGGCCATATCTGGCTGTGGCTTGCTCAGTAGACCAAGGGATTGCACAGCAACAGCTCCACATCCTCAGTGAAATAGGCAGCCATCAATACCTGAGTTCTACCTGCCTGATGGTGGGGTCTGGTGCCTCTGGACCCCACTATGGAACCCATGGCCTTGGCCCACACAGGCTGTGCCAGTCGTGGAGGAGGAGACTGCCTGGTGGATGGTGTGCTAACCTGAGCAGTGGATCCCTCTCTTCCACATCCCTCTGCCTCCACCATTCTGCCACCATGAGTCTCTTCACCAGAACCTCTGTCCACTGATTCAGGCTTTGGCTCTTGCATATGCTGCCCTTCTCCTTGGGTCACACATGGTGGCCAGCATGTGGACTGTATTGGACTGCAAGGGATCAGGCCATTTCCTGATGCCCTCCTTCAGCCACCTCACCAGTGCCTGCACATCTGGTGACAGCGGTCTGCCCCATCCAGGAACATTGATCCCTTGGAACTTCTCCATTTGGTTCTCCATTTCCCTCACTATGAGGATCACTTGGCTAAGGAAGGCATTGGCAGTGCTGAGGGTCTCAGTGGCCTCAAGGAAGGGCTTTAGGACCACCAAGATCTGGGAGATGGTATCCCACTCATCTCTGTTAAGGGGGCTGCTGATCCTGATCTCCCCAAGCAAAACCTTCTCATGGATGGCCTTCTGTTGCTCCATCAGCCTCTCAAACATCGGATATGTGGAGTTCCACTGAGTCTCCACATCCTGCATGATTTTGTACTGCAGGATGTTCAGCTCTGTTTGTTTGTTCCACGGCATCTTACCCCACTTGATGCTCTGATGGAGGTAGCCTGCCAACTTCCTGCATTTGGAAAGGAGCTTGCAGGTGTTTGCACTATCACTAGCAGCCCTCTCCCTGTCCAAGGCATCCCTGAAAATGAGGTGGAACTTGTGTGCCACACAATGGATGCCAATAAAGTTGGCATCATGGACTGCCTTGACCATATTGGCCCATGGTTGGTGACCATGAACCCATGAGTGAGCTTGCCCTGCCCAATAAGCCACCCCTACAGCAAGCAGTTCATAGCTCCCATGATCTCAGTTACCGTATGAGACTCATTGATCAGTTCAGCTTGAAGGGGAGCCCACTAACAGCCTGACTGGTCACACAGCTGCCCTGTGAGAGAGAGGTAGGTGTGATCTCCACTGTGGCTGCTCCAGATGTCCGAGGTGAAGTGCAAGGTCACCTGCAGAGCTGCCTTGCACACCTCCTCCCTCAAGTACTCCCTGCATGCCTTATACAGGGAGGATACCACAGTCCTGCTGAAGATGGTGTGTGCAGGCACTTGATAGGATAGGGCTATGAACACCATAAGGCACTTGAACTCTGGCTGCTCAGCTAAGAAGAAGGGCTGGCCATTGAAAGCAAGCATCACCCCAATGCTCTGGGTGATTTTGCTAGCCATTGCAATGCTCCCTGCTTTCTGTCCACCTTTCCTCCCCTGTTCCATGCTGGCTTGCCTCTGCTTTGGGAGGGTGGGGACTTTGCAGCAAAAGAAGAACTTCCCTTTGGGCACAATCCTACTGTTGCCAGGCTGAGGAGGAGCAAGGGCAAGGGGGAAGTGCCTGGGGAGATGCATCAGCATCCCATAGTGTTCACCTGCTTTGTTCCCTTGCACTGGCTGATTTTGCCTCAGCAATGCAGGCAGATAGCATACATGGGATCATCTGCCAGCTCAAAATGATCCCAGAACACAGTACCATTCACTTCTGTGCTGAGGGTGCATGTGTGAATGCTGCTATTTCTCCCTCCTCAGCAGGCAGAGGTACAACAACAGGAGGAGCAGACTCAGCTGAGCCACTTGCCTCTGCAATCTCTACCTCAGCCTCCTCTGAAGTTCCTACTGGGGAAGGAGACCTGGCTGCAGGGGAAAATTGAGGGGTGTGGAGCACAAGCTCAGCTGATTCCCATTCTTTTCCCAGAATTTCCCTTGCTAGGGTACTCAGATCCAGATCCAACTCTTCCTCTGGCATTGGAAGGCTCAGCATGGAAAGTGAAATGGGGGTGGAGAAGACTCGTACTGCTGCCTATTGTCATGGTGGTGGTGGTGGGGTATTTTGGCTGGTCCTCTTGGAGGGGATGCAGACTCAGGTATGGGCAGTGGCACTGCTTCCCTCTCCTTGCTGGCTGTGAAAGCCTCACTCCTGCTAGTTGTAGGAAAGAGGCTGTGTCTCAGTTTGGGGGAGGGGAACTTACACCTCTCCCTGTACCCCCTCTTCCATCCCTCCCTGAAGGCTTATCAGCTGCCTTTCCACCACGCTTCATGGTGTATTTCACAGTGTCTTGCTTTTATACAAATATATAAATGTATTTGTGTTCTTATATACATTCTCTAAGGTATGTAGTCTATGCTCCAAGGTATAAATGTATCTGTGTTCCTATATACATTCTATAAGGTGTACAATATATGTTGCAAGGTATAAATGTATAGAAACAAAATGAAAATATACCTCCCTTCCTACATAACTTAAATTCTATAGTATAATATCCAATATAATAACATTGAAAATAATAAATCAATGAATATAATAATAAAATAAAAGGGTCTAGAAGAAAGACAAAGGTATTGTGAAATGCCATTTTCTAGACTAGGTTAGGGAAACAAACTAAAGTAATGAGAGGGAGGGGGAACAGGGGAGAAGGGGACAAAAGTGTGCTCTCATTATTGGTTGATGGCAATACCTTAATCCTTTTCCTGGTACAACTTCTACTCTGACTCTTGGAAGTTGCAATTGGCGTAGCAACATACTGCTTAAAACTCTTAC
>JAGPOW010003316.1:98770273-98802899 GCA_030014935.1 Caiman crocodilus
TGCAGGGCTACCCATGGGTCTGAAAGTTTGGTGGTGGGACAGTGGCAGCAGCTTGTTGCAGCTCTCCTGCTGCCCAGTTTCCAGATCTGGGAGGAGCCCAGGATAGACTGTGTAGCTGGCCAGTGATTGTCATCCTTCCCTGAGGTCCCTTCCAATCCCAGTGCTCTGGGGGAAGGATGGAAAAACTACATAAAAGGCAAAATTGTTTGAAGTGCCCTGCTTTCTGTCTTAGTCAGTTGAGTGAGGGTGCACCTTAACACACCCACATGTCACCCACACGTCACGAGTTTTGCCTGTCAGCAGCCAGAGGTGCAGGGCTCGAAAAGCCAGGAGCCCCTGCAGCTACTTCCAAAGTTGGCAGGCTTTGTGGCCTCAGCAGGGGCTAGCATGCCTGCAGTTATCACCCTGCTGCACCTGTCACCCATGTCATGAGTTTTGTATGTCAGCAGCTTGAGGTGAAGTTTCCCTGAAACCCCTGCACCTGTATCTTTGAAATTTGGCAGGCTTTGTTGCCTCAGCAGGGGCCAGCATTCCTGCAGTTTTGACCCCACTGTGGCTTAACACATATACATGACATGAGTTTTGCTTCCAAGAATTTGAGGTTCAGTTTCCCTGAAATCCCTGCATCTATCTTGTTGAAACTTGTCAGAATTCATGCCCTGAGCAGGGGCTACCATTCCTGCAAGTTTCATCCAAATCAGGCCAGAAATGACAAAGTTATAGTTTTTTTCAAACTTCCTCATTATAGCCTATGGACAAAATGTTGAAACAGTATGAAAACAATGAAACTGTTGTGACAAAATGAAATGGAACAGCAGTTTCAAATCCAAATGAAATTTGAAATGAAATGCTGTTCTGTTGAAGTGTCAAAATGCAAGTCGAATTGGAACAGTGCTGTTTTGCACAGCGCTAATGTCCAGTATGGGAATGATCAGCTCACTCTAAGAAACTAGCTCCAATTCTAAATGACAGCCATTGTGAAATAACATCAAAGGATAGACTGTACTTAGTGGCTGGCATAGCACCACCTGATGTCAGAAGAAATGTAGCGAGACAAAAAAAGGAAGGTCATGGCATCCATGGGCATCTGCTCTGTGGTCACACAGAAGTAACTAAATGGCTTAAAGTTCAAAAGAGTTTTGTGCTCAGTGGTATGCCATTGGACATGAAGGCTCACAGGGCATGACTGAAGTTATGGAAAGAATAACTGTGAGCATTCAGGTGCCCTGAAATGGATAAGAAACCCTAGAAGAACCTTGCCAGAGGGGCTAATCTAGACTGGCATATATGGCAATGCCTGGATTGCTTCCATATGCAAACTGGAAGATCAAAAACACAGATGATTAAATGTGGTTACTCTAATGATACAAATATATGCAAGTGCAGTGAAGTGCAGACTATGGAGCACTTGCTCATTTGCTGACTCCTTGGTGAGACCTGTATGAAGGAGGACCCTGCTGCAGCAACAGAAAGAGCCATTGCTTGTGCACAATTCTGGAAAAAGCATCTAGTTTATGATTAGGACCCGAGAAGAAGAAGAATCTAGAGTATGGGAATGTGTTCAATTTCTCCTCCTGCTGAAAGAGATTCAAACTCTTATCTCATAAATAAGAGACTATCTAGCAGACTACAGGCCAGGCTATCTGAAAAGGAGATCTCTCCAGCTATCCCATTGACAACAAAAAATGAAGGTTCCAGAGAGGAAGTTGGAGAGAGCATGACTGTGTAGACTTGTGGTTAGGGCCCTAGTCTCAAAGGGAACCATGGATTCCAGTTTCTGTTCAAAAGAATGGCTACCTTTATCTAATGTCTTCTCAAATAAAATACATTGTGTGTGTGTGTGCACGCATATGTACATATAAATTGTATATGGGTGAAACCTTGCATCACTAAAGACAACACTAAAGTTTTGTTAGGATATCGACCTGTATATAGCATATAGACAAACACTCAAGAGTATGCATATGTGTGTAATGCCACTGTTTTCTTCTAATAAAAATAAATGTATTAGTAGCATGTTTAACAGAAAAAGGAGTAGGATCATAGCAAAGGGACCTCACAAGATCCTCTAGTCCAGCCCTCTGCTCAAGGCAGGATCATTTGACTAAACTACCCCAGCCAACTGTCTAATTTAATTTGTGCTTTTTGGATTATCTTGTACTCCCTAATATGTTTGTTTATTGCATAGGAGATAAACTTTTCTAGTGTCAGTACTATCTTATTTTTACTGCTTTTGATAAATTTATTTTCAGTCATTTACTGAGTTTTCCATTTGTAAAAAGCAAAATACTCTTAAGAATTCTGAAAATAGTTGAAACAAAAACAACACAGCATTGGAAACAAGATAATTTTTCAATAATATTACTCAACATGAAAAGGCGGAAAAAGAACAATGCTATACAACCACATTGATTTTAAAGCTATAGAAATTGTGAAGTAAATAGTAAATTAATAGCACACTTTTGAAAGATATGAAAACTAGTATGATAATTCACTTGTTTATGAACAAATGCCTTTTAGCTTTCCATAAATAGTTGTTGTTAACTGCTAAATGTAACCAGGTGGTATTTAATTTTTCCATATAGGATAGAATTTTTTGTGCAGCATACTATGCATGCTTTGAATTTTTCCCCTATTTTTTGTGGCTTACTATAGCTTTAAAGATAAAACTAAAATTTTCTTTTAAGGAAAGACCTGAAAGGGCAGTGCCAGTGCCAGGGGCAATGCTGGGCAACCACTAACTGATGCAGCAGCTATTTGGCGCTGCTAAGATGGCACCTGGGGTTGCTTCATATGAACAAATCAAAATATTCATAGATTCATAGATGTTAGGGTCGGAAGGGACATTAGTAGGTCATTGAGTCCAATCCTCTGCCAGAAAGAGTGCTGAGGTCAAAGGACCCCAGCTAGGTGCTTGTCCAGTCTCCTTTTGAAGACTCCCAAGATAGGGGAGAGCACCACCTCCCTTGGAAGCCCATTCCAGATTCTGGTAACCCTTACTGTGAAGAAGTTCTTCCTAAAGTCCAACCTAAATCTGCTCTCCATCAATTTGTTGCCATTGTTCCTAGTTACTCCAGGGGGTGCCCTAGTAAATAGAGCATCTCCTATTCTCTGCTGCCCTCCCCTGATGAATTTATAGGCAGTCACAAGATCACCTCTCAGTCTCCTTTTGCAAAGGCTGAAGAGATCTTGGTCCCTCAGTCTCTCCCCATAGGGCCCTGCCTGCAGGACTCTGATCATATGAGTGGCCCTCCTCTGAACCCTTTCAATATTCTCTGCATCCCTCTTGAAGTGTGGCACCCAAAACTGGTACTCCAACTGTGACCTGACCAGTGCTGTGTGGAGGAGAAGCATCATCTCCCTGGACCTGTTCATCATGCATCTGCTAATGTGTGATAAAGTGTGGTTAGCCTTGTTAATCACTTTATCACATTGGTAACTCATGTTCACCTTGGAGTCAACTACGACTCCAAGATCCCTTTACACTCCTGTGCTGCTGAGAAGGTCATCCCCCAGCCTGTAAGTGTGTTTGTGGATTTTTTTGCCCAGATGCAAACCTTTTGAATGTGATTCCTTTTAAATCTTTGAGTAACTTCTAAATAAACTTAAAAAATCCCCTGGACTTTAAGAACTTCCATGATCTTGGTCAAGTTTGCTGTGTCTCATTCAGGTTAAGGCCACAAGGAGGAATTGATTTAAGTTATGTTGTTTTCTCTGAGTGGCCTAGTTTAGACTGTGAGTGAATAGAATACACACTTGTCCTTTTCAGGGGCCTGGGGCAGACACAGAAGAGCTCCAGAGCAAGTGCCTTCTCTCATGAATTACACATGCCTCCATTTGCCTGCCATGGTACCCCACTGCCTGCACCCAAGCCCATAGACCCAAAAGCTACAATGTATTCTGTTTGTCACTCTGCACGTGCCTTGGAGACGGGGACAACTGAACACGATGCAGCAGCTGGTCACCAAGGGAATTGTTTTTCTGTCACCATGCCAGTAGCTGGATATCCACACAGGGCCACCTATCACACCCTGTGCCTGTCAAGTGTTGTAGACTGGTCCACTGGATTCCACGTGACCAATGAGGATGAGGCCACCCAGGACACCATGGATGCCAGAGGGCTCTGGCACCACCTCCAGACCATCAAGCAGCATTTCTGGGCCTGCATTATCAGCAGTGACTGGTGGGAGTGAATCGTCTTGGACACTTGGGTTGACAAACAGTGGATCCAGACCTTCTGCATTTGCCAAGCCACCTTCATGGACATTGTCACCCAGGTGAACCCCTTCTCCCACATTGCATGCCATGAGGTCAGTATATGGCAACCCCATCTCCAGAGAAGCACATGGCCATTACTATCATGAAGCTGGCCACTCCCAGCAGTACCTGCTGGATCATGAACCAGTTCAGCATGGACAAGTAGGAGGCGGCCCTGGCCACTAGTCAGAGATTTCATATTTGGCTGTTAAGTGGTCCCAGTCCCTGTCCATAAACTCCTTCTTATGGTGCTGGGATTGTGCCAACTACACAGAAGAGTGGGTTCCCTTCTCAAAACAATGGGATCATCTTGAGCTTCTCAAAACAATGGGGTCATCTTGAGCTCCCATTTGAGCTCCTGGTGCCAGGAGTCAGCTGTGCATGCCTGGTGCTTAGAAGCAGTGATCAAGGCCTGCAGTATCTCCTCCTGGCTTCCTCATGCACTCTGCAAGTGTGCAGCCCCCTGTCCTTGAGCTGGCATTGCCTCCTCCGCACATTATGCTCCTTCAGACAGGCAGTGTTTCTGCAACTTGATGGGATACACAGAGACTTTGTGTGAAGTTGCAATTTTGCTGATTAAATGAAGTATAAGGACAGGCATCTGGGATTGCCCCCAGCATTGGTCTTGGCTCTCGTACCCAGATGGCAAGGTAGCCATGGTAAGTTTTCAATCTGTGCTCTTTCTTCCCACCTGGGGCTGGGACCTGCACAGAGCTGTCTACCCAGTACAGTAGAAACTGCGTCCTGGCTGTGTTGCAAACAGACAGCAGGCTGTGTAATGGTACTGGGATGGGTTGCCAGGAAGAAAGGGGTTTTGTTCCTCTCCAAGAACTGTAGCAGGCACCTGCTTAACTGCCCCAGAGGGTCTGGAGACCACTCTAGAGCAGGCAGGGTTGACCACTCCAGGGAATGCTGGTGAAGCTGTTACACCACCCCCTCTCCCACATTCTTGTCTTACAGAAGATGCTTCAGTACTGTGTCCACAGGACATGTGCCAGAGCATGGGGATGTAGGCATCCCTGGTTAGGGGTGTGGCTGCCAGGGTTGGGTCTATGGAGCAGTGCCTGGTTATACGGGTCTGGGTGTCTCTGGCTAGGTGTGCAGGTACCAGGGTCAGGGGCTGGGGGACTGTGCCTGTACATGGGGCCATGCGAGTCCATGGTTGGGTGTGTGGGTGCCAAGGTCAGGGCCTCTGGGGCTATGCCTGAGTGCAGGGGTTCTTCTGGGCTCAGTGTTGGGGTATGCGTGTACCTTGTGGGGTTTGTGATTGGGATGGTGTAGGCACAGACAGGGGACTTGGGTGCCCAGGTCCAAGGGCTCATTCAGGGGACAGATACCTCCCTCTCCCTGCTGCCTACCTGGGCTGACAGATGGCTGGAAGGAGGGGGTAGGACCAGAGAGAGGGGCTGAGTTTGCTCAGCACTGAGAGAGTGCAGGATCAGGGCCTGCTGGGCACTTGGATGGAACAGTAGATTGTGGACCAGTACTAGCATGCTTTCCTGAGAGGGTGGGATAAGCAGGGGCCACAAAGCAGGCTGGTATGTTGGAAGACAGTGATATAACTTAAATCAGTAAGAGGAAAAAGTCCAGAAGTTTGCACTGGTGTCACCTAAATCAATCTGAATGGAATGTACCTCACATCAGATCTATCTTAGACTGCTTGCACAAGTTATAGACAAGTCTATGTATGTCAAACTTCTCTACAAGGACAACATTAGATTGATTTACATTCACTTAGGTCAAAGTATAATGCCTGTACATGGCCCAAGTGTTCCTTTACTTTTACTGATGAAAATTATTTACATTAAAAATACATTTATATTAAAAATAAAGAGGAATGAAGTTCAGGTTAAAACAGGTTATTCACAAGAATAGAGCATTCCCCACCTGCTTATGTATCTCTTGCACACTTACTTTGTGTTCTTTATTTAGGGTCTTTTTTATATATGGATCTTAGAAACTGGAAAGTATTCTTCAGAGATGTGTTCACAGTGCTTTCTTTAATTTAACCACTATAAATAGACCAGATATGAGAAAAAATACACTATAGTCTATCATGCTCATTACCATATAATATTAAAATGAAAGAAATAGATTTTTAATTTCAGGGTTTTTCTTTGAAGTTAGGTCCATTATTAACCAACTGAGATCAAATGGGGAGGTGAATATATGGTGGTTTTTGCTACTGCTTGTTTCCTAATAGATTGCTATGGAGATCCCATAAATAACACTCTGGTATCCACTTCAGCTGTAGTGTCTCCACATGAGCAAGCAATTACTTTTAAATTGGATAATATTCAATTGTTAAATGTTCCGCCTTTCATAAGGAAAGACTTTCAGGAAAAAAGGATTTGATCATAACATAAATAACACATCTCTTGGTCTTGGCTTTCTACTGTGTAGTCCCTGCCAAACTCTGCTGGAGTTTTCATGTTTGTTCAATCAGTAAAAAATTATGCTTCTCAGAAAGTGTCTCTTTTATTTACCCAAATACTTTTCCTTCTGTTTCATTGCATCCTATGCTAAAAACATAGAGATATGTGAAGTGTCAGTATTAATCTCTGCTCTGTCATTTTTTTGTCTGTGTCTCTTGAGCATCCTTTAGAATAAATTGCCCAGATTTGTCTCAAATCTCTTGGGTTTTTTAAATTTTAGTTTTAAGGTCTTTTAAGCTTTATTATTGTGTTTAAATATGGTATTCAAAGCCCCTGGCAGTCGAATACAATCAACTTGAAAAACAGTTATATTTTTCTCTCCCTAGAGTAAGCTGATACATTTTTGGATTGTATTTCTATCAATTAAAGGTAGTATTTGGAAAGTAATAAATGGAATGGTAATAAGTTGGCCTAACTACAATTGAGAGTGTTAGGGTAAGGATGGATTGAACACCATGATAAAGAAGAGGAATTACTAAAATCACACCTGTTTGGAGAAGAGTAACACTTGGCAAAGCCCTTGAGTTACTGGCTTTAGTGGAGCCTAGCAAATTTGCAGAGAATTTTGTCTTGGCAAAATAGTTTATATTTTATGCTGTAAAATATGTTTTCAATTTTTCTAAAACTACTTGAAAGTTCAACCCAAATTCAAGGAGAAGTTTTTGCTGGAGAGAAAAAGTAAAAATACAAAAAAAATCAAAACCAACAAGAACAAAACAGGGCTAGAATCACAGAGAAAATCAGAAGCTATTGCTGTCATCCTGGTCTCTGATAGTCCAGTAAATAGAGCATACACCAAGAATGTGGGAAATCTGGGTTCATTTTCTTTCCTTTTTTGAAGAGAACTGAACTCATATTTTAGGACTGTACCTGTCCACCAGTCTACATTTTATTCCTGGATACAGGGTCCTCAATTTCCTTTGTTTTTCCATAAAAAATTAAATATTTGCTGAAGGAGGTCCTGTAAGCCACATTACATTCCCCACTTGACTCTCCTAGCCACCAGGCTCACTGTTTCTCTGGTTCAATGAACAATTAATTCTTTTATGCTAAGTATAACCATTTTAACTTGAGGGAATGACAAGGTGGTGTTTAGTATGTTCATCTGGGAGATCAAGTACCTTTTCTAAATCAAGAAAAGAAAGGTTTCAACTGGATTCTTTTACGTATCAATTGAATATTCTAACCACAAGGTGTGTGGGTAATTTGAGGTAGTGTACTTCAGTTCCTATGCCTGCCTTCATGAATGTTTAATTTCTTATGAAAAGTGGAACAGAAACAGAACAGTTGAGAGTATCGTATCCTATCACTAGAACACTACTAGGCTGTCAGAAATGGTTCAAGTCTCCTCAGGCAGAAGCAAGAACAGAAGTGAAATTGCTCGCGTTCTGAATGCTCTAGCCATTAAGAAAGTCAATAAGAGGGAGAAGGAAATATTTCCTCCTCTGACCAGATTGTGAACTGAACCTATCATTTCTTTTGCTTTTCTTACAGCATCCAAGAAAATCAATTTGAATGTGTAACTTTTTGGTTTTTCTTCCTTTGTTTCCGCAGGAGCAACAAAAACATACTCAGTTTGGGCCAGGGTAATTAAAAAACAAAATGTTCGTTTCAACTTCTGACCTGAAATATCAATTATTTGCCTGGTCCTAATAATTAGCATAAGCATGATGTATTGAAAGTGGTTCACTTGCGACTCATCTGACTGTTTGCATTCATAGGGAGATCCAGGAATTTCAAGCAGGGGTTTGGAAACAGGACTAGCATTGGAAGGATAGTTGCATTCCACTCCCAGTCTCCTTCACTCCGTTCCCCAGTGGAGTGCACAGACCATGCTGCAAAAGCAGCTGTCAGGGACTTTTTTTAAAGCCCAAAATAAGATAAGACTCCCTCCCCAACCCCACTCTCAGCATTTCATCCCCCTTCTCTTGACTCAGTGGCACTTTCCCTTCTCTCCCATTTTTCCCCTTGCTTTCTCTGCTTACACTCCTGGGTGAAAGAAGGGAAGAGCTGCTCACTGATGCTGTTGTTCTGATCACTCAGTCTGACTTCAATCAGGGCTGCAGGGAGGGGAGCTGGGCTCATCCAGAGACAGTGGCAGCTGTGGGCAGGTTTCCTACCCTGTGTCTGCTCACAGATTGGTGGGGAGGTTGGTTGGGAAAGTTGGCAGTTCCCCACACAGCTGAGCTTGAGAGGGGCAGGAATAGCTGTTGAGCAACCTCTACTTTGGGTCAGCTGGGAACAGTGGCAGTGATGGACAGAGGAGAGGTAGGACTGGGAGGGGAGGTGTCATTGTACACAGAGGTTAAGGATAGGATGGCTTCTTGCAGCATAGTCTGAAAAGAGGGGAAGGGGAAGAGGAATGGCCCAGCAGTCCCAACTCCCAGACAGCATGCAGTACCCTGCCAAGCCACGCTGCACCCATGCCATGGGACAGCTGCCACGCGGATGCCAGGCAGAGGGGGCGATCCCCGCTGCCCCTCACTGTCCTATGCTGTGCCGAGGGAGAGCTGCCATGAGCCCTCAGAGGCCCCAGTCACCGCTGCTTCAGCCGGTGAGTGTGGAGCGCCCCTAGCCCAGGGAGAGGCAGGCACAGCAGGAGGAACCATGGGAGAACCTGCAGCTGCCCAGCTGTGCCGGCCTCTGTCCGGTCAATCCAAATCTCCGAATCAGCACTGAATCAATGCCAAATTTCTGATTCTGATCAGCCAAATTGAATGGGGACAGTGATTTGAATCAACAAATCATATTACTGCCCTCTGAACTGGCTGAATCCAAACTGAGTACTTCCCTATTCACACAGACCTAATAGATAGGCTTTCTCCAGGTAAATTGTGATAGACTACCTGAAGCAGGCATATCTTTGGCTCTTATTGAAACATCTCATTTTCTCAGTCAGAATAAAAATAGGAATAAATGTAACATTTCTTTTAAGACATTTTCCTTTTTCTTAACTACTGAATAGCATTCACCTTTTTGGCAACACCTGACATTTTCATTTTTTCTTGGCATCCATTTTCATCTCCTTCCTCTCAAACTGAAACCATATTCATATATATATATCTTCAAAGAAACAATCCAACTCATAGGATTGAGCTGATGTAACTGATGTTTCTGTTAGAAAAGTAACATGACCCAATATTATATTTAAGAATACAAGGAAGCAAGCAAGTAAACAAAAAAAAAAAATTCTTCCATCTTTTTTACCACATGTCATCATTTTGGATGCTAGACATCCCATATGAATTTTTCTTGTGAAGATTATGAATACCACATTCAAGTATCATATAATCTTTATTCCTTAAACATGGTTTATATTTACCATCCAGCATCCTTAATCTCCTAAAAAAAATGGCCTTAGTACAGTGGTTTGTACATATAATAATGATACAATATTTGGAAGACATCTCTCTTTATGCTTACAGCCTTCATTCTTAAAAAATCCATGACTACCATAACCACGTTAGATTGGCTCTTAAACTCCATATTTTGGGAAGTAATTCCAAACACATAAAACCCCTCAGAATATGATCTATTCTTCAAAGAAGTAACATTTGAAAGTACTTTACTGTTAGTTTAAATTAACAAGAATGGAAAACATTACTTCCTGAAAATACAGTATCTGATCCAAGGATTCATTCAACATAATTCATTTAAATGAACAATGAGGAGATAGTTGTCATTTTCAAGGTACACTTTTACTTGTCTAGCATTCTGCTTCTGGTAAAGCTTGTTATATGTCAAATGTTATTAGGAATACAAACAAGGTCTCAATAATCTATTTTCTCAACAGCAAGCCCCTAAATTCAGCCTTTAATTGTTGTTCAAAGCTGTTGTGGAAGTCTATTAAAACTGATCTAAAAATAGCTAAAAAATAACTGAGCATTGCCTAAATCTCATATTGATCTTTTAGGGCATTTATACAAGTGCTCTGGGAGTGAGGGGAAGAAGCACTTTAATTAAAGCAGCTCCAAAAGCACTTTAATTAAAGCACCCAGAGTGTCTCATGTCTCATCGTCCCCGTGCTACAAAATGGCAATGAGGGCACTTTGTCTAAAATTCATCAAACAAGTTTTAGTTAAAGTGCCCCCACCACTATTTTGAAGCATGGGGGCACTGATGCTTCAAATGTGAGATATGGGAGGTTAGTGGAGCACAGTAATTGCCATGCTCCAGCAGACTTGATTAATTGACTTTGCTCCAAAATGCTGGAATTACAGCGTGTTGGAGTAGCTCCCTACTTGTGTATAGGCACCCTTAAATTTGAATTAAAATGCACAGGATAGGGTCCAGGTCTTCTTGAGAATCAAGTAGTAAGAAATTGGATAAATAGCATATAATCTCCTTTACTCCTGTGTGCTTGAAGATGTAATTCACAAGCAAAAGAAACTTTATTCACATTCACCAGTCTAAACATGTTTGTCCAAGCACAAAACCATCATAAAATCTGTATGTTGGGTAGCTGGTATTTGTAAAAATTTCCACAAGAGAGCGGTCTTTATGCTGCTATAAAATGTGTAACAGCTCCTACTAACTGTTGTCTAATGGGACTTTAAATAAGGGGATCTGGATTCTAGTCAAATTTTCTTTGACTTTTGTCAATGTATATAATCTCTTTGTCCCTCAGTTTCCTATTATGTGAAATGAGATAATTTCTATGCATATGATCATGAAAGTTGACAGGTTCTTATTTTAAAGTCTTCAGGTGTAAAATATAGAATTTAGACTGATGGTTTTTAAGAAGTCAACAGTGATGCATCAATTGACCTCAGCAAGTCCAGTATTCCACTTGGCAACTTCTAAAAATGACCAAATGACTAACTTCTAACTCCTACAATCAGATTTTCAGAATTCAGTTTGGAAACTACGCAACCAAGCATCATGAAATCCTAAAAGGAGTGGAGAGCTCATTATGAACATCTAGCAGTCTAGGGATGCTTGAGAACTCTGCACTGACAGATGACCTATAGGGGTGGAAGACTTCTGCTGGCATGTATGGGTAATCAGTCAAACTGAGTAGATAGACTGTGTCTTATTTGCATGGCATTCGCATGACTATTATGTGACAGTTTAGTACAGTTTGTTAAAATCACATTAGGCTTTGAAGGTAGGGAAGATGAAACATGGGAGTAGTTGATAGTGACTAGAAATAACGGTCACAAGCTGGCAGAGGGTAGATTCAGACTAGACATCAGGAGGCGCTACTTCACTGTCAGGGTGGCTAGGATCTGGAACCAACTTCCAAGCTAAGTGGTGCTGGCTCCTACCCTGGGGGTCTTTAAGAGGAGGTTAGACGAACACCTCGCTGGGGTCATTTGACCCCAGTGCTTTCTCCTGCCATGTCAGGGGGTCAGACTTGATGATCCGCTCAGGTCCCTTCCAACCCTACCAACTATGAAGCTATGAATGGACAAATTAATAACATGAAGTATGCCCAGTGTCACTTGTCACCCTAATCTGTGCTACAGTCTACAGCAGTAAGGTGAAGGAGCAGAGAAAAAGGAAGAAAACTTTGCTTTGCTTTAATGTCCTCCTTTGTGGTAAGGACTCAATGGGTGCATAGACGGGTGTGGAGTATGTGGTTTGGGTGGGGGTACGTGGGAGAGTGTGGATGTGTTGTGGATATGATTAGGGTGGGGGTTGGAGGAATGTGTGTGGGAGTCTGTGGGGGGGTGTTTGGGGGTATGGTGAGGGTTGGAGGCTGGAAAGGTATGGTGAGGGTTGGAGGCTGGTGAGTATGTGGAAAGGTAAGATGGGTCTTTGGAGTCCCTGGAGTGTGCGAGTCCCTGGAGCTGTACGTGGTAGCAGCAAATGGACCCAGCCCCACCCAGCCACATAGTGTACAGCTCCCTGCACTCCCATTCTCAATTCCTGGCCACCCATCCCCAAAACATGGAGCTTCCACCCAAGTCCCTAGTTGCACATAATGGCAGCATGTGGGGCCAGCCCCACACCTAGCACAATAGCACTCTATCTGAGCTGCACATGGTGATAGAGTACAGAACCAGCCCCACCCAGCCCCATAGCAGGCAACTCCTGCACTCCCACCATAGTCCCACGCTGCATGGGGGGCAGCAAGTGGAATCAGCCCAATTGAACCCCATAGAGCTCCCACTTGAGTCCTCAGATGCATATAGTGGCAGTCTGTGTGGCCAGCTCCACCCAGTCCCATAGCATACAGATCCTACAGTGTGCAGGGCCAGCCCAGTCTGGCCCCATAGCAAGCGCTCCTTGCAATCCCAGCCCCCTTTTCCCCAGCTGGAGTCTCTACCCCAGTCTATTGGGACCCTTACCTGAATCTCCATGTTCACAGGCAGGAAGGAATGGGAACAAGCACAGGGTGGCCAGTCAAAAGTCTGGTTTAGGGCTGGGGGTGCATCAGGCCAGGCTGGGGTTGAGGGGTTGCAAACCAGAGCTGTGCCTCCTGCATGAAGGCTTGTAGAGGAGCGGCTCAGGACCACACCTTACAGAGGGCTTACAGAGGGGCCCCACAGGCCAGATGCAATAGCCTGGTGGGCTGAATCCAGTCGGGGGGTTGTATTTTGCACATTCCCTGCACTCCTTGACCCTGCCCCCCGCTGTAGGAGAAAGACATTGATTTGGCTAAAATTTGAGTCCTTTGTGCTGTGGCAGCACACTATAGGTATGTGCAAGTATTATATTTAGACTGACCTTAAAAAAGTAACTCAAAGCCCACATTTTCCATGATTAAAATGAAACACCACTAATATATGGATATATAGATTAGTGGTATTCCATTTTAATCATGGAAAAATGTGAATTTTGGATTACTTTTTTAAATCTGAAAAGTGGGGATTTTTTTAATTAGAAAAAAACAGGATCCCTGCTCATTATGTATGTATATTAGTTTTTCCTTGTTCTTGTGCAGGGGGTTGAGTCAGTGATGTTTTAACTTTTTAGTAGGATCATCTAGAAAATGAACTCAAGACTTTTTTTGCTGCCAAAATTTTTTTGCACCCATGATTAGGGTGATAAGTGACACCCTCATTTTGGGCATCCAAAATGTGCCTTGCAGAATGGTTTTGGTTGTCTGTATTGACCTAATGGGGACTGTTGACAGGAAACATATCCCTGATCTATCTTTAACCCATGCTACAATTAAAAAGTATATATATTCAGGGTCTGTTTCAGTGAGATTCTTACCTATATTTTTAATCTTAAATACTGACAGGTTTAGCAGGACAGAGAATAAAAGAAATACTGGAAAAAGTCACAAGACTGCGTTAAGTTTTCCTGTTACTCTACCCATACTTTCAGGACTGTTTGTAAGATATGAAATATTCAGAAGACTCTTTTTTGTTCTGGAAGGAAATATCAAGAATAAAATCGGGTTTTTTTATCTTTGAGAAACGACACTGAAGATCCCAATTCTTCAATTAATTCCAAATGAAACTGGATTAATAGAATTCACAACCCCCCCTTTATACAAACTTTATAATTTAGTCCCTGACTACAGTGTGCCTTTGAAAGTGCAGTATTTCACTCAGAAATAACTCATTCAGCATCAAGCCTAAGGGATAAATTTTACCATCTGACAGGCAAATTTCACTGGGATAAAATGTTTTAACAATCCCTTAAACTAGACTAGTGATTTTTAGTACTACTATGCAAATCCTCACTGAAATTAATCCGATGCTTGGACAAATTATTTTAAAAGCACTTTTCTAACAGCTAATAGAAATAATGCATTATAGTTTCTAAGTTTTGGTGAAAAGTTACTGTTCAGTAAGAATAATATAGTTGCTGCTTCTGCATCTTGTGAGATAAGAGTAGAGTGTTCTGTCTACAGAAGATAAGCTGCAGTACTATTAAAAAACAAAGGCATTTAAATGCAAAAAAGATGAAAAAAATTAAACTGAAAAATATAGGCATAGGAAGAATGAGTGAGAGATGTAGAATAATATCACTTGGATCCAGATTTTTAAAGGTGTTTAAGAAACTAACTCCACCCCCCCCCCCAAATTGGCCTTTCTATTTGGGCCCACACTGCCCTTTTGTTTGTGGGCCGCAAAGAGGTAGCTAATGTAACTAAAAGAACTTAAAACATATTAGTCTATTTTAATTTGATGGCAGAAGTAAATTATGTAGGAGACAAATAAAGAAATGATTGATTGATTGATTTATCTGCAGTATGAGCTTCTGAGATATCCCAGCAATATTTTTTTTTCCTGTTTTGTGGGGTCAGATGTCTTGAGTTTCTGACTAACTTAAAAAATTGTGTTTGTCTATATTATAGATTCTATGTAGTACAAAGAATATGTATCTTTACAATAAAACCAAGAAACAGGGTCAGTAACCTCTCCTGGAACTGTGTATCACCATAGAAAGGCAATTTCCATTTCCCAAGGTGGTTTGTTCAAGGATACCTCAAGTGTTATTGCACTACACTAGGGCTGTGCAAATAGGAAAGTATTTGATTTGGATTCAGATTCAGCCAATTTGGAGGACAGTGATTCAATTTAGAGATTCAGATCACTGTCCTGAATCAATTTTGCTGACTCTGCTTCTGAATATTCGGCACCAATTCAGAGAGATTTGGTGATTTGGATCGGCCAGGGAGAGGCAGGCACAGCCAGGAGGCTGCAGGTTCTCCTGTGGCTCCTCCAGCTGTGCCTGGCTCTCCCTGTGTGGGGAGAGTCATGGGAGAAGCCCCCATGGCTGCCTTACCCAGCCCCAGCCCCCTCCCAGTCCCAGCCTCCTTCTACAGATCACTCCGGGTGGCAGCAGGTCATATCCTCTGCCTCCATCACTTCTGTACCTACATAAGCACTGGGAGTGGGGGCACACCCTTGTCACCACTTGCCAGCCAGCGCGGGTTGGCATAGGATGCAGGCACAGAAGTGCTGGGAGTGGGGGCTCTGCCCTGCTGCCAATTGGCCCCTTCCTCCCAGAGTGAGCTGAGCCTTCATCCTGCACCCCACTGCCTGGGCTGGGCAAGCAGCAGCAGGACAGAGCCCCTGACCTCAGTGATGTCGTGCCTGGATCCCATGTCCCCCTGCTCCCACTGGGCAGCTTGTTCCAGCCCCAGCTCCAATCCCTTCCTCCCCCATACCCTTTCTCTCCCCACTCCCCCAACCCCAACAGACTTACCAGCTGGAAGCAGTTGTCAGTTTCTTGTTTAGTCTATGGCTGAATCTCTGACTCAGCTGAATCGTTTTTGAAGCTTTTCTGTATTGATTCAGATGCTTTGAATTGATTCAGAGCTTTTAATTGGTTCCCAATTCAATTAGCATTTGGAAATTCAGTCCCCAAATCAGACCAAATCTCCTCCAAATCAAACCAGCTACCGAAGCTTCGCACAGCCCTACAGTATACACTGTTGATGGTGCATTAGTTGTAGTGAAGATGAGTTGCCTCAGTCCTCAGTAAGAATCCTTATGTTCTCAAAGGGGATGTCTACATGTAAATTTAAGTGGGCTTAAATTTAATGTACATTAAGTTAATGCACCAGATCTTGGCCTGGGCTCCCAGGGAAAGGGTCTCCCACTCCTTAGGGCTGTCACATCTGTCCTACTCACCTGCCAGCATTCTGCATGCCTGCTGCTCAACCACCTAGTGCTCCCCAACTCCCCAACAGACTCCAGCTGTTTGCAAGAAGACTGGTCTATGGCCTTCCAGGTCCCCCACCACTGCACAGCTGCTTCTGCCAGGCCTGCTGACCAGGGTCTCCAGGATGCCACTGCCAGGGCTTCCATTGCCCTCTTGTCCCACTAGCCCTGCTGCCTCTGAGCCCACTGTGCCAGCCAGCAGTGGTGGTAGCGCATTGTGCTGCAGGAATAGGATGATGACCAGTGAGTTGACACATTCCAGATGACATGTGCCACCCTTGAAAACATGCTGCACCTGCTTTGGCCCCACATGGAGCACCAGGACATGGAGAAGCACCTGGTCTTCCCCTATGATACTTGCCTGCCCCACCACCCACATACCCCCTACCTTTTGCCTAGCCCCCAGCACTTCTCCAGGACACACATTTGTTTGTAATAAAAACTTTTATTTCCCTCACAACCTCCCTCTCTCCCCCACACTCCCCCTTCCCCCTCAACCAACAGAGTTTCCTCTCCCCTCCCTCCCCAACACATGTGCCCCTCCACCACACACCCTATCCACCACCAATAAAAAACCCTTCTCCCAAACTGAAAACTACATACATCAGTTTCAATTCTTCCTTGAGTCCCAGAGTGGGGGGGCTGTGTAGTGGGGACACCCAGAGCACAACACCTGGCAGCAGGTGGCTAGCACCCTGGCTGCAGACAGTTCCTCCTTGGGACTGGGGGCCATGGTGAATCGCAGGCTCCTGCAGGTGGGAGGTGGTGGAGGCCCTCCTCCAAGGTCCAGGCAGGGGCCTGTTGTGAAGCAGCAGGTGGTATCCAGGGGCCATGTAAGGTTGGGGCTAGGGGCCTAGGGTTGGGAGGCCTACACATGGGAGCTAGTGGCTGGCCCTGGCTAGCTAGTTGCTGCTGGAACGGTTCCACATAGTGCTGCTCCACTCCAGCTGGGGCCAGTATGCATACTGCTCCTGGTCCTGTGCCTTCTTCTGGGTGGTCTCCCAGGTAATATCTGTCTCACCAAGCTAGCTCTTATGCCTTCCACACTTCCTGCCTTGTCTGTTGCTATTCTTCCCAATTCTCCAACACTGCCACCAGCTGTTGAAGCAGGAGGGTCTAGTACCTGGTGCATCGCTGGCATAGTTGGCAAGTCTGGACAGCTCCAGGGGTGGGTTGTAGTGACCCTGGTGCAGCACTCCCACAGAAGCCTCTCTCCTGCACCTAGATGGATGTTGGCCTTGCACAGACAAGAGACAGACACCTTTTGCGTGAGTTTGCAATATTGCGGAGATAAGCAGAGAACCTGTTTTTCTCTGATTAAAAGGAAATCCTCAATTTTCAGATTAAACAAAGGAACCACATATCCACATTTTTCTGTGATTAAAATGAAACACCACTGTGTATATTTATGTGTGTATGTGTGTGTGTGTGGCATTTCATTTTAATCATGGGAAAATGTGGATTTTGGTTTCCTTATTTTTATCTGAAAATTGGAGATTTTGTTTATATCAGAGACAACCAGGATGTCTAGGGACAACAGCTATTTGTGTCTGTTGGCCTGGAAAACATATGCTTAGCCCCTACTCTCAGTTCAAGGAAGCGCTGTCACTACTGGATAGCATTTTGTTCAAATGCTCATGTTCCAGTAGTGCTAAAGAAAGACATGTTAAACAGAATATATGAGGGGCATCTAGGTATTGAAAAATTCAAAGGAGAGCAAGGGGTGCTGTTTATTGTCCCAACATAAATAATGATATAGAAGACACTGTAAATGCTTATATAAGGTGCCTAAAGTACAGATCAGCACAAAGAAAAGAGCCCATGATGGTCACGGGTGAGCCTGTAATTCCATGATATCAGTGCTGGATTATTATTCTAACTATCCTGAAATTTCACTTGTCAAAAGCACAACAGCAAACTATGTCATAACTCACATCAAATCAATTTTTGCTAGACATGGGATTATATAAATTGTGAGAACAGCCAACAGATCTCAGTTTAACTGTCTTGAATTTAAAGAACTTGCAAACAAACATGGATTCTGTTACAGCACTTCATGTCCTAAATAGCAACAATCCAATGGTCTGGTGGAAAATGGAGTACAAATAGTGAAGAAATTGTTGAAAAAAGCTACAGATTCACACACTGATGTTTATCCGTCAGTCGTAAATTACAGGGCAATGACTGTGAAACACAAATTGTCCAGCAGAAATGTGGTTTAAGAGGAAACTCAAAATCAGGCTGCCAAATCCCGTGGATGATGCTCATTAGAATGAAAAAGAAGACATGAACACATTTGAAGAATATCACAAACTCAAACAAAAATGATACTATATTAGGGGTTCCAAGGAGTTACCACTACTGCACAACAAAGATATGGTGCTTATTTCAGATGGACAAATGTTGAAACAAAAAGCACTAGTTTCTCATAAAGTAGCTCCCAGATCTGTGAAGTAGTCACACTGGAAGGACAGGCATTGAGGAGGAACAGATGACACTTGTAGCTCATAAAGGGGAGAGAAGAAACAGCACCATGAGAGTCACCAATGGAAACAGAGCTAACATCAAAGCAACAAGAAACAACAGAGATTGAAAATGACACAGAAATAGAGACATCTGAACAAGGAAACCAAACAATAACTGAACCAGTAAGGATTGAGAATGCAGAGAAACTGAGAAAATCACTTAGAGCTAAAAAAGCTAATAGAGACCTGTTAAAATGTGCTTTAACTATTGGTTGAACAAAACTGCCAACGTTGGTATCAGAAGGGGATATGTTACATGTAAAGGGGGAAGATGTGTGGATACCTTCAAGCGTGTTATATGTATAAGTTTTTATACTTGCTGGGGATTGCAGGACAGAACAGCAAAACTGTAGGCAAGGTATTGCTCTCTGAATAAACAAGCTTTATTGCTCTGTAAGCTTAACTCCTTGGTCTTTTGAGAACACATACATGTTTCTGGTTAGATCTTCCAGGATACTGTATATAGTTCTGATTATCCATGTTCAAGAAAGGTTTAGCAAGGAGAATGGAAGACCCCTCATACCTGTATAGTATAACTGAATGAAGGCTGGAAGGAGTCCTTGAATACATATTTGGGGAACTGATAATTTTATGGAAGGGATTATACAGTGCAATGCATATGAGAGGACCAGACTGGAGATCTTTTCCATTATATGTTTTTATGATGTTGGGCACAAGGAACTATGTGGGCAGGTAACTTATTTTTTTAAACTGCATTGTGCTCCTTTCAACAGAGGCTATGGATTCTTATCTGATCAGGCCAATAAAACATACATATGATTGTTATTTGCTAGAATTGTTTTCTGACTTGAAAGATTATCCTGATTGTTCTTTCTCCAGCTTTAATATCTTTCCAAAAAACAGATTCAGTATTATACTAGAGCACTGCTTTTGTACAAAATTGCAATTGAAAAGTAGCCTGTGAATTTCTACACTTTACTATATTGTATTTGTTGTTTTGTTTTTCTTCTCCCTTGCAACAATATACATTTTGAAAAACAGGATGCATTTAACTTAGAAAATCGAACTTCAGCAGGGCCATACCTTAATCAGAAATCCTTGAATCAATAGCAATTAAAACTCCTGTAACAAAATAAGGAGGAGTAAAGGCCACAGCCAATAAAGCATGTAGTTTAAATTAGTTTCATTTGTAATATTGTTATTTTAGAATTCTGAATTATTACTACTTTGGAATTTTTTAAGCAAGATGCTTAATCATTTTTGTGATAATGATAATAGTGAAAGATGGTACATGCCAGCTTCTTTGGCGTCTGTAGTTTTACAGGAAGACAGGACTTCATAAACTGTGAAGACTATTACCTTCTCTGAACTTTTCAGAATGGAACCCCACACCGCTTATATTAATAAATAAATCAGAGGTTCTCAACCTGTTTAGATTCAAGGGGCCCTGGCATAAGTTTTCTAAATGTAGTGGTACCATTGGTATACTGCCTGAGCTTTCCTCAGTGTGACTCAGCCAGGTTCGTGCTGCTGTTTCTGCCTCCACCAGGGAAAACTGTATGACATGCATTATGCAGAGCCATATTGGAAAGCAGCTGTGACAGAAAAAGCAGCCTGGAAGCTTACCTGTATATTTCTTGTCTTTCTTCCAACTGCTGCATCACCACCACCACTGCTAGGCTGAACCTTCTCCAAGTGCTGGAAGCAGGCATGTGTGGGGTGGACTACATTTACTTAACTGAATGCTCAATATTTTTCAGGATCAGGCCTATCATAAGCAAAATTGATCAGATAAAACTAATGCAGGAAGAAGTATCTGCACTTGACATGGCTGCTCCCTAACAGGGATCCTGGTTTTCTCTGATTTAAAAAAATCCCCAGTTTTTGTATTAAAAAAGTAACTCCAAATCCACATTTTTTCATGATTAAAATGAGATACCTATAGATAGATATTTCTATACCTATAGTTATAGATATATATATATATAAGGATATTTATCTATATGTAGATAGCTAGCTAGATAGCTAAATAGATAGATAGATATTAGTGGTGTTTTATTTAAATCATGGAAAAATGTAGATTTGGGGTTACTTTTTTTAACTGAAAATTGGGGATATGTTAAAATCTAAAACCAGGATCCCTGCTGATCAGGCACCTTATGAAGCATGCAGGACAGCTTTTTCTGAACTGTGGTAGTGACACTGGTGGAGGGTGGTTGCAGCCATTCCCAAACCTCAGCAGTCCTAAAAGGATCTTATCCTTGGCTGAGAACCACTGAAATAGATGTGGCTCTTGATGATTTCCAAGCAGTCTTAAATACTCACCTTTTTATTTGAGAACAAAGGGCTTCAGCTAAGAAATGCTCAAGTAGGAGTTATCCAACTAAACAGCCTTAAAGTATACATTCAATCAATATGATTCTGCAGGGCTACATAATATTTTTTTGCATAATAAAAAAATATGCAATCTTTGCATAATATTCTTGGGCTTGCCCATAGAAATAACTAGTGACTACACCCTGAAAACAAATTTGGATTGGTCATTTTAAATGTTTAAACCTACCCAAGCAATCTGAAATATGAACAGGGTAATATTTAATGAGCACCACTACTATGAGTATTATTCTGCTCTCAGAAAAGTAAGCCTGATGGGCTGGGGAAACTGTTCGGTGCTTGTCACCATTACCACAGAAATGGTATAGCATAGCCCTCCTAAGTTTCAGGCTTTTAACAATCACTTTGCTTCGGGGTGGGCATCATGTAAATCTCCCATTTTCTCTAGCTGCGGGTCAAAATCTCCTGTCTACAAACTGTGATTTACCTCCACAGATCTGACTTAACTCAAAAGCTGCCATTTTATTCCCTCTAGGGCAATGAAAGTTGTAATCAGTGACAAAACAGCTTCCTTAAAGCAAATATCATTTATTTAGAACAAAATAATTTAAGAGAAAACCTTTTAAAAACTGTAAACCTGCCTATACTCATACCTTTATCTAACCACACAGGGCTCCTAGAACAAATAAGCTCTCCACAAGAATAGAGAAGCCTAGGGAAATCCATGAATTAAATAAAGGTAGCAGTACCCACTTAATGCTTTTGTCTATGTGCAACATTAGTAAGTGAGGCCCAGCTGCTTCCCAAGCTACCTAATACACCATTTTGGAGCATGAAACATAATTAGGTGACTTAAATTAAACATCTTCACAATTTTGCAAGATTGCAACATATACATATGTGCGTATATACCTGTGTCTATCTGTATGTGTGCACATCTGCGTGCGTATGTACATAAACAAGACAATATTTAATGTGTGTGCATATACATATATATCAATAGCTATTTTACACACGTACATCTCAGCACAGCACACAGTCAAGGGGGGTGTGGGTGTGTGTGCGTTATATACGTACATATAGGATGGTAGTAATTCACCATTCCTGGGACTGGCATGTGTAAGTACAGCATTTTCTGATCCAAATACCACTTTTTAAAATGCTAGATGCACAAACGCCGTTGGCAATAGCTATTTTACAAAAGATCTTAAAACTTGACTATTCGACTCTACACATGAAACCAAAGCTAACAAAATATGTCTTTGCTTTTTCTTTATGTTGTGCCAAAAAGAAATTCTTCATATTCTGATTAGCTCTATTTCTTAAAATTTGTTCTAAGTGAAGCCAAAAGTTTTGCATTATAGAGGAGATGGGGGACTAGAATGTCAAGTTTAATTGAATGTGCTGAATTATATGGTCAGGTTTGCTGTACCCTTAGGATTTATACCACAATCACTCCATGAATGACTCCCAATGAAACCAATGGGAGTGTTGAGTACGTATCTTCTGTGGGATTGGGGAGTGTGCTTTATTATCAGAATGGCTAAAAATTACATTAAGAATGCAAGACAAAATTTGTGCTTTTGCTTCATCTGACTCTAACACCTCTTTTCTAACTCTTTTCTTAATCCTTACCCAGATTTTATCACCTCAGATCCACTGAAAGTGCCAATCAGTTTACTGCTGGCAACTCTTTCTTCTTCATATCTCAAGGCCTATTCTCCTCTAACCTAATCTTAATCCATCTATAGAATTAGATGAATTCAGTCCCTCCATTTTCTAAACTGTTGCCTATATTTTTAGAGACTGAACATTTTCTAGTTGTTTTCTTGCCACTCCAAATGTCTTCTTCAGTTCTTTAAATATTCCTTTTCTTCCTTTGGATATAAAAGTTTCCTATCACTTATAACAGTAAAAATGTAATGTCTGTGCCTGGCCTACATATCTTCCTCCCTGACCCCCCTAATTATTTTTTCTTGTTTAATATTTGAAATGCATCAAAAATCTATCCTCTTGTCCTTCATATCCCCAATCAATAACATCTCTGTACAGATCTTCACATGCTTTCTCCTTGACTATAACATTTTCTTCCTCTACGGCTTGCTAAAACTCACTTGTCCTAACCTGCCCCACTGTTTCTCTTGCTTTTGCTGTGTAGCTATACCATATTGCAGTTTACTTTTTTTTGGAGGTCTTAAGCTCTTTGTGAAGAAAATCAGTCTTTATTTGTACTGTAATTCACTGTGTATATTTATTCCTCATATATTATAGTGCAATTGTATAATACTATTCTGTTAGTAAGGATATTACAAAATACATACAGCGTAAACATAAAGATCATAAAAACTAACCTGTTTCATATCTAAAAATATATGTGTAATTATCACTTTAATGAATCTCGTATCAACAACACTAAAATTACTTTTTTATTTAAATGGATCATTCCAAAAAACTTGATAAAATCTTATTTTATACAGCTAATATTAAACTTCTGACTGAGGCAGATGTGAGGTTTTATTGAGCTAGAAGCCAACATACTCAGCAGAAAACTAAGGGAGTGGACACATGTAATCATTGAACCATAACAAATGTCATGGATATGGAGCAGGTTCAGAACTGTCATGGGTCAGAAGCATCCATGTGTACAGTTGCACTAGCATTCCAGGTTAAATAATTGCCTTTAGGCTTTGAAGTTCTTTGGCTTTGATACCAGGGTGTGATACTGAGCTCACAGCCAAACATGCCTGGGGATACTGCTTGTACCATGCTTTGAGGGCCTTGGGGAGTGGTTGATTTGTGGCTAGTGGTGTTTTCATTTTTCTACTCTGTCCTAAATATGAAATGTAATAAAGACATTTTGACCAATTTGCAAAGTGTTTGCCTGATTTGGCTTACCCAGGACAGGGAGAGTTCTTGGACCCGTATTTGTTGGGTTCCCAGGTGTTGGGGCAGCATGATGAGATGGTGCAGTTGAGTAGGGAACAATGACACAGTTCATTGTAAAAATACAGCTTTTATCAAAAAATTAGTGGAAGTGAGCTCATTGATCAAGAACTGCCAAAAAAAAAAGAAGAAACAAAAGTGTGGAGGGGGAGGGGGGGAATGCAGAATAATTCTGGTCATATACCAGAAAATTGAATTGCACTGAGTGGTAGGTAGAGAGTAATGAGGGTGAGGTGTGAAAAGTGATGCACTGTGAGATGCCTGAAGAGTTGACCAGATGTGTACCAAGTAGTGCAAGGTGTCCACGTGTAACATTGACTCAGTTCACAGTGAATGAGTTCAAAAGAGCACTTGATTTTCTAGGTACATTTTTTAATTGTTGCAGGCATACAGCTATAAGCTGGTTTAACAGACTTTTACATTTGTCTGTTTCAGGTTTTACAATGTGTTTAAAATGGTCTGTGGTTTCTGTATATCCATACTGTGTTTCAACTGAAACTTCAAAAGCTTAAGCAAAAAGTATTTGGGAGAAACAAAATACTGTACTACAAAAGTATTAGCATATTGTAAATATAGTACCACTCCTGGAAATATGATTTTAGAATGTCTAGACTTCTTTTGTAACAATACTGGCTATAATGATGATGACTATAAATCCTGAGATATCTATAAAAGGTAGCCAAATTTGTCTTTTTCCACAGAATTTTTCCAATTCTTGCAAAATAATGAGGAACTATTGATTATTATGAAACAGTCATGGCAAAGAGCAACTAGAAATGTCTGTGGAAAAAATAAATAAATTAGTTGCATCCCTTTGTGTCTACAGGCAAATAAATGATAATAATTAGAGCAAGTTGAGAAATGATTTTTTTATCACCAAAATAGCCCATTTTTAGTAAAACATTTAAAATGTCATTTTAACAATAATGGAAGAGCCAGCTTAAATAATATAGGAACTAACATTCATGATTCTGGACAGATTACATATAAAAGTGTGAAATTATCGTGGTAGGCTTTAGGAGAATTTCAGTACAGTGTGTTATGGCATTTTTCAAAACATCTGAAGTTCATCTTGCACTATCAAATGCTAGTGCCGAATTTGCTATTTTTGCATGTCCAGCATTATGTATTTGGGAAAAGGCCAAAAGATATCTACCTTAGTCACTTTTATCAATTATTTAAAACTATAAATAACCAAGTACACAAACTTACCTCAACCTGTTTGTCCTATCACTAATCCAAAATCAATTGTTAATTGTCTTCAGTAATTAATTAGATTAAAATATATTCTGCTCTTGTAGCTCAGAAATCCTCCATTCTGTCAAGGAATATTAATAAACCTTGTATACTTATCCCTTATTCATCAAAAAGATTAAAAAAAACCCACTGCTGTCAGTTCTTAATAGGCAGGAACAGGCTGATTCTTGGGCAAAGTGCAGAATAACTTGTAATATAATAAATCTTCTATTTAGAGTTAAAATTGACTTTAATGTGTCACCTTCTAGAATGGCCATACCTTTGTACCATATGTGGCTCTTGATGCTAGGATTAACATAATCAAAGAACTTATCCTCCCCAAAAATCTGACCTTTATGTTTATGGATCCAGCAGTGCCTGGTGGATTTAGCAGTCTGTGCCAGTAACTTCAAATCTGCTTTAGAGGATTTAATTCTTCTTTTTTTAAGTATAGCGCGTGGATATCAAGATTATTCATTTTTAACAGAAGTTGTGAAGCCCAAGTATGTGCTCAGCTAAACCTGTTGAACCTGAATCTTTTCCTGAAAGTGATTTTTATTTGTAGGCCTGATCTTTAAGAAAAATCTTTCTTTCCTCTTAAAATTAGTTAGGGAGCTGAAGTAAAGTGACAAAGACTGGGCTTATGGTCCCAGGCCCCCATTGCACTTTAGACCATGAAAGTGGGACAGTATATGTAGTTCAAAAATGGCTAGAGAAGAACTCCTGCTGTGCAGGGGAACTCTCTGTTGGCAAACAGCAGTAACTGAGTGGAACTCCAGTGGGATGCAGATCTGCCTCTCAGCATTTACCATGCAGAAAAAGAATGTACAGGGAAACTTGAAAGAGACTTACTTTCTTAATAGCTGAGGTGTCAATAAGCCTAAGTAAAAATTGAAACTTTTCAATCCTTTTTTCTGAAACAGTTTTCAAAGGAACACCTTTCACTAGATATTACTAGTCACAAAGTACCCTTGGGCAAGTCTGGACCCTTGATTTGATGATATTCTTTAACATACCGCCTTTGAAAAGGAGTTGTTTTTTGAATAACATAGATATTTGGAGTTGGGCAAACAAAACCTTATAAGATTGGAGTGCCTTTCCCTAAAGTACAATTTCTGAGAACCATGCTATTAGAACTAATGGAAAACTTGGTGGTGCCTATTGCCTTCAGAATCAGTGCATAGATCAAATTCTTGATCTTCTTGCAGGCCTAAATGCAGACATCTTGTCAAACCTGTTCTGCTCATTTTTAATGCTATTAAATGTAATTTACCTGAGAGAAGTATGATGCAGGGGAGTGAGTCATTCAAGCAGAAGACTCCATTATTTGACTGTGTTATTTCCAAAATGTATTCTGAATATGAGAGGGGGAAAAACACAAATCTATCTCATGCTTAATAAAATTGAGTGTAAAAGGTGCATATTGTAGTACAGGCTGCCATGTCTATTATTTTTATCATGAGATCCCAGTAAAGCTGTACAAGATACATGGTACAGAGGAGTTATTTATTCTCATAATAAACCTTGTTATAACTGAAAGCTTGGGGATATCCGATTTCCATCTGTGGAAGTTTTCTGAAAACCTTTATTTAGGATGCACTGTACTGGACTATAAATAAAATAGTTTCATATTTTTGATTATTCAGATTTAATCTGTTGGGACAGTTCATTTTTCTCCTGCATCTGGAGATTAATCCAGGACTTCTGAGCCTCAGGTTTACAGATATGAAATGTTTTCCACTCAATATTCAACTAAGAGGCAGAGGCAGATATGATTTCAGTCAGAGTGTCCTTCCAGGACTATATATGTCCATCTATACTGTATGAAATATAAAAGTTGAATAGAAGAGACTTCAGTTTACCAACTGGTATTTGATCTGTAATCACTGACTGGTTGCTTTTCTTTTGTATTTCTTATCAAAATCAAAATAAATATTTACAAAGTAAACTCAAAATGCCATGTGCTCCAGGACTGAGTCAAAATACTTTATAAAAAAAAAAAGTATGCTTCACAAATCCACTGATGGGTTTCATTTGCCTGTTCCCCCCACTTTTTCTCTTGAAAAGTAATCCAGAAATTACCTGAAATGAACAAATTAAAATGTCCCAGTAAGCAAAGTGCATTCTTAGCTTTAAGTACATGAGTGGTCTTACTGAAATCATCTACGTCAAAGATATGCTTGATGGTAAGTGTATGTCTAAGGGCCTTTGACCTCAAATCTGCAAGGGGTTGCTTTGAATGAGGAGAATACTACAGCATGTGCTTAACTTCAAGCACATTGGTAGCTTCCAGTCAATGAGACTACTTGCAAGTTGAAGTGCTTTGCTTAGTCCGATTCTTTGACCCCAGTGTTAAAGAAGAAAATTCTGAAACTAATATTCTGAAATTCATAGAATCCATTTATTCTGCTATTTAATAAACTAACATAAAACATTGCAGTGAAACTTAAAACAAATATCACAATGAAAGTGTTAATATTTTTCTGGAGAGTCAAAAATTGCTTGTACTTTCATGCAAAACAAACACAATTTTTTCATGTAAACGTGTTTTTTTTTCATAATCACGTGGGAAAAGGAGAGTTATGGTAGACAGAAACTCAGCAATTAGATGAGATGCATAGGACAGCGATAACATGAAATGAAGACCCCAGGTGAGAACAATGATCACAGATCATGATTCAGAGCTTCTCTGCCCTCTACTCCATTGCCCAAGAGATAGTTATTGTATAGAAATGAGCTGGATTACAGAAATTTGAATTTGAACTGTATTAAAGCTCTTCCATAGAAAAAGCATAAATGTGGGAGTCTGGAACTTGCCTCAACTACAAAGACAGATTCTGAGGGTCCTGAGGCCTTGCCACCCAGTTGTGAATATATCTATGTCTTCTCTGGTGTATGAAGCTGCTATTGGTAATTGTGTCCGATTGCTAATATCCCAATAAATCGGTTTGTAGTTCAGAGGGATACTGTGCTAAAAATAGTGTGTGATAGCATAAGGTAATGCAATTGAATATTATATCATAATGTATATACACATTCTGGAGCTGAGCAACCTTCTTTCTAGTTTTTACTAACTTGGAAACGTATAACTTTGCACACTGGCGTGCTTGTGTATATATGCATGTAATTCCCTAGATTTTTAAAGGAGCAAAATGAAAACAATTCTCTTGTGTCATAGGATACTGGCATATGCAAAGTGTGTCATCACAGTTGGAACATTGATTCACTGCACAGATCCCTGTTATTTAAACTAGTGGAAAAAATGACATTATCTGGACCGCCTCTGTGTAGAGCAGCAAATGCCTCCTCGGCCAGATCCAGAAGTGCAGGTATGTGCAGTTTGTGGTGCCACAAACCTCTTTGCAGCACTACAAACTGCATGCTTGCATATTAAAACATGCCTTGCACTGCAAATTTGCAGCACAGGGGCAAAATTTACTACCAGAAAATCCCAGGAAGAAATAAAAAAAAAAAAAGCAGTGTGGTGCATGGTACAGGAGCATGGGCTGGCAGGCAAAGGCTCACTCCTCCAAGGAGATGCTCTGGCTGCTGGCCAGAGTGTACCCTGTTCTTTATCTGTGCCCTGGCTCTTCCATCACGCCAGGAGCCAGGAGGAGTGGGGAAATGGCCATTTTCCTGAAACAGGGCATTTTGTCCTGCACAAAACTCCATATATAGAGGCATGTACAGCAGCAAAAACCAGCAGCACACATGTGCGCCACTGCTATTTTTGTTATGACAATGGCACACCCTTGCACATGAGGGCATGCCTTTAGGCTCCAAATCCCATTTAGTGGATTCAGTTGAGCCTATCACAATTTGATGGCACTTTAGCGCTAGACTCTGACAAATCTCTACTAATGATCATGCCCAGGGTATAATGTTTCAGAAGTTTATACTCTAGGTAAATTTCACAGGAGCAGAGAAAAGCCACGTTCTTGACAGGCTACTTTTATGCCCAAATGAAAGTCTCTGTTTGAAATCACTGGAGTATTAAAACTTCTCAAAGATGAAAGGTTTTCGGGGGGGTTACATGGCAAAACAATATATAGTCACCCCACCTTCACTTTCAGAATTGTTGTATTTAGAAAGCAGATTTTTAAACCTAGTGCTCTGAGAATTGACACAACACTCAGTTGATGAATAGCAGTAGGGCTTGTTTTAATAACTACCAACAAGCTACAAAACTAAGTAACAGAAAAAGACCCTTTCCTGATATAAAACAAGCTATCAGACCTTAGTAGTATCTTAGCTGCACAGAGATCTTTATCCAGTGGATAAAGTGGAGGAAGTGGCTCTTGTACAACTTCTAAGTATGGACCCTTCACTCATTGGTTGGGCGGCAGGACGGCTTTTTGGACTGCATGCACCTTGCTGGCAGATTTGCCTAGTTCTTATACTCTTTAATTGTATAACTTCAAAGCCTATTTCCTTGATAGTTGGTCGATTAGAGTCCAAACAAACAGGGAGGAAAAGGTTGATCATTGTATCACAACTGTTAATTGCCTGGCTCCAGTTTTGGATTTGTCTAGGTATAAAGACTTTGTTTTTTCTGCAGCCCCTTTAATTATAGGTCAATTTACAGGTGATGAGCCTTGAGTGGTGAGACAGGATACTTAGAGGCATTACTGAACCTGTCTTTGGGTATTTCTTCATCAATGGGGTAAATTTGCACTGGTACTGTCTGTTTATGAAACTCCAGACATACATTACACCTTAGATATTGTGACTGTTAATGTGAGCAGGATGCATTTGTTACATGCAATGCATCCATTTCTGTACCTTTTGCATGTTTCTCTTGAAATGCATATTTAGTCTTTTGTTTTCTGTAGCTGCTAGGTCAGTTGAAATGCATATATAATTACCTTGCCTTCACTGGCTCAGCTTTTCCTTTGACTCTCTTAGCTTGGGAATACACATGTGATAAGTGTTTCAGCACTCCACCAATACTTTTAACCATCGCTTCTCAGGTATGGTAGATGGTTGAGTACTGTTATTATAACTGTTTTTATCTTATGGCATGGGTTTAGTATTCCACTGCCCACTATTCCACAAGTACTCCACTGTCTCAATACCTAATGGGTTGCAAGCCTTTTGCAGAGTTTGATTTTCTTGTCGCAGTCTTGTTACCACAATCCAGTCCTGCCCCAGCCATTGTCTTGCATTTTTGTGCAAGAGACAGTGTCCAAGCTTTCACAGTTTTCATATACAGGAAGAATGACTAAGCTATTTTGGGTGGTACTTTCTAGAAATATCAAGCCACAGAACATTTTAGTCCAAAAGTTTGAAGTTTGGCAAAATTATAAACACAGAATGGGAAAAAGTAGACAAATTTAATGATAGGTGACACTTCCAGCTTGACCTATAATAGATAAATGTTTTGTTATAAATGATTTGTAACATTTTTATTCATTTAACTGATGTTGAAGAAACATAAAAACCTGAGAATCTGAAGTTCAGTCTTAATACCTTAAACAGTCTTTCAGTTAAATCTAATATGCCACGTACTTACCCTCATAATATCATGTAACATTTCAGAGGCATGAGACGATGCAATCATAAGATAAATCACTGGAGAAAAAAACTTTATAGACCTCGTTACAAAGTCTGATGTTCATTTTGAGAAAGTGCATTTTCATTAAAAAGAAAGCATGACACACCTGCGGTTGATTTATACACACAAGATAAACAGGAAGATGTGCAGGTACATCTGACACAAACATAAACCTAGAATAGTTTCCACAGCTGACTTGAAAAATAAACAAATAGTTTATGTTCTTGTTGATTTCCTGGAATATATTTTTCCTCTCCTTCATTGACCAAATTACTTAATGTATTAAGCTGCCTCCAAATGTACTCTGATATGAAAAGAGTGCAAAAATTGTTTATGCTTCTTTTGTTCGTGAACAGAAGTATACACATACAAACTATTTGAGCCTAATATCTATTCAATAGAAAGATTTTAGTGCAATATAATGCACTCTCTCAAACTCCATTCATTTCCCGTTTTTTGTGCAACCACTGAAATTTTATTATTCAGATTAGCACTTAGCAGAGTCGTCAGTGAATAAAACAAAGGTCTAACCATTTGACCCATTATACAATATAAAAACAACAAAATATAGCCCTTAAAGTTCTCTGTTCTATAAACGCAAAGGAGGATATCTGGACTCTAGTGTTGAAATGACAGCCAGGCAGAGGGAAAGATTTCATTGATTGTTACAACCAACACTTTCAGTCCTGAGCTTTTCAAGTTTTTTATTTCTTATGTCTCTAGCTCAGCAATAATTGCCTTTTTATTTACAAACATAACTTTAAAGCAATGCAAATAATGAGGTTGAAACTACTGGAAGTACCAATATATACTATATTTATTTGAATAGAAGATGACCCTGACTTTAAGATGACTTCCCATTAATTAGATTCTATATATGAAAAAGTATATAAATTTATTATCATTTTCCATGTGTAGAATCTAATTATTGGAGATTTGCCTTTACTTTGTACCTCTCCCACTGTTACAGCAGGAGGGTGGGGGGCCTCCTTTGCTTTCTACCCTCTAAAAGTCTTCCCCCTATAGCTTCTTCCTCCCCTCCTTACTGTGAGACACTGCTCCCCCTGAGCAGATGACAAATTTGAAAAACACTGGCCTTGAAATAAACATATTTGTAGTAATTTAGTTCATTGAGAATTACTGCATTTTACTTTTTCTGAAACTACTGCAAATTTTAGTACAGGTAGTCCATAAACACATTGTTAAGCAGCACTTTCATACTTAGTGGGAATGTCTACACTAGGCACTTAATGCCCATTGGACTAATTCTACCATGCATTTGTGCAGCTGGCAAAAACTATGCTAAAGTGCAGCAGATTAGTCCAACAAGTATTATGTATCATAAAAAAAGTTGCTTTGTGTTAATACACAGTAGTGCTGATGACAGCGTTTAGTACCTCTTATTACAGGATGTTTTCTATACATGCTCGCACCACAGTGCTGAGCACTTTTGAAAGTGTCTGGTAATGCAGCACATCCATTTATATAAACAGAGAAATGCACATCAGCAATGGAAAAATGGCAGCAGCATGCTTTTCATAGTATCATAATATCTAGGGTCACAAGGGGCCTAGAGCAGGCCATCTAGTCTGACCCCCTGCCAATGGCAGGAACGAGTGCTGGGGTCACAGGACCCCAGCCAAGTACCTAATATACTCTTAAAGACCCCCAAGGTAGAAGCAACAACAACTTCCCTAGGAAGCTGGTTCCACATCCTAGCCACGCTAACTGTGAAGTAGTGCCTCCTAATGTCCAACCTAAACCTGCTCTCCAGTAACTTGTGACCATTGGTCCTAGTTACCCCTGGTGGTG
>JAGPOW010003316.1:98812832-98846222 GCA_030014935.1 Caiman crocodilus
TTCCGAGGGGGAATACATTCCTCCAATGGGAGGGATGTCCCGGTCCCCCCTCAGGAAGACTGAGGCAAAGAACTCATTGAAGATCTCCGCCTTCTCATCTCAGTCACCATGGCTGCTAGTGGTCACCAGAATAGGCAAGCCCCCCCCCCACCCCAAGAGGTTTCAAACCAGTCCTAGAAGGGTACAGGAGTACTCAGAATGGGGGGTGATCAAGGGACATGACCCACCAATGGATCATGCTACTCTGGGCTTGGGTCCCACTGAAGGGGAGTGGTGCAGCCTGTGTGGAGATAAGCAGCCCCCCTGGTTTGGGTCCAAGTTCTGGAGTGGGAAATATTCCATTTTTTTTTATTATGCACATAAAAAGTTTGGTAGCTGCAATATTTAATTAAATGGAGAGGCGACAGGTTTGCAGACCCCCAAGGTATTGTGTTTGTTGAGTTGAACCCCCATGGCTTTCCACTCCCCTTCCACCCTCAATATCATAACCAGGGATCCTGGAGTTCTCTGTTTTAAAAAATCCCCATTTTTTGGAATTAAGAAAAGTAACCCAAAATCCACATTTTTCCATGATTAAAATGAAACACCACTATACATATATCTCTATATAAAGTAATCCAAAATTCACATTTTGGGTTACTTTTTTAAATTTGAAAATTGGGATTTATTTTTAATCAGAGAAAACCAGGATCCCTGTTCATAACCACCTAGCACAACCAGGGTCTTTCCCCACTCTCTCCATGTTAACTGAGAAGAAAGTTCTAAGTTCCTGAGTATACAATGTTTCATAGTTTTTCTTTAATAAACATACTAAAAATAATGCCATTTCAATATTTGATTAAAACAAGGGAAGTCTCTTCTTCAGGCCATATTCCCCCACACTTTGTTGTGTGCCCCTAGTGGGAGTTGGAGAGGAAGAGAGGAAGGGTAATGGTGAAGGGTCAGCCTGGGTTGTGGGCATCTAGGATGTGGGGCCACAGGAGCCCAGGGCTAGAGATCCATGGCATGGTGAAAGGGCAGGGGCACTCAAAGCCTTCTGGCCCTACTCATCTGGAAAGGGCTCCTGGTCCACATGGATGGGAAGATAGTCAGCCAGGGCTTTGTGGATCCAGATAGCCTGATGCTTTGTGGGGGCTGGGCCACCAAGATCAGTAGAGGGCTCACCCTCTTCTCCATCCCTTTGCTCCATATGATCATAGGGCCAGGGCCAGTCCATAAATGAAGTGCTTCTTCCAGTGGTCCAGCTGCACCCCATAGGGCTTCATGAACTAGGGCAGAAGGAGGTAAGCTGGGACTCTGGTAAGGATTGGGGTGCAATGAAATACCGACAAAGGAGTTGAGGACCCCAGGAGTGTAGAGTTTTCTCTCCATCATCCTGCAGAGTGGGGAGTTGAGCAAGATGCAGGCATCATCCTCATCAGCTGTGGAAAAGTCAGTGTTCTAGTCACTCCCTGGATGCTTGGGTGTTTTGTGTGTGCACGCATGCACTCCAGATACCTGGGTTCTGTGTGTGTGTATGTGTTCTGGACACCTGGTTGCTGTGTGTGTGCTTGTGTGTGTATGTGTCCTGGATACCTGGTTACCTGGTGTGTGTGGTCTATCACACACACACACACACACACACACACACACACACACACACACACACACACACACACACACACACACACACACACACACAAGTCTTTGGCACCTGGGAAGCCCATAGGGCATTCTGGGAGGCATACAAGACAGGCTTTGAGCAGGCAGGCTTTGAGCCCCTTTCCACTGAAGGGCTAACATCTGTTCTGTTTACTCCTGACCTAACCTGGGGCACTTAGAGTAAAGCTCTAAAGTTAGAGTGCTTTCACCTCCGGCTCCTTGAATGCCCATACTTAGCCATTGAGTTTAGGTGTCTTTAGATATTCAGAAGTCAAAAAGGTATTAAATATTAGGAACTATTAGGAAGAGAATTGTAATCAAAACAAAATGCACCATTATGCTTCTTTATAAATCTATGAGGCATCCACATCTTGAAGGATGCGTGCAGTTTTTGTCCCCTCATTTCAAAAAGGATATAGAAGAGTTAAAAAAGGTACAGAGAAAGGCAACAACAATGGTCAGGGGTATAAAGGGAAACTAAGCAAGCTAGGACTAGATGATCCTATGATCATCTTAGAAAAGAGATCATAGGATCATAAGAAAGTAGGGCTAGAAGGGACCTCATGAAATCATCCCTTGCTCAACTAAACTAGATGGTTAAGTGCCTGTACAACGTGTTCCTGAAAATTTCCCCACAACTTCTCTAAGTAGCCTTTTCCAATGCTTGTCTACACTCATGGTCATAAAGTTTGCCTAATATCAAACCTAAATTTCCTCTGCCCTAGCTTGAGGACAATGCTCCTAGTCCTGCCTCCTCCAGCCACAGAAAACAGCCCATCCCCATCCTCTCTATGCTCACCCTTCAGTCTTCTCTTCTCCAGACTAAATAACCTTAGGTCTTTCAGCAGGCTCTTAATCAGTTTTGTTGCTTTGATCAGGGCTCCTTTCAACCTGCTCTCATCTTCCTTGAAGTGTGAAGCTCCAAACTGATGCAGTATTCCAAGTGATGCCTTACCAGTACTGAATTAAGCAGGATAATTACTTCTCACGATTTACAAATGGCATTCCTGTTAATACAACCCAGGATGTCATTGGCTTTTTTTTTCAACAAGAGCAGACTGATGGCTCATAGTTAACTTACAGTCCATTGTAACCCACAGGCCCTTTTCTGAAGAACTGTAGCTTAGCCAATCATTGGCTTGAGAGGCTTGAGAGGAAACATGATAGAGGTCTTCAAAATATTAAATGGTACAGAGCAAGCAAATAAGAATTTATTATTTACTCTTACACATGCTTGAACTAGGGGGCACAAAATGAAACTATTAAGCAGTAGGAGGAAGCCTCTGGCTTCTTTACTATTCCTTGCATCCAGAAAGAGCACACACCAACTGCAGATGCTTCCTCAGCCTGATGAAGGATATTTATATGTAAAAGCTTTCAAAGAAGATTTTTTTCCAACTATTTGAATGGGTCTAATAAAAGATACCATATTTACTTAAAGAACCATGTCTGTTTATGTCCTTAGACCAACACAGCTACAACCTACAACTCTCAAGTGAGGAGTAACTATATACTGGTATGCTATATCAAAGTATGGCCATGTCTAAATGAGATACTGATTGTGCAGTAGCCTGATGCTACTCCACAGTAGTGTTGCATGGCAAAAATGGTGACACAACATTACTGTGCAGAAGTATTAGGCCACTGAACAGTAGCATTATAAAAAAAGGCATTAGCTGGTGCTATTGTACAGTAACTGGGGTTACTGCACACGTATTTAGTACTTGTCTATACAAACAGTAAATAAATATGCAATAATGACTGTACAGTAGCATCTTGTGTAGATGTGGCCTATGGGTGGTGTGTCTAGTAAGGAGTTCTGTGTCCTATCAACCTCAATGTAAACTGGATCCCCCTTCTATCCTGTGACTATAATCCACTGGTTACAACCAGCTTGGGAGAGCTATCCCTTACTCTGGAAAAAGTTTACCACACAGTAAAATCCAGGATTACCCCAAAATAATAGTGTCATGTATTCAGATTCTAAATTCTTCTCTGGATATGGCTTCTAAGCCATCTATTATATCTAAGCCTAGTCCTTTGCCTGAAAAGAAAACACATTTTTTCTAATTATATGACATTTAGTACTTAGCACTGAAATTCTTAAATTCAATTAAATGCAAAGCTACATTTAACTAATGTTCTCATTCTTAATGAAACTTACAAAAAGAAGGAAATTAGGAGCTAAAGTTAAGGGCTATTTCACAATTAAAGATAACACTTTTTCTATCTCTCTACTTCATTGATTCTCCATTTTGTTTAACCTCATCTGAAAACAACACTTGCTCAGATGTCTTAACATTTTTCTCCTTTTATTCTCCTATTATTGATAATATTTAATTTTATAGAGTGTTTTGAGATGTAGGTGATATGAAATATATAATACAAATAAAGTTGTATTCTATTAACAAGTTGTCTCAGGAATTCAGAATATATAAATATTCTGGAGACAAAGAATACAGAATTTGAAGAAACAGGGCGCGTTTTAAAGTGTTTTTGACACAAGTAGTAGATGTTGAGTTAATAGTACTTGAAAAAGATGCTACTGCTGAGAACCCTCCACTTATACTGACCTCTTATGACCTATAATCTTGAGTGATTTACAGTATTTGTAACTCTTACTGAAGTCCACTGAAGTTGCGATGATCATCACCTTTCTGGAGTAGGGTCTAAATCAGAAGGCTATATAGAGCTCCACAAGTCAGCTATCTGCAATCAAAAGGAATTTTTTCACCTTGCTCTAACCTGAAGAGGTTGGTTTTATTCTTTTTTAGATAATCAGTATGCTCACTAGTTCAAGTTATTTGTGATGGTAGTTTTATCCACTATGAATGAGAGCATCAAACTGTGCTTTACATAACTTAAAACACTCATTATTAGTTATACTCACATTAGTGACACTACCCTCAACTAGATTCAGAAACACGTCAATGCATACTGTTATATTTTTCCCATATATATTCCCATGCAAATTCCACTTTTCCCTAAATAATTTCTAGCTATGTAACAGCATTTCATGCCTCTAAAAGCATTTTGCTCCAAGGGTTTCTACAGAAACTCTGAAATGTTTTCCAGTGCTTATCAAAATATTGTAGCTTTATAGTGTTATGAAACCAAACAGATGCATTTAAAAGACCCTTAGGCCAACTAAGCTTAGCTGCTTTGGTGCCTAGGAGCTTTAATGGTTCAAACTATAACACACCTACAGTTTGCTGCTTGGTTATGTGGGGGAAAAAGGGACTCCAATATATTTGGTAAATAGATGTGTTAGGTGAACTACATACAACGGATTGGTTCAGACAAGTATCACTGTAGAATGTCATCTGATCTTTCTGAACCTCTTAGCGGGTACATAAAAGGTCTGTTATTCTGAAATTGGATCTTCAAAAGCAAGGCTCACTTATGCACTTTCTAGAGCCCAGCTTACATTAGTGTTACTCTACAGAGGTGTGAGTGTTCACTTCCACAGATTTGATTACAGAATCAGTCCACTTGGCTGGAAAATCTGCAGGGCACATTCATTAAACTTGAAGTCCTGTTAAAAATACCATGAAAGACTCCTTTCCCTGGCCTCTTTGAGTCTTTCAATAAGAGAAATATTAAATAAGAAATATGGCACTAAGGGTCAGATCCGAGAAAGCATGACTTGTACGGAACTTAGACATGCGAATCCAATTAATAATCTGTTCAGGCTTTGCATAACTTGGGAGGTGCATGAAAGGCCATAGATGCCTACACTTTTTTACTATAAAGTTCCAGATATTCCTAAAGATAAGTTTCTGTACGTGCTTAAATGTGCTCAGTTTTATAGCGATGAAAAAGGCTAATTCACCTTAAGGTCCATTGGAATCCAGAAAATAGGCAACTCCCTATTCAAGGCAGCGTTCTGTTGGGCAGTTTTGAAGCATATATACCAGGCACAAGAGGCAGTGAATTGTTTTAGAACACGACAGACTATGGTGACGTTCGCCTAATGGATACTGTAGTCACTCAAAGTGAGAGAGACACTTTCAGTTCCCTTGTTTAGTTGACAAGAGTTCAACCTCACAGCTTATCTTTCAGGATAGTAACAGGCTAGTTGGGGCAAGGGTGGAAGGAATGTGTTGGAAGTGATGCTCTCTAGCTGTATCGCTGAATCTGTCTTATGTGGGGAAAAAAAATCAAGTTTACTGGATAAGAGAGAGAAAGCACAGAAGTGTAACTGAGCTCAGGCCCCTGTTCCCAGGCTTATTTGCACTTTTTGCATAAACCAGTTGATGGTTAAAATGAACAATCCTAGAAGTAGGGACTTTCTTACTTCTTTCTAGGTGAATGTCTGTATGCAGGATCTGTGATGCCTGTGTGCTGCTTGTATGCTATCTCTCTCAATACATCTTGAACTCATTGGACAATGTGCCAGAGCTATCTAATGGGCAGGAGAATACCTGCATCATGAAGACAGTGTATACTGGTGGCTAGAACACTTTTAAATCTCCTGAGACAAGAGGGGGTTGTACTCTACCACTAGTTGTAAAGAAATAGTTATTATCACCTTGTCTTATTCTCATTGTGTGTTTAAAAGACTGAAATTTCCCACCCCCAGTCCTCAGAGAGAGGAGCTTTATTTGTATACCTTGTGAGCTATGGTTGCCACTTCAGCAATTTCAACTGCATGATGCCCTTAGTAAAACACCTTAAACCTTAGAAAGGGGTGAAGTACAAGACATCTCAAATTTTTACATTTTATATTGTCTAACGCTAGGTAGGAGGCAGCTTACTCAGTGACCTGGGTAATGTGGATCCCATTTTGGTGTGCCTGACACTTTCCATTTGTCATATAGAGGCTAGACATGTCTGCATGAGATGCTGACTGTGCGGTAGCTCTTTACTGTTGCACAGTAGCATTTTGGGCAGGAAGTGTGATGTGATGCTACTACACAGTAGTAATGAACTACTGTGTAGTCGGCCTCATGAAAAAGCTGCTCAGTGATGCTACTGGGTCGTAACTCTGGTTACTGTGCAGTTCGTTTAGTATTTGGTTATACTGTGCAGTCAGAGTCTTGTGTAGAGACAGCAGCTAAGTACCTGATACAGTACACTGGATTCCATTGTTGGGACCAGGGACCCCCTTTTTTTTGGATATAGACTTTAAATACCAGAGGGACTGTAAAAAAAAAAAAGTAAAGAACTCTTTTTTTTGCTCTTTTTACTGAAATGTCACTTGATTTTAGGACATTGAAACAGTAAAGTATAAGATCACAGGTAGATAGTGTTGTTTCTCAACTTCACTATATTTTAGAATTTTGTAGATCTCATACAGGAATTTACTGGAGAGAAATGCTCCACGCTGGTACCTATGTAGTAGTAATTACTTCAAAGGGACTTTTTGCCTTGAATACACTTGAAGTGGTGGAATTTCAATATTGCACCAAAAACGTCCAAAATCTCTTATTGATAACACAATAAAGCATATGTAAGGTAAGGGCTAATTTTCCATAGTTGAACTTGTAGGCCGCATCCACACCCCAACACACGTGCATTTTCCAGCACCTTAAAGGCTTTTGAGGTGTTGCAGAATGTATCCTACATATGCGATTTGGTTCTCCATGCTGCATATTTGCAGTGCAAAGCCAAATTTAGATACCAGGAAATCCCAGGAATACAAAACGCATCTGGAAAAAAAGTGGGGTGGTGCACATGGCAGCAGTATGCGTCGCCCAAAACTGGAGCGTGACTGGCTAGGGCCACACTCCAGTTGCTGACTAGACTCTGTGCACCTGGATTGCCACTGCTGGAGCCCCTGGGGGACGGGGGAGTGCAGAACCCCAGGTAAGGCTACTGAGGTCAGCCTAGGTGATGGCCCCAGCCTCACCTACCCGACCTGGAGCATTTTTCCTATGCTAACCCCACATTCAGGACTGTACACCAGGGCAAAAAGCAGTGGCACAAATTTGTGCCTCTCTTTTTTTCCCCATGGCAATGACATGCCCCTGCTCATGGCTGTAGGAGGCAAACAGTTTTGTTAACAGAAAGAAATAGAATAAAATTACTCCTAAACCTGCCATATATGTATACTAAAGATTTAGCATTAGCTACACTTCTACTGTGCTAATTCATTTTATGTGGCATTTGATATCATGTGTCAGGAAACTTTAGACCACTAGATAAAAGTGTTTAGACTTGCTTAAAGTGGCTTTTCTGCCAGGCGCACTGCTTAATTTCTAGATTCGTAACTGGAAATAACACAAAACTGTTACTTTATTTTGTTTTTGGGATTTTTTTTTTATTATTAAGCTCTCTAAATATATTTGGTGTTGGTCTCATAGAATATTTAGCTGGTTTTCAGATGCTTTATTTTAATGGAAAGTTAACTCGGTGAAAAATAAAGGACGCAGCTCAGCAGAAAATTCTACTTGAATGAACAAATTCATTTTCCATGCATATCGTATTAGCTTACTACAGACTTTATAAACTAAATTCTTTCAAAAATATAAATGAACTAAAGGCTATGCAATGCAAATAAGGCTAGGATTTAAACCTTAATCTCAACCATAGATTTGAAAAAATGCATCTAAATAAGAGAATAATTACTTTCTGATTCATAACAATTATCACAATAATAAAGAAGTATATAAATAGGATGTGTAACAAGCATCTGTATGATGTATTTGCTCAGTAAATAAAATGAAAGGTTTTAAAATGATGTTGCTAAACTAGACTTATGAGGGTCTCTTTACACAGCAGTGTGCAATATGTTTTCTAGTCAAGCAGGGAGCCAAAAGTAGCACTAGTGCACTCTAATGTATGAGACACGACATAAAAATTTGATTTCTAGCATAATCTATTTTATCTGTTAGTAGGCAGGAAAAGTAGATATGTTTTATCATATATATTCAGTACAGTTACTCAGCAACTGGAAATATAAACAAACATGAATGAAGTATTATATTTTGTTTTAATTTATATCTCACACCCATAATGTGTCAGAATTGTGTTTGACTATATTTTGTTAGATTGGTTTAGAGGAGACACCCCTTCTACTCCTGTAGCTACTAGCACACTATTAAAGGTAAAACATCTTACATCATTTTTTTCTTTAAAGAGGCCTGTGCAAGAGATAAATTGCAAAGAAACATGCAAATAAGTTATGCTAAATACTATTAAGTAACAAATATATTAAAAGTCAAAGGCCTGCATGTAATAGATGTGCTTCTACTTTACTTTATTTGCATGGCTTGCAATTTCTATTTATGCTTGCAATTATCTGCTCTACAGAGCATCACTTTTTGTCCACGTAGTACAGATAATTGAAAGAAAGAACAAAAACTTTTCTGCAAGTACACTTATCTTAATTCTGTGCAAAGATGTGCACGATTATGTGTTTGTGCATTTACAGGTAAGTGTTAAACAAATGGATATAAGGGTCCAATTTTTAAACAGTGAGGCAAAGAAAATTCAGACTTCCCTACTATTTGAACCTAAAGTTTACAAATTATGCATGAGACTTGATACATATGTTTTAGACTAATTTCCCCTGTCCCTTTAGAGACAGTAATACTATGACATTTGCATTATTGTGTTTAGCTATAGTGATACAACAAAATGGTCTTATTTGTTCATGCTTGCATTGTTTTTATTAAAACGTAACTCCAATGCTTTCTGTGAAGTTACACCAGATTTATACTACAAGAAATGGGAAAGGAAAACCTGAATTCACTCTTACTTCTGTTCCTTACATACAATATTATCATGACTCTCAGGTCCTGGACAAATATGCTACCCATGCAATAAATAAATTATTTTAAATGAATAAATGATGATTCTTGATATTTTATGCAATATTTCAAAAGCCAATATTAGAAACATAGATTCACAGAATCATAGAAAATTAAGGTTAGAAGGGACCTCAGGAGGTCATCTAGTCCAAAGCTAGGGATGGTCAAAGCAAGACCATCCCCAAGGCTTTATCTAGCCAGGCCTTAAAAAACTCCAAGGATCAAGAGTCCACAACCTCTCTGGGTAAACCAGTGATTTACTATCCTCCTCATGAGAAAGTTCTTGCTAATATTTAACCTAAACTTTCCTTCTTGCAACTTAAGACCATTGTTCCTTGTTCTGTAATCTGCCACCACTGAGAACAGTTTAATCCATCCTCCTTCAAACCGCTATTCAGGGAGTTGAAGGCTGCTATTAAATCCCCCTCAGTCTTCTCTTCTCTTGACTAATATGACTAGTACTTTCAGCGTCTCCTCATAAGTCATATGCCCCAGCTCCCTCACCACAAGTAAACTACTTGTGCCAGCACAGGTGCTGGCTGCAGCCTCCCCTACCCCTACCCAGGACAATTTGCTGTGCACCAAAGTGCACGTGCAGGAGCAAGCAATGGGGCACCAAGCAGTGGCATAAATGTGTGCCACTGCTATTTGTGCCTCTACAAGTGCATGCCCCTGCACATGGGGACCCACCTGATAGAGTGATTTTGGTTTAACTAGCATCTATATGATAAGGATTCAAACTTTATGTTACTTGAAAGGTAAGGCTATAAATTAGAGGGGGGATATGGGGGGCACTGCCACTCCTCCTGTTGAAGTTGTTCCAGAGTTCAAAAAGAACTTAGTTTTTACAGAGGAAGAGAATGCATGATTGTATTTGGGACAGTCAAGAGTGGGAAATAGGGTGGGAGGAAGGGGGTAATACCTGGAGTCCGGTCACTTACCCCTTATTCCTTCCAAAGTTAGAATAGTGTGCAGCCTGTGATGAGTGTTATTAGGAACAGACTATCAATATGCAAGCAGGGTAACAGTATCAGTCCCATTGCCTGCTGCTTTTGTTTAAACAAAGTTCTACTTATTTCTTGAACGGCTGGTTGTAGGTCAAAAACAGTGTATCATCAGAAGAGGATTTCAAGCTCTGGATCCCAAGTTGGGATGGAATGCTAAATTCCCATTCACCTAAGCTACTAGCTCTAGATAGGGGCAGAACTTCAGACATACCTCTATTTGCAGTTTCTTTTAGATGGTTTCACAATGAACATATTGACTTCAGGATGCTCCCTGCTCAGCACGCTACTCTTGTGAATATACTTCTGAAGTGCCAGACACTGCTTGCAACTCTGTATAAAAACCTTATACACAGTTTTGGATTCCACTCGGAGGTCCAGGTGCCTAAAAATCAATAGGTGCTGAAGTAATCTAAATAGGTGCAGAAGTAATTAATTTTAAGGATCCAAAGTCCTTTGTTAGATTTCCCCTGAGAGAATTCTAATTTCTCATTGCTTGATTGGCATTGCTAGTTAGCTGACAATGGATTACCCAGTTTTTCTTTGGTTTCCTTTCTTTTATATTCATTTTGTCTTGTACTTGCAAATTGACATCTGTATCTGACACTGCTGATGAGAATTACTAACACTGGTAGAAAATGCCAAATGAGAAAAAACAGGTCTAGTTTCAGGTATAGATGTAATATTTGATAAAAGAAGGGTGCCATAGCCCAAAATAGCTTGTTGGTAAGGTCAGTCCTAATTTAATTTCCTAATTTGGAAGACCTAATTTAGGTCCCCTGCCTCTGAATCAGGTAAAGCAGAAATGATTTGAAACCATATCCTCTGCAAATCCAGATGAGTGCCATACCCACTAGCTATTCTTGACTGGGATGGATTTCTTTTTATTTCATGTTTGTTTATGAAAAAATAAACCAACGGCTTTATTTTCATTTCAGTGTGGAAGAGGAATAATTTTGAAAGCTTGATATTTTTCTAAAATAAAGTTTTCAGTTTCTGCCCAGCTTCCTGCATAAATCTGTCACTTCAAATAACTCCAGTTCATGGTGATTTGTCTTCTAAAACATGGTGGCTTCATAGATTCTTCTTGTTGAAGCTATTTAAGGAATGCTTAAAGGTGTTAATTGTTTTAATGCTGGGCTAGCTCTGCTTTAAATTGCTGTACTTGTTTTGATCATAGAGCTATAGCAGAGTGCTTATTAGAATATAGATTTAACCACATTCCTAAATATGTAAAAGTGTTACTGGCAGATGATTACTCAAGAAAACTTCATGTTTACTGGCAACAAGCATACTGATAATGTTATATAGGAAGTGATCATAAATATTATATGAAAAGAGAAGCTTGCAATCAAATATTTAAAATGGAATTGAAAGGTTCAGGAGATTGGTAATGGGATATGAAGTCTCTCATCTCAAAGTCACTGCAGTGAATCTGGCCAGGTCAATAGGAACTAGAAAATTTAACCATATAAGAACTTGTTCATTTTGTCATACTTTTGGGACCAGTCTGGCCTCTCTTGAAGTCAGTGGTATAATTCCTATTGGGTTCTGTGCTACAGGGTGAACACACTTATCCACATCTCAGAAATCGGCAGTCATTTCCACTGTATTTAATAGAGAGGAAATGACTCAGTTAAAAAGGGATTGGGGTATGTTCAAGTAATGCATAGAAAGCTCTTCTTACAAATGCTCACATTATGGACAAAGATCAAACATAAGGTGCTGCACATAAGGAAAATCTGCACAAATCCTGAATGGGAAATAATTGGCTTTGTAACAGCACCACTGAAAGAATCTAGGGTTTATGACAGATTAACATGAGTCAACAATATGATGCAGTCACAAATAAAGAGCAAGTGCACTTTTAGGCTGTATTCATGGAACCGTTGTACACAAGACATAGATCTTTGGACTAATTTACAAGTGTGAAGTGGTTAGGCCTCAGCTGAAGTACTGTGTCTAGTTTCAAGCACCACATTTTAAGAAAGATGCAGAGAAACTGAAGAGGATCCAGTGGTAAGTGACAAAGTCAAGAAAGGAGTGGGAAGGAAAGTTGAAGGACGTGTATAAAGAAAAAAGATATACTTAATTTGGAGAAAAGGAGTCTAAGATGGAAACATTTTAGCAATTCTCCAATATTTGAAATTCTCCCATGAAGGAGAAAAACATTTTTCAATTGCCACAAAAGGGTAGGATACAAAGCAATAGGTTTACCTGCAGCCAAGTAGATTTTGGTAATTCCTAATCGGAAAAAAATAAACAAAAATGCAACAAGCAACCACTTTTTAACTGTAAGTATGTCAGGTAATGGAATACACAGCCTTGGGAGGCTGTAGTTCTCCTTCTTCTAAAGTTTTCACACGGAGGTTGCATAGTCATCTGTCTGCAAAGGAAACTCATAAATAGCTAATCCTGGTTCTGTGCAAGGGGTGAAACTAAGTAACTCTTGAGATTTGGTAACAAGATTAGAGTATTTGCAGGTCAGATCAAAACTCACTTTCATGCACATGTGCAGTCTTGCCTCTCTCTCTCTCTCATCCTCCACTCACACACACATGCACACACATGTGCTCACACACAGGACTGCAATGCTCTGCAGTTTATCCTCTAGATAATAAAGGCTGAAACATTAATAATTTTCCAAAAACAGTTTGGTTGTAAGCTTAAGAGGTGCTGGTGTCAGTTAGAATTTGGGGCCTGCTTTTTAGAAGAAATTCAAGTTCACAGAAAACTGTCAAAACTACAGCAAATGTATTTACCAAACTGTCAGTTCTAAATCACTAGAAATAAAACAAGTATTTCAGGCACCTTCATTTAAAACTTTATTGAGCTGCTCATATAAACAGCAGGAAATAAACAAAGCAAAGCAGGCTTTCAAAAACAAATATTAAAAACTCATCTTTATAGACTTACATGGCAAAACAAAACAGGAAAAAATAATGACCTTTGATATGATTTACTAAACTGTGGCACAGCTGGAAACAGTGAAGGGAGAAAAAACCTCAAGAATAGTAATATAAAATAGAAATTCTCTGTTGAAGGGGAAGAAAGTAATTTTTTTTCTCAAAACCTATTAAAACACACAGTATGGAATAATACAAAAAATTAGGAGAGACAACATAAAACACTAGTCTGTGAAATCAGCATGCAATAAGGGAAATAATAGAGATCACATCAACCTGATTTCCTTTTTTCCAAATGGAAAATTAAATACCATAAATATTATTTAAAATACCTTATAGACAAAGGGGTTTCATTTAAGGATGAAATCTTGTTCTCAACATAGATGCAATTTAACTGCAATTTTTAACCCTTTGCCACCAGGAATTTATTATTATTATTATTATTTACCTTTTTTATGAGTGGCCATAATCATAGATGCCATAACTCTCCCACTGGCATCAATAAGCTTTTTTCTCTACTTTAGTACAATGTAGCAGTTGTTTTAGCAAGCCAGCTTTTAAGTAATCTGTGAGACAAGACACAAACTGGGATGTTTTTTGTATATGTATTTACTCCTTCCTTACTTTAAAGCCAAAACTATTTGAAGCCTGATTTTTACTTTCTCATGATTTCAAACTAAGTTTTCATTTGTACTCTTAAGTAAATATTTTGTTCTGTCAAGCCTGTATCCTGAAGAATCTGTTCAGAGCAGAATCCTGTTCACCCAGAGTGCAAAGTTGGAAGCAAAATGAGAATCATGTCCTTTATGATCTGTGTTGGGAAGTGAGTCACTGAATCCTTAAAGATGCAGTAGAAGCCTTAAATAAAACAGACCTTGATCCTGCAATTTACTGCATACAGACTCACTGTCAATTGAAGAATATGAGCCTTACAGTAGCTAAGGTCTGGGGTCCAGGCCAGAAGAGGAGGAGCAATCTAATACACTAATCATAAAAATATTTAAGGAACAAGATTAACAGGGACTGCAGAAATGAGTTTGGAATATAGCAGAAGCTAAGATGTTTTGGTTTTTTATCTCACAGAATGTTTTATAATGAAAAGAATTATTTTTTTTTCTTTAAAACAACAGGAAAGGCTGAACAGAAGGATAAGGGAATGGAATATCCCGTCCCCCCACCCCCGTGCATCCGAGAGTCCTTAAAAAAAACCCTCATGAGCCAGAGTCTTTCCTTGTCAAATCGGAAATTTAATTCAAGGTTACAACTGAGAGAAACAGGAACAGAAGCTAAAGCCTACATCCATTAGAGGATTTAAACACCTGAAAGTTAGTTACAGAATTTTTGTATATTTGGCCCCTAGAGTGAAATTCAGAAACTACATTAGGACACTTATGTTCCATATATAGTGCATGAGAAGATTTTAAATGGGAACCAAAAACAGCTGTGTTAACTAGGAAGCCACTCAGAATAGACTTTGTTTGCTCTACAGCTAGAAAATAGAAAACTCTTATAGGTCAGATCCCTGTACTAACACCTTGCTAAGTGATACAAAGAACCTCCTTTATATATTTAGGATTTATAATCTTCTGAAGGTAGGTGCTAACGCACATTATGATGCCTGGCTCTTCCTGTACCTGCAATTTGAAAGCTGGAGATGCCTATAGATGTGCAGTGAGGCTGTTCCGATGTGCTGTAATTACAGGACACAAAACAGACTCCATTAATCAAATCTGCTGGAACGTGGTAATTATAGCAAACTGCAGCATCACATGCATTAGTGTCCCTGCACTGAAAAATGGCAGTGGGGGTGCTTTAATTAAAACTTGTTCAATGAGCTTTAGTTAAAGTGCCCCCACCACCATTTTTCAGTGCAGGGACACTGATACAGTTGATGTTCTGTTCACTTTAATTAAAAGTGGCTCCTGAGAGTGGCTATAATTAAAGCCCCCTTCTTTATCCCCACTCCTGGAGCATGTCTATAAATGACCTGGATGCCCACAATGAGCTGACTGTGAGCAGGGACTAGGGACTGAACTGAGGTCTGGAACCAGCCCTAATGTGCTCCCATGCCCCAGCTGGCAGCCAGCTGATTGTCAAGTTTGCCCATATGGTTTATGTTATTTGGTTGGTGGATAACTCTGGTTCCTCTGGTTCTGGCCTGCCATGACTTAGATCTTATGAGAGGAGGAAAGAGATCGATGAGTTGTTAATTGATACCTGCTGAATGATTAGTCCTGACCTGTTACATAATTTTAAGTATTTTATTTATTCTTCTCTTCTTTCTTTTGTAGTGGTCTGGATGGGAGGCAGCAGCTCATCCGAGCTGTCCCTGGGATCACTTCTGGGCTCAAAAGAGAATCCCTGGTGGTAAAATCCTCAAGGTAAGTGCTGGCCAGTGTTTTCCAGGATAATGGCTGTGCCTGTAATCAGCATGCCTGATGGCTTCTGCTCTATGCCAGCTAACTTTATGGAGGGCATCCCTGTCTGCTTTTCTCAGTATGGGTCACTCACAGTATGCCCACTACTGTCTCAGTCATTTTCCACTCAAAATAATAAGAAAAAAAAAGGTTCCCGCTTTGCCCATGTCTCAGCTTCCTGCCACTAATGAACTCATTAGCAGCTTGTTATGGGTGCTGTCCAGTCTCTCCTTCCATACTCTGTGCCAGTACAGGTCAGGGAATCTTCCCACTGTTAATGCTGGGGTCGCAGAACTTGGACCCAGCTCCCCTCTCCCCCCAAGCTCTGGGGTAGCAGTCAGCGTCCCTTCTGGGGTCTCATCTTGCGACCCTCCTTTCACTTTAGTGCTACCCAGCTGCATCCTAGCTCAGAAACTCAGCTCATCCCAGCACGGAGGCTTAGCTTTTTTCCCAGACTCACTACAACTCCTGTAGGTTCAGGGTAAGTAGTGAGCGGGGTTGCAGACCCCTGAGCTCCATGGTCCCTCAGTCTCTATGCTTGACTTGGGTCTTGGGTCCATCTACCGGCCTCTATCTCGGGAGTCTCAAACAGCAATTCTCCCTTTTATGGTGCTCAAAGGCATTTTCTTCAGGACTTCCCCTTTCTTTTATTCTTAGAGATTGTTTCCCATTGGCTGCCTGAGTAGAGGTGGGGAGTCTTCCCCCAGCTGTCAGGGATTTTCCTCAAGTAACAGGGTTCCTAACAGGGTTCAGTCTACATACATGGCCCCTGGAACACAGGGACCCCAGGATGGGCTGCCCAATCCCAGGGTCCTTGTGTACTGGGATGAGTAAAAACCATGTGGGCACATGTATTATTACATGTCCTGTTATGTTGGGACCTTTAACAAATGTGTTTGTAAGTACAGTATTCTGTTATCCTAGAGCTCAAGGACCTTGGAATCTCAGAAAAGCTCCTTGATCCCAGGATTCCTGGGTGCTGGACATGTCAGAAAACCATATGTGTATCCCAGTCACACATATGATTTTTAAAGGTCTGTGGTGTAGTGACCTACCCAAGATTGGGGAGGTGCTACCTGTTATTGAGGTCACACAGGGATGCCCCTCAGCCTGACTGGACACCTGTGTCCTGGATCCTAGGGCTGCTCATGCTGCATGTTGGGATACTCAACTGGGTGTTGGGATTTGTTATGGGCCAGCCCCAACCTGCTATATGTTCAATGTAAATATGTGGATTTTGGGTTACTTTTCTTATTCCAAAAATTGTGTATTTTTATAGGAGAAAACTAGGATCCCTGATTATCCTGAAAAATGACTTAAGCTGTGATGAATAGGTTAATAACATCTTAAATGTAATCCATGTCTGTGGCCTAAGCATGCATCATTTAAATGTCAGGGTTTAGGTTTTTTTCATCTACATGGCATTTTTAGTTGTTTAAGTGCCAAAATTTCACTTATGCAGAGATTGGAATTCTCTTCCTAGGCATGGACAACTATTTGGAACAACAATTGTGCAGACTGGGCAGGAGCAGTAGAAGCTAAGACACTTAAATGTCCACAAGGACTTAGACACCTGAAAGTGGAGTTGGCCAAAGTCTATAGCTAATTGAAAACATATGTGTATATATATGTGGCTCTGTATCCTTCTTTTTCTTACATAACTCAGTGGCTAAAGTGCTTACCTGGGAACCATGAGATCCTGGGTTCTAGGCTTCCCTCATCAGAGCAGGATTGGAGATTAGATGTCTCTGATCTGCTATCACAGAACTCTAACTAGCACAGCACACCTCATCCATTATTTAGTTTATACCCTTGGGTTGACCTGGGAACCATGAGGTCCTGGGTAGGGTGGTAAGAAAGGTCCAAATTCAAACTGTCTTTTAGTAAAGGATACAAGACAAGTGGGACAAGGATCACAGGGGGCATGGTGGGAATGATAGCCTTCCCACTGTGGATGCTGAGCTGGTGAAAAAACAACTAGAAAAGCTAGACATTTATAACTCAGCAGGACCAAGTGGACTTCACCCAAGAGTGATGATGGAGCAGGTTGAGGTCATTGTGGAACCCTTGGCAAAACTGTTTCAGGAATCATGGGACACAGGGGAGATCCCTGAGGATTGGAAGAGGGCCAACATTGTGCCCATCTTCAAGAAGGGGAAGAGGGAGGACCTGGGCAATTATTGGCCACTCAGCCTAACCTCCATCCCAGGGAAAATCCTGGAAAAGTTCATTAAAGAATCTACATGTTCATTGAAGGTAAGATTCTGAATACCAGCCAGCATGGCTGCATCATGGATAAGTCTTGTTTTACCAGTCTCATCTCCTGCTGGGAACAGGTCTCTCACCACCTGGACACAGGGGAGAAGGTCAACATTATACACCTAGACTTCCAAAAGGCCTTTGATTTAGTATCCCACAATAAACTTGTGGAAAAATTAGAAAATTGTGGGCTGAACTGCTCAACAGTTCAGTGGGTGGAAAACTGGCTACATGATAGGACCCAGAGACTTCTCATGAATGGATTTGTGTTATCTTGGTGAGAAGTGGCCAGTGGTATCCCTCAGGGGTCCATGCTTGGACCGGTGCTTTTCAACATCTTTATCAATTATTTGAATGTGGAGGTGAAAAGCTTGCTGAACAAGTTTGCAGATGACACCAAGTTATGGAGGAATGTGGTCATACCAGAAGATAGGCTGCAGATACAGGCAGATCTAGACAGGCTGGATAGTCAGGTTGACCAGAACCAGATGAAGTTCAACACTCAGAAGCATAAGGTGCTCCATCTAGGGGCAAACAATCCCCAACATACCTACAGGCTCGGTGGCAGCAATTTGACTTGCACAATGGCCAAAAGGGACCTAGGGGTAGTGATCGACCATTGCATGAACATGAGCCGGCTGTACAATGCTTTGGCCAGCAGGACAAACAACAAACTTGCATGTATTAACCATTGCATCTCATGCAAAATTAAGGAAGTGATATTCGCTCTGTACCCTCCACTGGTAAGACCACAGCTGGAGTACTGCATCCAGTTCTGGGTTCCACATTTCAACAAAGACGTGTAAAAACTTGAGAGGCTCCAAAGAAGAACCACCTGTATGATCAAGGACTTGCAAGACAAGCCATACAAGGAGAGGCTGAGGGATTTGGGCCTCTTCAACCTACAGAAGAGAAGGCTGAGTGGGGACTTGGTAATGGCTTACTGCTACATCAGGGGAGTACATCAAAAACTCAGTGAACAGCTGTTCACCAGGGCACCCCTGGGGAAGACCAGGAACAATGGATACAAACTCCTGCAAGGCCACTTCAGGCTCAATTCTAGGAAAAAGCTCCTTCACAGTCAGGGTGTCCAGACTGTAGAATAAACTCCCTCCAGTGGTGGTGCAGTCACCTACCATGGAAATCTTCAAAAGGAGACTGGATAGTCACGTCACTGGGGTCACTTGACCCCAGTTGTCTTTTCCTGCCTATTTCAGGGGGACTGCACCTGATGATCTACAAGGTCCATTCCAGCCCCTAACGATCTATGAATCTATGAAAACCTAAGACCTTATGTTTCCCAGATGAGTGCTTTAGCCACTCATTTGTTAAGTGAAAGGATGGGACATGTCAGTCTGAAACCAGTGTTCATGCCCAGCTTAGGCACATATGTAGTCATTCACATGCATGGGACTATACAACCAGGGATAGAATACTGACCTGTGTTTAAGCAACATTTTTTTGGCATTTGGATGGCATTTAGAGGAGCAAATCTGGATATTTGGACAACCAGAAAAAAATAGAGGGCCACATTAAATCTTTAGTGGATCTGGGTACTGTCAGCTGCAACAAACTTATGTGATCACTTATCTTACATAAAATGTACTTTCTAAAAATAAAAACCCAAAATGTAATAACTTATTAAATATTTTTACGTATTAGCAACACAAAGAAAAAAATTGCTTGGTAAATGTTTCCTCTCAAATTTGGAGCAAAAGTATCAGTAGGTCTTCCTAAAGAGTCAAAATTCCCATATGGTCTTGTTAAAAGTGTAAGGGAAATGAGCCTTTACTTCCTGGGTCTTAACAAGAGGGAGAGCATTAGCTTTAACTAATAGATACTTGGATAAATTTTCACAGTTTTCTTTAATTTTAGGGTAATATTTTTGAAGAAAGGCTTATCTAGATCTATGGATGTTGGCAATTTAAATACCTAAAGAGTAATTATGAATTAAAAACACAATCATATAAAGATATGGGTAATTAGACTTCTCAGGAAATTAGACTTATGAAGAAAAACAATAAGGCATAGAATTACTGACATCCTTCATATGTACTGTATCCCTGGAGCTAGACATTTGATTAATCTTTCTGATATTTTGGGGTTTTATTTTTTACTTTTTTTTTTTGAATGTGAGTATGTGTGTAGAACTTGGGGAATTTTTTCAAATGATATTTTTAAAGTTGACTATATCTCGGGAACATGGCTCACTCCCGCCATGGAAATATCCAAGAATGCCAGTCTCAAAGGAGGAGGAGGAAAACTGATGACTCCTTGTGGAACTGTTTTTAGGACTGTTTGATCAGGGGAGAGGAGGAAGAGCAAAACTTGTTTTCTAGTTTGACTATCCTGACTCTTAGGATGTGTGTAGCAGTTACGACTTCAGAATTTGCAAGCTTAGTGTAACCATGTATATCCACATGCCTGCCCACCAGAAAAAGAACTAGAGTAGACCTGTGGTGCCAGGTAATAGTATTGCCAACACTTGCGGATCTATATTTGGAGAGGAGACCACAGAGAAGATGTTAATGACCTAGACATGTCTCCACCCTCCCTTCCCATACTCCCACAGTTCCTGGTTTCCTTGTGAAAGCTCCATTAGGTATTGAAGAAAGGTTGATCATCTTTTCCTGACCCAGTAAGGAAACTGTCCAGGAGGCCCAACCAAACTATTTGGTTTAGTATAACTATAACGTCATTAGTTTGGAAAAGAGAAGAAAATGAAAAACATTTAGAATCTATACAAAGAGAGAAGAGGCATTTTGGACTTTCTATCCTGTAACAAAGTTTGGTAATCAGAGGGAGGGAGTTAAACACCTGAGTTAATTCTACACTTATATTGAAAGTCATAACCAGGGATCCAGGTTTTCTGTGGGCCACAGAAAAATACAGAAAAATGAAGATTTTCTCCTTTAAGGGAGAAAAGCATTGGAAATGGTGGGTTTTATCTTGGAGGCTAACAAAGTCCCAGCCTGCAAGGGGCTTCTTGGGGCTGAGGGGATTAAGAGGAAGGCAATCAGGCAGGGGGTTTCACATACATGTGCATGCACATATGCGCATGGTAGCCAGGTAGCGTGGAAAGCAACTCTTGCAGCTCCCTCCAGGTAAGTCTTAGGGGAGAGGGCACATTGAAGCCCCCATGGTGAAGGAGGGAGTGGGGCAGGGCTGGGGATGGAAGTGTTGTCCAGATGGGGCAGCACCTGGGGCCTGGGGCCCAGGTCTCGGGGCTGGGGTGGGAATATGCAGCCATAGGACCGAGCCAAGGGGTGGGATAAAACTGTGGGCAGCTCATCCAAGGGGATACAAGGGTGGGACAGACTCCCTGCCACTGCCCTCACTCCCAGAGATGGAGGCATGGGGTGGCATATGCCCCCACAGATGTGTACATGCAACAGGGTAGATTTGGGATGCCCACTGCAGGCTCAAGGCTCTCCACCCCGCTGCCCACCCCAGGGGCTGCCACAGCCCAGTGGACAAGACTTGGTGCAGGGGGCTGAGGGTGAGGGGCACTGGCAGGGCCAGAGGGCTGTGGGTCAAGGGTGAGGGACACTGGAAGGGCCAAGGGGGATGTGGCTAGGGAGTGAGGAGCAATAGTGTGGTCAGGGACAGGGCACCAAAATATCATGGCTACTTAGAGCCACAAAGCATTGTGGGAGCGGGGGGGGGGGGGGCTAGCTGCAGGTGGATTAGCAGCCTGGTGGAAAAAGGGGCAGCGGAAGCTCTTATTTTCTGTGATTAAAAAAACTAAAATCAAATGCCAAAATATATAGGTATTTAGAATTTATTTTATTATAATGATTGAGACACTGGTAGGCTTTTGGATTACTTTTAAAATGTAACTATATTAATAAAACATTGTGGTCCACTGATACCTAGATATACAGTGGTGTTTCATTTTAATCATGGAAAAAACATGTATTTTGTATTTTTAAATCAGACAATTCAGAAATTTTTGATCAGAGAATTGGCAATTTTTAAGCAGAGAAAAGCAGGACCCTGGTCATAAATGATGCATCTCTTTTGCACGAGGTCACTTTTAATTCCTTCTCATATGCACTTTCACTTAGGAATTACAACAGGTAGATATTAGATATCTTGCCCTGGGAAGGTCCAAATCAACAGCTGGGTGCCTTAGATCTCTATATAGTCAATGGAGAAAATTACCCACCTGCAAATGGGGATCTAGAATACCTAGAGGAACAAGTTAAGAGTGAGCCAATGGCAAGTGCTAGGTACTGGGCTATGTCGGAAACATCACTGCTCCTCAAAGCTGATGCACCTAACTCAAGACTGCATGTTAAGTACCTCTCTGATTTCAGGTCCCAGAAACTCCAGAGTCAGTGCCAGTAATAACCAGGGTGTGGGCAGTATGGATAAATGGTTAGGCTATAGGTTTTAACCTCCTGTGAAGCTTAAAAGACAATGAATGGGGCAAGAATTTAAAAGGTCCAGGACAGCCCAAATGGAATGGTTTTAATCCCTCCATGGCCTGCAGGCCAGAGGAGAAGTTAGTCTGGCAAGAGTCAGAGGCCAGGGAAGATATGCACCATGTGGGTCCAAGAGGCCCAGATGGAACCTGGGGTCTAGAGCCCTAGTTGGGCAGCTGCTGTTACAGGAGCCAAAGCCAGAATAAGGAGGCCCAGGCTAAAGGCAGAAAAAGAGAAAATAGGACAAAAACCACAGGATTGACTCCTAGATAGACATGAGACGTGACCTTTTAAGTCAGGGGGCTCTAAAAAGAGAGTATGACAGATTGACATCCATGTGTCATGAGTGCAGCTATAGGGGAGGCTATAGGCTGCAAACAAAATCCTCAGGAGAGTTAGCACATGTTGGGCTGTTGCTGAGCTGGCTGGGATCGCTGATTTTTCAATTCTAGCCAAGTAGGCCTGAATCAAGATATCACAAAATAAATTAACCAGGTCTCTGGCTGCCTCCATCAGGTATATTTAGTCCATCCAGTTGTGGCAGGCAAGACACCACGAGGAGGTACACAGGAACAGGGAAAGGCTAACTCAGATACTAAGAACATTGTTACTGCCAGCCAAGGCTAGGCTTGCCAGATACCCCAGTTCTAGGTCATTGATGAAAATGTTGAGCAAAATAGCATCCAACACAGGCCCTTGTGGGACACTGCATTTGATTCTCTCCATGCTGAAAAGTAACCATTTAGTCTTATCCTTTCTTTCTTATCTTTTAACCAGCTTTCATTCAACAAAAGGACTTTCCTACTAATCCTATGACAACACAGATTTTTAAAAGTCTGTGATAAGAGACCTTATTGAATTCTTTGTGAAAGTCCAAATAGATTATGTCAGCTGGATTCCCCTTGTCTATGTGCTATTTAACACCCTCAAAGAACTCCAGTAGATTAGTGAGGAAGGAGTTTGCTTTACAAAAACCATTTAGCTCTACTCCAGCAGATCTTATTTATCCACATGATGGCTGATTTTATTTTTTATTACAGGTCCTACCAAGTTGTCAGGGATGGAAATGAAACTCACTCACTGCTCTGTAGTTCCCGGGAAGAGGTACAGAGGAACTGGAGTAGATCTTCTGTAGACGCTTTTTGATTATGTGCTGGGTTCTTGGTTTTCTCTGATTAAAAAAAATTCCCAATTTTTGGATTAGAAAAAGTTAATCAAAATCCACATTTTTCCATGATCAAAATGAAACACAACCACTATATATAGTAAACCTTGCAAAGGTTTTACTGGGCTTTGGGGTACTCTTTTTGTTTTGTGGTATGTGCTTTTCTTGAACCTCTATATGGTATTTTTAAACAGTTTCCAAGCTGACTACAGACTTTTTTATGCTTTTGGGAGGTCCTTTTAACTTCTTCCTAAATAACTTTTGCATTTTTGTGTACTTTACCTTCCTAAAGTTACATACTGTCATGGTGTACTGTTTTGGCTTACTACTTCTTGTTAGACTGTTGATTGTGATTATGTTATATTGCTCCTACAGAGTGGCTCACCAACAGATACCAACTGAACCATACCTTGTGTGTGTTACTTAGGATTAGATCTAGAATTGCTTCTCCTCTTGTGGGTTTCCAAATGAGTTATTTTAGAAAGCAGTCATTTATCATATTCAGAAACATTATTTTCATGTCTTGCCTGATAAGGTGTTTACACAATCTATGTAAGGATAGTCAGAATCTCCCATTATTACTGCTTGTCCCATTACTTGAGCATTTCATAATTACTTTCACCTACTTGATCAGCAGAAATCCTGGTTTTCTTTGATAAAAGAACCCCAAATTTGGGGAATAAAAAAGTAACCAAAAATTCATATTTTTCCTGTGCCTGCTGGTACATGTGCTCCACTGCCACCCAGTTCTCAACTGCTGCCACCAGCCACTGGAGCAGGAGGGTCCAGTCCCCAGTGCACCAGAAGTGGGTGGTGGCAACACTGTTGTGGCACTCCTTCAAGACCTTGCAGCCTCTTCTCCACATCCAGATGCTGGTCCTGCCGAGGCAAGAAACAGAAGCCTGTTGTGTGAGTTTGCAACATTGCAGAGGTAAGATGCTCTGCACCTGGTGCTCTGTGTTGCCCAGCCTCAGATCAGAGGTCAGCCATGTGTGAGTGCCCTGGGACAATGCACCCACTCCACAGGGTGCATCTCCAGGGAGGCACCATGGGGCCACCCCCCCACACTTCTACTAAACTCTGAGCATGCCCCTGCTTTGTGTGCCCCAAACAGTGCACAATGAACTGTTTGTGCAGGTGGAGGGGTGCCCAAACTACTATTTCCTTTTGCTGCAGATCCTGCTAGTGCCCCAGGCACACCTGCACTCCTGGTTTGGGACCCTAAGTTACAATGGCATGGGGGGGAAGCGTGGGCTGCCTTGCAAAATCTTCTGTCACCTGGAGGGATACTTATCACAGTGCCACATGCCCTTGCACCGTGCTGCCAAGGAGGAGATCACTACCATCATCAATGCCTTTCTTGGTGTGAGAGAAGCCTGTGCCCACCCAGCTGCAGGGACATGGGCTGCTCAATAAAATTTTGAGCTGTGTCTTGCCTCTCTGTGCTGGGGGCGGGGTAACCTGGGGCCAAGGGAGTATGGGAGTACCAGGAAAGAACTGGGGGGCAGGGGATGGGGGAAGGCCAGGGACTGGGGGGGTTCAGTATGGGGCTTCCTGTCAGCAATGGCATCTGGGCACACCCAGTGTCCACAGCAAACAGTGAGCAGCAAACTGGCACCCTCCCAGAGCCACCCCAAAAGGAAGAGCTGGAACAGCTGGCAGCCAACAGTGGTGTGGCCAGCTTCCCCTTGTGGTGGGATGTGGGGCTGGGCTGAGATTGAGGCAGCTACTGGGAAGGGCTCTTCAAGCTGCCAGTGGATACAGCAGCTGTGGAGGCTGGCAGGATGAAGTACTGAAGGCCTGTGATGATGAATCACTGGAGGTATCAGGGCAGGGTACTGGTAAGGACGGGCCACCCATGCTGGTGGCATGTGCAGGAGTTCAGCCTGTCTCCCAGGGTGCTAAGATGTGGGTCAGCTCCTGCATGAAGAGCATGTCCTTCTGGATGTGACTGAATCAATGATTGAAGTCCGTCACCGATGGCCACTGAAGGCCTTGGTCTTCACACATCCCTGCCACGCCATCCAAGGGTGGCCTCACACATGCATCCCAGCTGAAATGGCCTCATAAATATGCTAATTTGAAGACCTACCCCATGCAAACTGCCTCTGGAGTTCGGCCATACCCCAGAGTGACACAAGATCATACATCTCCTCCTGGGTCCATTTGAGGACCTGAGGACTTACAATGGGCCTGGACACATGGGCAGGGCTGGGGTTCAATGGGAATGATGTGCTGGATATGATCCCCATGCTGGCTGTCTGGGTCCCTACATGGCTGCTGTGCGATGCTGGCCCTGGAGGGCTGCCATCAGCACACAGGATAGAGGCACAGCCAAGAATGGGGAGCTGGTAAGGACGGGCCACCCATGCTGGTGGCATGTGCAGGAGGTAAAGCAGGGAGAGCTGCTTTACCACAGTGCCTGCAAATAAACAGAGGTGGGATTGAGCAGGACCAGGTACCATAGGTGCCCTAATGCCGTAGAAAGTAGGGCCAGCAGCCCTGGGGGGAATCCCAGGACTGGGCAAGTGATGCAGCAGGCTACAGCCTTTTGAAACACTCATTTGTGGCTGAGGAGAGGCACCAGCTATGGGACAGGATAGGCAGAGGCTTCCTGGTTCCTGTCCAGGGAGTCACATGGGGCCTGATTCCTTCAGACTCCATGCTGTGTGTCCTAAGGCACAAAATGGCTGGAGGCTTTTATAGCCTGCAGCTAGAGGCTGCCAGAGAACAGCCCATCCCTGGAGCAAAAGAGGCAGCCAGCCAGGAGCCCTGGGACTGGCCATTGACTAGCCCTCTACTGGCTGGACAGACCCAGCACTGAAGTGCCTGTGTTAATGTGTGTTAATGCATCGACACATGTGTTAATGCACTTTAACTAATCACATCTAAATTTGATACTAGCTTTATACACGTATGAAATTTAGGCATGATTAGCTTAAAATTGCGATTTTTAGGTGCATTAAGGGTGCACTCATGTAGACACTAGTCCGTAATGCACATTAAATTAGGCTAATGTTCATTAAATGTCCATGTGCAGACAGGCCCTATATTATTATTACTATTCTATATTAGCATATACTACTTTATTATTTGTATTCAAGTAAGGGACTTTTACTCACAGGGATTTTACGGTAGTTTTCCTTTCAGGTAAAGTTTTTATGCTGTTACTATCTATATTATACTTAAAATACAGTGCCACTCCCCCGCTTGCACATGTTTCTCTACTACTACAGATAGACCTTACTTCCTGGATAATTAAATAGTTTTTTTTACCGTTCTTATCTGGCTGCAGGTAACTACCTGCCTCTGCTGCAGCCCTGAATATGGCGGATGCTGCCTGCTTGCGAACACTGGTCTACACAATGCCCCAAGCCCCCCAGGACTCCCCTTCCCCTGGGGCACCATGCCTTGACTCTCCAGTGCAGTGAAGCCCAGCAGCTGCAAGCAGGCAGTGTCAGTCACTCCAACAGCTGCAGCAGGGGTGGGTAGTCACCTGCAGCCAGATGAGAGCTGGCTGGGGCTGATGGCCGCTGCAGGCTCAGGTTGGTGATGGTTCTAGGATCTTCCTGGCATTCTGCCTGTCTCCACCACAGTCCTGGCTGCAGTGGCCTCGGGAGCTGCCTGACCCAGATGCCTGCACTAGGATATTGTGCAGCCCAGTGGCTATAGGGAGCTGGCATCAGCCACTTCTGGGACAGCTGCAGCAGGAGATGGGGTGTGTGGGGACAGACAGAGCCCTGGGGGTTCGGGGTTTGGATCATGGTGCAGCCCAGTGGCTGCAAGTAGCTGGTGCTGGCAGCTCCTGGGGCTGCTAGAGCCAGGGCTGGGGTGAGTGCTGCACCCCACATTGCCTGGCGTTCCTCTTGTTTGCACTCATCCCAGCCATGCTGGAGAAGCCTCGGGAGCTGCTGACACAGGAACCTTTCTTACTTTATAAAGTGTGTTCGCTTTATGTGAATTCAGTTTATACAGCGTTCTCCAGGAATGCATGTACCACATATATCGAGGGAAACTTGTATTACTTCTCCAGCATTCTATAGACCAACTTCTTGTTCTGAATTCTAGCCACTGGCATCTAGTCTAAGCTAGTTCCCTTATTTATAAGTAACGTGCCCACATGCCCAGGACTTTAGCTTGACTATTCACATTTACATGAGGGAAGAGTAAAAATATTCTTCCAAAACATGGTTCAAATTATTGTAACTTCCAAAAAGGTGAAAACTGTTTCTTGGAAAATATGTAACATAACATTTAAAGCAGTTTACAACATGAAAAGGTATTAGATTTGCTATTCACATTCCCTTATAAAGGCAAATGTAACAAGTGATGATTTTAATGAACAAATAATAATAAACCATCCCATTTGTATATTGAACAATTAATCTTTGACTCTGAGAAAGTATCATGTTCATGGTAGGAAGAAGAAATTACAAGTGATGATATTAAGCAATGGTGTATATATAAATATATAATGTATATGTACCATATGTATATCCTAACTCAATATGACATCAGCAGGAACCATGTTATGTTTTCAAAAAAGAAAAAAGAAAAGAAAAAATAGACTAGAATAGAATAAAACAAAATGTAATAGGTATGATGGGTTAAATTTGCAATAGTCATACTTCGTGGGATGAGTCTTTAAATTTGTTCTTTGTGTAAGACAGAGAACACAGTAAACAATACTATTCATATACTGTAGCACACCAAAATGGTTCTATATAAATACAAAACAACTTGGGTTAAAGGTTTACAATTGAAATAAATTGTCAGGGAAAAAATAAAGTTCAAACCATTCTTCATAGATTTTAACCTTCTAGGTTGTTAGGATCACAGACAGATTGTGTTGACATATTTCTATTGTATTGTATTCCATACTCTCTATATAATTTTAACAGTTTTTTTTTCCCCATCTGCCTATTGCTTGCTTGGGCTGTATTCATAATTAAAATTCTGACTTCTGAAACCATACCTGTAAAAATAATAGGAACCTTTGTCTTGCCTAATAGGTGAAATATCCACACTGTGTCATCAGGAACAAATATATTATTGTGACACTAAAGACACACACAAAAAATTATAGCAACCTAACTAGGAACTACAAATCTAAGAATAATTTGGGATTTTGTGGAGAATGAGGCAGTAGTGCATTCTATTTTTTTAATAAGCAGTATTTTCACCTCAGTTAGTCTTTTAACAATCAGGCAGGATATTATCAAGGAGTTAAATCAAAAGAGTCTGCCAGGTGGAAACAAGCAGGAAATTAATCTATTACCTCATTCAGAGTGGGGTAAACATAGTGAAACTTGTTCCCAAGATATACACTTCAGAGGGACTAAAAGGTTCTGAAGAAGTCTTGATCTGGATGGATGCTTTAATAGCACTTTCCCAAGACCAGAATATTTTGCATTATCAGAAGAAGAAAATGAGACAGGAGTCTAATTTTACTGAATTAGAATAAGAAATTAGAAAATTATAGTGGACATACAAATGTGAGTCTAACAATTAATTTACTAAAAGTACAGAAACCTAAAGTAAGAATTTAGAGTAGAGCAAATAGTCTTGCACATGCCCTCATAATGATATACTGCAGTCATTATGGAATAAAGGGCTTAGAAGTGGCTACTTAGAAGGATGAAGGGTTGTTTTTACCACTTGTACTAAAGGTGAATAGCTCTTTACTTCACGGTCTGTCTCATTGGGCACACTCTGTGTGAATAATAGTATAATATGACTCTATGAAATAATACATCAAAGCCTTTATTTATTTATTTTTTGTAATAGAGGATTGTCAAATGGACTCCAAAACACTTGATTTAAAAAACAAAACAAAACTGTGCCTTCATTTACCTCAAGGGTATCTACCAGAAATTAAACAAAAGTTGTAAAACTCTTAAGCCTTGGCACTGCATAAGGAAAAAAAATAATAGCTAAATGGCAGGAATGAATGAGTTTTTTACAGAGACTAAGATGAGTGTATGAGAATAAGCAATATATACTTAAGATATGACTGAATGCACAGGCTCTTCCTTATTATGAAAAAAACCGTCAGACTGAAAATTTCAGCCCATTCTTCCGGCACCAATAGTAAAAGATGTAGTGCAACATGTTATCCTTTAAAGACTTTTCCTTGAGTCCAAAAAAACTTAAGTGGCCACCAAAAATTAGGCAAAAGTTGCATGATGTCAAGACTGCATGACCATAGAATATTAAAAAGAGAATGTTGTGCACATGTTGTACATCCTACTTTTATCTTCTTCACCATATCTAACACTAATCCTGAACTGTAGTTCATACTGACATTCCAGTACTTTTTCTGGCAATGGGGACAATAAGCAGGTTTCAAAATGGTGACTAATGTAAAAGTTTGGCAGAGGGTAAAGAACAAATACAGTTTCCTTACAATTCAGAGGCAAGGAACCTCGGAGTAAGGGGTTTCAGGTTCCCTTTCTCCATTATCTCTACTCTTTCCATATTTCTGCTGCTATGTTTTGGACCTCTGGCAACGTTGAGGGAGAAGAATGATTTTCCTGTACAATAACTGAATGTGAAATCAACAGATCACCTCTATTAGACAGAATGGTTAAAATCCTTAGCAGAAGTACTAGATAAACAAAGGTAGTTCAATATCTCCTATTGTGAATCAGTAGAGGGGGGTAGAGAGGATATATTGGTGATGAGAATGTGGAAAGCCTAAGGCTGTTTCCATTAGTCTGGAAATAAAAACAAGCTACACTGTTTTGAGTTTGAATTTCTTCTTTTATTCTTTTTCTTCTTCCACAGTCTCTTCTAACATTAGCGATATGTAATGTAATTATCTGTCCCTTCACCAGTTTATCTTCCTTCCTTTGTGCTTCTGTAAAATTGTACCTATAAACTCTTATAAGAGCTTGGTTTTTTTAAATGGTTCCTGTACTAACCCTTGTTATGCTTTATGCATATAAACTGCATGTATTGTCAATGAGAACACCATAACTCTACTATATTTTTTAAATCAAGATCACATTTAAGACTTAACATTTTCCTCCCCTATTTAGTGTTGTGTTGCTGTGGCAAAGTGGGATTAGAGTCCAGTAGTATCAGATGTTTTCCACAGACTCCTGCCTCCATCAGACATGTGGTTTAAATAAAAGTCAACATAGGTCCCACACTATATCTATTTTCCTTTCCTTAATTCTGTTGTAACAGTTATTCTATCCAAATTTTATCTCCCAGCAATAAATGTAAAACTTAATTTAAACTACACCAATTAGATTTGGGTTTGTGATTTTATCTCCTAGTTATACATTTAATAGTTGATTTAAGCTACACAAATTGCTTTAGATCATGGAGAAGGAGGGGGTGTGATCCTGATAAATCATACAGGATTTCAACTGAAGTGGAAATGTGCTTGGTTAGGAGTTGCTGTTATCGAGGTTCCCCACAGATACTGAGAATTTAGAAAATTATGGGCTCAGTCCTATAAACCCTTTGCATATGGAACTTCTGTTTTTAAAAGAAACAACATGTGCAAAGGGCTACATAATTCTATAATCTGCGTCGAGTTGCTAGTCACCAGAAGACAGAATCACCCCAGACCAAATTACAGAATAGTGACTCCACCACCCTTGCCCTTTTTCTTCTCTTCAGGAACAGGGCAAAAGGGGAAAAATAAATTAAATTACTTGACTTCTTTTAGAGCAGCAGTTTAGTCTCCACTTTTTTACTTTAATAGTTACTGTGACTCTCCAGCCTACCTTTTCCTTGGTTCAAAAATAAGATAGTCAGATGAGCAGCAGCACTCATCTCATGACTGAATAGGGAAGTAATAGAAGGATAAGGAAATGATAAAATGTACCAGACTGTGTCCCATGCTTATGAAGTAGCAATGAGGAAATTCACTTATAACTGTATATTAACCCACACATTTATTCATCAGACCAAAGCCCCATTTTTAAAAATGACTTAAAGTATGTTTGTACAGTCAAATGAAAGTAGCACAGAGATGCCTAGGCTACCTAGTATAGGTAGTAGTAGTAATGCAAATGCCTCACCATAAAACTGCACAGAGGGTAATTTACTTAGTCAAAAGCAGGATAAATTAGCTTTCATGAGACCAATGCACCATACCTAGGCTGCTTATGTAACCCAAGTTAGTTCAGGTTCTTTACACAATACCTAGTAGTGTAGGGCCTTGAACTTTATCAACAACCTTCACTCCACAATAGACACAAACTGAGTACACACATTCAAATAACCTGGGAGAGTTCTCCCAGGTTTGTTCTCATGTGGAAAAACTTACCCAGAGCCATGTGTACAGACATTTGAAAATTGAGGCTCTGAAGAGTGGAGAGCTTGCAGTCTGGATACTGTGCATCTGAGCAGGAGGGAAGGGGGGAAAGAGGAAAGCTGTGAACATATCTCAGTTTTCTCTGTGGATGACAGCAGTACATAGAGCAGCTAATCCTGATTGTTTAACTCAGACAGTCCACCATCAGCCTGTGATATACTCATATATAGACATTTGCTCTCCTAGAAGAAACTCTTCTGCAAGTGATTTAACCTTGATTGTACCCAGATTACATTTTTCCAGGGACGGTCATTTTTATTCTGGGAGAAAAAGCCTGAACATCTATCTACTCATGGTTTCTCCTGGGAGAACGACTCTCCCAGGAGAAACTGAAGGTCTGTACAAGGCCACAGCTTATTACTGTGAAGGCAGTTGCTATCAATATAATAGAGGGTGCTTGGAGGTTTTACTTAGACAGGAATGATTTTAATTTTTATGCATCTTAAATTGTGGTTACTGGTTTTGAACTACACAAATTTGCTACATATTCCACTTATAAAAAGTACACTTTGAAATTAATAAGAGATAGTTATTTTGCCTATAATGTTCTTTTTAGTCCCCTTGTGATACTTATTTATTTAATCAACTTTTATTTTTATGTACAACATTGGTTATTGTCATGGTAGTAGTAAATAAACAAATATTAACATTTATGCAAAATGATTAAATTAAGGTACCAGGAAACAAATCACTTTGAAACCAAAATTACATGGAAGCACATGATCTAAAGCTTGCAAACAGATTTTATTTCTACTAAAATTTATTACAGCAGGCAAACAACAGACATCAAAGAAAAAGAAGCAGAAATCTTTTAACCCATTGGTTCCCAACCTCATTGCATGACCCAAATCAAGGTCTTGGGGGGTCCTCAGTAGGGTTGAGGAAGGCCTGCACACTCACACACATGCACACTTGCACTCACAGCCCAGAAGCGGTGGGCAGGTGGGTGGGGCAGAGCCACCCAGCACAAAGAGGGAAGCTCCCCCGCTCGTGCCCCCAGGCCACCACTGCCACCACTGTTGCTGCTGCTGCACTCTGCTCCCAGCAGCCACCACAGCACTGGGTAGGGGATATTTTTGATGACCAAATATAGAGTCACAATCAAAAAAGATTGGGAACTACTACCTTAGCCAGTATGGAGCAAAAATGAATAAATAAATAAAAATCATAGAACAGAATTTACTAATTATAATATTACAGCAGCTGAATCTTTGTGGTTTCTATCCTCAAACTGAAAATTAATTAACCTACAAAAATTAAGAAAATGTAGAATTTCTTGGTCATGTGTAATCATGAAAACCTCCTAATAAATTATGCATCAATGTCACTTTGGATAGCCCAATTTGGGTACTTATGGCATCTCATATCCCTTTTTCCCCTTGAACTGCTGGGAAGCTCCCCTCTTACTAGCATGGTGGAGGAACGGGATCTTGGCGTCATTGTTGATGCCAAGATGAACATGAGCCACCAATGTCAGATGGTGGT
>JAGPOW010003316.1:98848940-98879469 GCA_030014935.1 Caiman crocodilus
TTCAAACACTTGAGGACAAATTTAAACCATAGCACAAAGACACCATCTTCCAAATTCTCAACTTCTGTTTAGTGGTCAGGAACCTGATAGGCCATAACAACATCATGTGATCTAGGGTGGCTCTTGTAGCATGAGGGGGTTGGGCTTTGAGGGTCTGCCTGGGTTGTCCTTCTGATTTCATGAACCATGTGGTGTTGGTGTCACGCACCATGTGACTGGGGTCAGGGGCAGAGTTGCTGATGTCATGCACCACTTGACCGGGGTCAGGGGCGGAGTTACTGATGCCACGCACCACATGACCGGGGTCAGGGGGCGGAGTTGGTGATGTCACACACCATAAAAGGGGAAAGGGCAGTGCAAAGGGGTGGGACTGGAAGTCCCATCCACCTGTCACATTTCCATTGAAGGGCAGACAGCCTATATACTACTGGCGTGAGCCTGGGCAGGACAAATGCTGAAGCACAGATAAATTCCATGCCATTTAAGTCCTTTGGAAAATTGTAATCTTTTCCAAATATTTTGTACCCATGTATGTACTCCATTAAAAAATAAAACAGGATAACATAAATATACTAGTATTTGGATGTAAACAGTTTAACATTCAATGATTTATGTAAAACTATGGAACGGGGAGTTGAAAACTCGTGTCTATTCCAAGGTCTAACATTTATTTTCATTTCACAAGTTATTGCCAAAACAAATGGGTATGTTGATGCAAATCTCTCTCTCTTTCTCTCTCTCTCTCTCAGCATAATGTTTAAAATATCAAAGTGTCACTAATATGTAATAACCTATTGAAACAATAAGGCTCAGATTCTGTGCCATATCTGCAGTACTATGCTCCTTGTTCTTGGATCTGCATGAAAGCAAATGGAGGAGTCAGTCATTCTGACTTTACCAGTTAAGGAATGTTTTTGCTCTTAATTTAAGGAATATTTTTGCTCTCATTCAGTATTTTGCTTGCCAGTTAAAGATTTGCTCTCACTCTCCACCTCCTTTACATTATCTGAGCTTATAAAAAGGGCAAGTAATGTGCTCATGATTTTTTTAGAAACCAGCATTTTCCAATTGTGTTAAGATTGTATGTTAACTAGGAGCTTGATCCTGCACCATTGAAGTCAATCAAGTCCTGTCACTGATGTTAGTGGGAGCAGGATCAAACTGAAAGAATATGCACATGGATTAAGATCCTTATGCTTGTAGAAACTTTCAGTGTCCAACCATCTCCTTTATCTGGGAATATGCCAACCCTGGTAATAATTTCACTAAAATAAGTACAGCCTGGGTAGAAAATTGACATAAGAAAACCAATTTCTTCTTTTCTGTGCAGAATATTAAAGGCTTAAGAACTCAGCTTCAAACATATTTTTATTTTGAATATGGTTCTATAAATATTTCTATATCCTGTGTAGACTCCTTTCACTAGTTAACTTGAGTATTTTTGTGTGTGATGCTGAGCAATGAAGCTGATGAACAGACAGGCCTTGCAGGGAGAGATTAGATACATGACCAGTAAATCTGAGAGAAGCAGCCAAGGGAGCTAAGAAAACAAGGCAGAGAGAGATGAGAGAGGCCAGGGAAGTGAAGAGATTATGTTAGGACATCAGAATGACATAATGAGAGCATCTTATAAAAGCAGGGTAAATAACTGAAAGACATTATGGGAATGATCATACATAGCTATTAGCTAGAAGATGCACAATCAATTTTAAATGCTAGAGTTCAATTATTTTACTTAGGGGAAATTGTAAGCATACAATAGTCTAAGCCAAAAATATGAAATATAGCTCCACTTATTTATGGATTACTGAAAAAAGCTACTTGTGGTAACTTATGATTTATGACAAGTCATGATTTATGACATCATTTGTAAAATCCCATATTTCAGCATAAGGCAATGTCCTCTCCTGGATGATAATGAACTAAATAAGTAAGTAAATGCAGCATATTAAACAAATACAACTTATATGGGAGAAGGAAAAAACTGTGTGTATGGGGGACTTATAAGTTTTCATAAGGCAAGTGCTCCCCCCCACATATTATTTCCACTTTCTATCCAGTAGGATTAAAGAGTCCTGATAGTTTTTGGTAAACCAGTGATGCAATGTGACACTTAGTTTGCATTCTGTCATATTGCATTGAGTTTCCTCTCACCACTTCCCCTTGCAAATAAAGGAGAGTTTGATATCATGAGAAATAGATATTATTACTATAAAAAAAACTATAGGTTAAAAACAAAAGCCTCTCATTGGAACTGGGGCTAAAGAAGCTGTTCATTATCTCAAATTTATGGGACACTAAGACATGCAGGTTTTAGTCCAACTGTTAACTTTAACTTGTGAATTATTTCATAACTGACTCTGCTCAATGTCATTTGTGGGTGAGGCACAGCCTACTACACTATTACAAACACTTGGAAGCATACCGAGTTTCCAGGGAACTCTGTAGCAAGCTCAGTAGGCAAATAAACTTAGAGGTCCAACACCTGGTGCTTCTCAAACATTTAAATGCATGTACAAAAGGAAAAAATGTTTCCTAGAGCTGGCAGAAGGGGAGTTTGAACATTCTTTGGATTGAATATAGAGCTGATTGGAGGATGGCAGTTCAGTTTTGCAGGAGTTTTTGAGGTTTTCAAAATTCATTTTCATTCTAAATCAGGCCAAACCCACAGTCAGTGTGGTGAAATTGTATTAAAAATGTCCATTTGCAATTTTGATTCTAAGCCTTACAGTTTGGGGAGAGACATGTGGCTCTGCAGGTCCTCCTGAAATGTGAGAGATGGAATGTCAACTCTCCAGACTATCTGATTCACAGAAGAGTTTTTCAAAGGAGGTCACTTATCAAAGCAGAATAAGATTTTCATATGAGTCTCCCATATTCTAACCAGATATACTAACCAACAGGGTAGGGTATGAATATGAGAGAAGCTTTTCTCACTCAAAATTCTGTTGAAACCAGTATATCCTTGTGAAATATTTGTTTTAGCAATCAGCAAAAGTCTTTTGAATATTGCTAGTGTAAGAGCTTCAGTAGTCATGATGCAAGATCAATACACTACATTCCTCCACATACCGTGTCTCCCCCTCCCCATCCCCCGAATAAGATGCACGCCTTGTTTTCTGAAGGCAGAATGAAAAAAAAAGAAAAAAGAAATTTTTCCTTGCCAGGAGCAAAAACACTGTCAGCTGCAGTAGTGATAGAATAACTACCTGTGGCTACTCTGTTAACCCCCTACCCTCTGGGCATGAACACCTCCTTCCAAGTTTTGCTCTAGCAGCAGGTTTAAATCCCCTTTAACACCAGGGAAAGGGAGATTAACCCCATGCATGTTGATCAGCGGGTAATGCAATGAGTACAGGAAGCACCCTAGCTGCTGGCCATGTTTCCTCATTTACGATATGCACCCCTAATTCTAGCAGTTATTTTTTTCATAACAAGAGGTGTGTGTGGTATGTGAGGACATGTTTCTGATTTGGCCCTGCGGCAACTTAATAGAGGGTGCTAAAGGGTTGAGAGAGGGTGCCATCCATTTAGTCCTGCCTAGAGTTTACAGCAGGGGTTAAACATATTATATCCAACCCCTGAAGCCGTTCAATCCTGTCTGTCAGGTTACTGGTGGGCACAAGAAGTTAAGGAAATGGCCTTCTGCAGAATTTAGGGCCCTTTGGCTCCAATGGGCATGGCCATCAATAGTGAGTTTGGCTTTCCACGGCTATTCCTGGACTCACTTTCTAGACTCACTGCCACTGGACTCACTACTAGACACCTTGCCACCACTGTTGCTGTGGGACCCTTTAATCACCAGAGATCATGGTTTTCTCAGATGATAAAAAAAGAATCTCCAATTTTTGGTTTAAAAAAGTAACCCAAAATCCACATTTTTCCGTGATCAAAATGAAATGTTACTATTTATAGTGCTGCAACGGTCACTATGCTGCAAAGGTCACTATGGTGGCATATTATTATTATGATATGCACCCCTAATTCTAGCAGTTATTTTTTTCATAACAAGAGGTGTGTGTGGTATGTGAGATATATATATAATGGAAAAATGTGGATTTTGGGTTACATTTTTTAAACTGAAAGCTGGTGATTTTTTTATAGGAGAAAACCAGGATCTGTGCCATTGCTGACACCACTGCTGGATCTTCACCTTTTCTGTCAGACCCCTCACTACCACCATAGTGACCATTGCAGCAGCCTTCACTCCCCAGACTGGATCTAGTCCCCAACAGGCCCCAGGTGAGTTTGAAGGGAAAAAAATACAAAATTCAGACATCTTCATCAAGTGATTCTGTCTCTCCAGCATATCTATTGCACTGAAATTTCAAATAACATCATTCATTTTATTTTACTTTCTCCCCTTCTCCCACCCCCTCCCAATCCTTTAATCTTTTGTAATAAGGTCACCTATTGCTGGGTATCTGAGTTCCTCATTGAAATGTGCAATGATAGGGGGAAGTGGATGAAAAGAGAACATGAAATAAATGTCTCTGTGCGAGCTTCTATATTTACAAATTAGTGAAACATGTCTCCTGTTACATTTCAAAAGCTTTAGTTTGTGAAGAGAGCATCTAAAGTACCCTTTAACACCTTTCACTTGAAGATTCACAAGTAACATTAGAAATGTATTTATATATATATAAAAAATCATTCCAGACAAACTTGAAGGCTTTGTTTTTGATAAAGTGACATAACGGGTTGATGAGAGGAATAGAGTAGATGTAATATATCTGGATTTTATTAAAGCTTTTGATACAGTGTCAAATGAAATTCTACTCACAAAATTAATTCAAATTGGCATGAATATGAACACTGTCACATAGAATGAAACCTGCTGAAGGACCGCAAACAGTATAGTAATAAATGGCAATATATTGAGTTGAGTTTACAGCATGTAAATGAAATTCACAGGTAATACTAAATTCATTTGGGAGGTGTTGTGTAAACCTCTGAGGAAAGAGAAATAATGCAGAAAGAGACAGAGAATCAGTAGTGTGAGCATAAAATAACAACATGATTCATAGTTCCATAAATTTTAAGACCAGAAGGGACTCTCATGATCAGCTAGTCTGACCTCCAGCATAATACAGACCATAGAATTTTACCAAGCGATTCCTGTGTCAAGTCTATCATTTCAGGCTGAGCCAGAGCATATCTTTTGAAATTTTTTTTATCTCAAGTTAAAGAACTTAGGTGATAGTGAATCTACCACATCGTTGGGAAAATTGTTCCCATGGCTATTTTTTCTCAAAATTTTGCAAATTGGATGAGATTTACCTTGGGAAAATTTGAGAAAATGTAACATAGACAGAAAAGATTATAGGGGGAAAAAAAAGAATGTTGCTGAATATTTATTAAATCCCTTCAAAACTCTTGAGAATTATAATAGAAATGTAGATAGTTGTGTTGCCTTTTCAGGCTGATAGTAAATTGTGACAAGATCATTGTGGTGTGCAGAAACATTATGTTATGGAGCAGATGGGGCCTCTTCTGCATACAGTTACATTGTGATTGCAGCTAAAACTTAGCTTTGGGCATTTGGTACTATGGAATTACTGATAAACTGGACAGAGGATCTAGAAGGATTAAGTCATGGGTGTCAAATTCTTGAGCTAGATCTGGCCTGAGTAACCACTACAGGTGGCTCATCAGGCTCTCCATAGGCCAAGGACTGTGGGGACATTGATTATGGTTTGTGTGGCCAGCAACAGAATTCAGGACCCTGGGGTCCTGATAGACATGAGAAAGGTACTTGCTTGGGACCACTGCAGCCTAACCTGGTCTCTGAGAATGCCCCTTAAGCCAGCCCCAGGGTGGCTTCTAAAGTAGGAGTTATCCCTGACCCTTTCCCACTTTGAAACACTGGCCTTTAGGTCTCTAGCCCTCCCTGGGTTTTCCTAATTCAAGATGCTAGTATCCAATTCAACTCCTGAGAGGAACTTTATCTCTTTTTGGGGAGAACAAGTGTTCTAAGCAACAATGCCAAGAGATTCTCTTGAATACATTATTTACTAGGGCAAGTGCCACCTAGCCAGAGGTTTTCCGCCCCCTACAAAGGGTTTAAGGGTTTAAGTCATCTCCTTGTCCCCAGTATAGTGCACAGAACCCAGAGTACCCCAGAGTTAACTCAGTTTCTTCTCCACAGATTTTGACAGCAGCTTCCAACAGTGAAGGAATTAATCCTAAACTGTGAAGCTAGGGACAGATATTGCACATAGATTAGTTTAAGTGATCAAAAACTGGTTTAAACCTGTAACAGAACATAAATGCAGTGCACATAAGCCCATTTCAAAATGCCTGAAACTGGTTTAAGATAAACCTGGTTGAATGTAGTATTTGACTTACCTGATTTGGGTCAAACCTGTTTATGCAATGTGTGTCCCAGACTCCTTCCTTGCTTATGTTCAACAAGAGTCCCTCAGCATCCCAGATGCTTTGCAGCCCCTGGGCTATGCTGTCTGCTTCAGAGAAAATGGCTGGCCCCACCCCTCTGCTCCTTATCCAGCGCTCCAGCAGAGACTGCAGGTATAAAAGTGTCTGCCTGTCTTCCCCCTGCCCCACCCCTCTGTTGCTGCTCAAGCAGGGATCTCCCCTCCTTCTCACTTCCCACATCATGGACCCCAGCCCCACAGACTCTAGGCATGTGCTATACTAGCTAATGCTGAGAGATGTCTGTGTTCATGTCTCCAATTTCACTGGGACAGGCAGACATAACAGTGTCCACATAGGGCTTTTTGGAACTAATCAACAGTTCAGTTGGTAATGTCCCTCCATTCTTTCCTTGGAAAAAACCCGTTTTGTTGATGGTTAATAAACACTGTATTATCAGCTCCCTGCTGGTTCCCCCTGCCTCCCCCCTGCCCCGGTCAGGTTTGCAGAAAGTATGAAAAATCATGGCAAGGAAGATTGAAAAGCTCAATATCATCAACAGATGTATGCATTGCATACCCACCCTTTGCCTCACAGTGCTAGCTGGGGTCTGGGGTTTAGCAACATTCCCACCCTTTGAACAGTGAGCAGGCAAAAGCCTGGGATGGTGCAGACAATGTGGGGATTGCATGGCCACCCTCGCTCAGCTCAGCATTGTGGGAGGAAAGGGAGGGCTGCTCTAGCACACCCTAGCTTCTAGACTGAACCACTGCAGACATGTGCCTGCATTTCCTCAGTCCAGAGGGAATGTCTGTACAGTTGCAATCCAGTTTAACCTAGGCTGGTTAGACTAACCTGCAAAGATTGAATCAATTCAGGCTCAGGCTTTTTGAATGTTTGTCCCTAGTTTGGATGCACCTTGGGCCTACAGGGGTTTTTGGTATACTTCCCAGAATCTCTCTGTCAGTGCCAGAACCAAAGAGTTAACACTGCTGCCACTCAATCCCAGTTGCTTTATTCTGGAAGGGGTTAAGTCAAGGGATCTTGAACAGTGACATCTGCTTTAACTCCTTGTCAGTTACTGCTGACACTGGTTCTAGGAGCCGTGCTATTAACTTCTTCACTGCTGGCAGCCACAGTGTCAAGTTGCCAAGAAAGATCCTGAGGTGAGCTATTCAGCCTGCAAGAAATCCCCAGTATGGATCTAACATACAAAAAGGCCCACAGACTAGATCCAGCCTGCGGGGTCAATTGGTTTTTATCACCCCTGTTTTAGCCCTAGGACTAGATAAGGAAGGTCAAATAAACTGGAACAATTCATATATAGCTAGAGGTGTCATTAAAGATGTAGGCCTTTAGCTAGAGTAATTGACAGAGTGTGTCTTTAGACTGAGGGAACTATATATAGTAAAAATAAAACAGAAATATTTTGCTTAAGAAAAAAGAAAACAGAAAGCCAGTTGCCCATTTCTTATATAATTGCACTTGCAAAGATCTGTTCATCCTGAACTAAATGATTATTTCTCTTTTGGAAGGTTCAGGCATCTATCTTCTATACTTTGCACCTGAGGTTAGGCTTCTGCAAGATTTAGTTTTTGAGAGGAAATATTCTTATCATTAAAAACCCATCAATTTATTTTCAAAATTCCCAAAAGAAATTTGGTGCAAAGAATATATTACTTCAGTAAACTGGAAAAAAAATGTATTCCAACTCCTCTGAAGATCTCTTTTTGACAAGATTCTCATTTTGGGTCACAGTGTGAAGTGTGAAAAAAAAATTCTTAAGCACTGTACTGGTGCGATGGAATGGGGAGGAAAGGTTGGGGTGTGGCGCTCTACTTCAAAGAGCAGTACACATCCTCAGCAAACAGCACTGGGTCAGAAGATGGGCAGACTGAAGTGCTCTGGGTCAGAATACAAGGTGGTAGACAGGGAAGGGACTATTAATGGTGGGGGTCTACTACAGACCACCCAACCAGGGGGAAGATCTGGACCAGAAATTCTCAGGTCAGCTCATGGAGGCAGTTAAATCAAGGGACGTGGTCATCATGGGTGATCTAAACTATCTGGACATCTGCTGGGAAGAGCAGTCAGTCAGGTCTGACCATTCATGCAGGTTTCTAGCTGAGTTAGAGGACCTCCATCTAACCCAGGAAGTGCACAGTCCCACCAGAGGAAATGCCTTGTTGGACCTGGTCCTGGCCTGGTGAGGGGGCTGCGGTGACAACCTGGTAAGGGGACTGCGGGTTCTCAACCACCTGGGAGGTACCAATCATCGCCTACTGGAATTTACCATCCAGCACATGGTGTAAAAGGCCTGCAGCAAGGCAGCAGCCCTGGACTTCAGGAGGGTAGATTACAATGAGGTAAGGAGACTAATCAGGGAGGTACTGAGGTCCTGGAGGGGAAGGGAATTGGGAGTCCAAGAAGAGTGGCTATTCCTTAAGGAGATGATCCTCCAAGCCCAAAGGATGACAATCCCAATGCAGATCAAAGGAGGAAAGAGTGTTCAAAACCCCCATGGCTCACCAAAAGCATCCAGGAATGTCTCAAAGCTAAAAAAAAAAGCTAAAAAGGAGGCATACACCCAATGGAAGGGAGGGGCCATCATCAACAAGGATTATACCTCCATTGTTCGAAATTGTAGGGGGGCTGTTAGGAAGACTAAGGCAGAGACAGAACTGGGACTAGTGACCCGGATCAAAGATAACAAGAAGTCCTTTTTTAAATACATAGAAGGTAAAAAGAAGGTACTGGGTAATGTGGGGCCTCTGCAGGACACACCGGGAAATCTGGTGGTCACACCAACTGACAAAGCTGGATAGGTTTCAATACTGACACGTTCAAGGTTCTGCACCTGTGGAGGAAGAACCAGCAGCATACTTACAGACTGGGGAACTTCCTTCTCATCAGCATAGAGGCAGAATAGGATCTTGGAGTCATTATTGATTCCAATATGAACATGGGCCACCAATGTGGGGATGCAGTCGGGAAGGCTAACTGCACCTTGTCCTGCATCCACAGATGCATCATGAGCAGGTCCAAGGAGGTGATCCTCCCCCTCTATGCAACATTGATCAGGCCATATTTGGACTCCTGTGTTCAGGTCTGGGTGCCACACTTCAGGAGGGATGTGGACAGCATCAAGAGGGTCCAGAGGAGGGCCACTCCCATGATCAGGGGGCAGCAGGGCATGCCCTATGAGGAGAGGCTACGGGACCTGAACCTGTTCGGCCTCCACAAGAGAAGGCTGAGAGGGGATCTGGTGGCCATCTATAAACTTTCCAAGGGGAACCAGCAGGCGACGGGAGAGTCCCTGTTCCCTTGAGCACTGATGGGAGTAACAAGGAATAATGGCCATAAGTTGACTGAGAATAGATTCAGGGTAGATATCAGGAGGCATTACTTCACAGTCAGGGTGGCTAGGATCTGGAACCAACTTCCAAGGGAAGTGGTGCTTGCTCCTACCTTTGAGGTCTTTGAAAGGAGACTAGATAATCACCTAGCTGGGGTTGTTTGACCCCAGCATTCTTTCTTGCCCATGATTTGGGGTTGGACTTGATGATCTGGTCATGTCCCTTCTGACCCTACCAACTATGAAACTATGAAGTGGTAAGTACCCACAAGGTCCCCTAATGAATATTGTGTGTTACTTCCAGGGTATACATGTTGCCCTTCAAACATTCCAGATGGTCCTTTTCATAGCATAGAAGACAAAGCTTCCTTAAACTAGTTCCAAATGATTAATTATGAGCAAAAGAGATGCCCCAGAGAAAATTAAAAGTAAGGCATAAACAGTAGGAAAACCAGCATGTGTAGATGGGACCCAAAGATCCAAGTTCCTGGTTTGAATCAGGCAGCTCATAGATCTACATTTTCTAGTGTCCCAGATAAGTCCCCCGTTGGATGGAACTTCATAAGTTTTACAATTGTCCTAATGTAAAATGGGAAATATTTTAAAATCTTAACAAAAAAAATAAAAAAAGGAAACAAAAACTGTGGGGGCAGGGTGGAGGAGGGGCAGAGATTTATGATAGGCCAAAATATGATAGGCAAAATTCAAAAATTCTGGTGGTGGACTATTGGAAAGCCATCTGATATACTATAAGACAAACATTTTTCACATTAAATTTTAAAGACTTCTGGTAACAGACTTTTTAAATAGCCATGATAAGACGAGTGGCTTATTCAGATACACCAAAATCATCTCCACTATTAGGTACATAAGTAGCCCATACCTACTCCCCACCCCCAGCTACCCACAGATGACATGTAAGTCCATGTAAGTTAAAAAAAAGTGGATGAAGTAGGAAGGAAGACCTGTAGGGAGTATGTCTCAGTCAGGTTGTGACAACCCTGGATGAGAGGGATCCCTGGGTTCTGGTTCCTGCTTTTACTCCCCATGTGGCAGAAACTATTTCACTGTTTTGTTTCATAGAGTAATGGAAAATTAGGGATGGAAAGAACTTCAGAAAGTCACCCAGTCCAACTTCTTGCAGGACCATCCCCAACTAGACCATTTCAGCCAGGGTTTTTCGAGCCAGGCTGTAAAAATGTCCAAGTATCGAATTTCCAACACTTCTCTAGGTAACCTATTCCAGTGTTTCACCACCCTCATAGTGAGAAAGTTGTTTCCTAATATCCAATCTAAACTTCCCTTGCTGCAACTTGAGACCATTGTTCCTTGTTCTGTCATTTCCTACCACTGGGAATATTATAGCTCCATTCACATTGTAATCACCTTCAGTTAGTTTATAAAATCCCTTCTGAGTTTTTTCTTCTCTAGACCAAATACACCCAGGTCCCTCAGCCTCTCCTCTTAAGTCATGTCTCCCAACCCCCCAAAACATTTCTATTGCCCTCTGCTGGACTCTTTCCAGATTGTTCACATCCTTTCTGTAGTTGGGGGCCCAAAACTGGACACAGTACTTGGGATGTAGCCTCACCTATGCAGAATAAAGGGGAATAATTACTTCCCTTGATCTACTGGTAACACTCCTACTAATGCAGCCCAATATGCTGTTAGCCTTCTTGGAAACAAGGGCACACTGTTGGCTCATATTCAGTTTACTGTCCACTATAATCCCCAAGTCTTTTTTCTGTAGAGCTGCTGCTTATCCAGTTGGTCCCAATCCTGTATCAGCGCATGGGATTCTTCCATCCTCAGTGCAGGACTTAGCACTTGTCCTTGTTGAAACTCATAAGATTTCTTTTGACCCAATCTTCCAATTTGTTTAGAGTACTCTGAATCCTAGCCTCACCCTCCAGAGTATCTACTATGCCCCCCAGCTTTGTGTTATCACCAAACTTGTTAATGTTGCAGTGCATTCCATCTTCCAGATTGTTAATGAAGATATTGAACAAAAGTGGCCTCAGGACTGACCCCTGGGACACTTCGTTTGAGTTTCCAGATTATTGAATTATTATTACATGCAATATTCAGAAAACTAGGTATATGATCCCAACCCTAACGCCCTTTTCCTTCTACAGAAGTACTTTGTTTACAAAGCCATATCCCCCCAGGCTTTGTCTCCTCCAGGCTTATGTATGTTGCCCTGTTGGCTGAAGTATGAACCAACATCTATGAGAAACGTGTGTGGCAGGACACCTTTGAGTGCTTGCCATTTTAAGGGCAGAGTCAGGCAGCTAGCAGGTGCCTGATGATGGCAGCCATTTTGAGAGCATAGCATACAAAGGCTGCAGTTCGGTGCTGCTAGCCCAGGCAGAAACATCACCTGGTTGAGCTACAGCAGGAACATCTGGAAGGTAAGAGGAGGTGCACCCTGCTAGGAAAGGGTGGCCTGGTGGGGCTCCTAGTGGCATGGGAGCCCACAGGAAATGCCAGGTGTTACCTCCCCAGTGAAACGCAAGGAGGGGCACCTTCACCCCAGCCCCCATCTTCAGGTTGGCCTTGGAGGCAGTTGTGGGAGTAGTGGGGCCAGGCATGGCAAGTGAAATGCCACCTGAGCTCAGCAGGGATGCGAGACATGGGAGACCCCAAAGGGGATAGTGTGGGGAATGTAGTTGAGTGACCCCACACAGAATAGAGCTAAATGGGAGTAGGCCTGAAGGACTTTGCATGAGGTGGGCTGAGTAGGACTGAATGAGGAGTAGGCCTGAAGGGCAATCCCAGGGGTATGTTGAGTAGGGCTGAATTGTGAGTCAGCCTGAAGGGCAGCACAAGGGCCAGCCCCATGAATAGTTGATCATGAAGATGAGAAGACCCCGTGGAAGGGCATGATATAGAGGCCCTAGAGGGGGAAGAGTAGGAACCCCATGCATGGGGAAGAGGCCAAGGTATGGTTGTGGATGCCTGAGGGCATAGTTTTGTCCAGAGGCTGAGTAGGGGGCTTAGCCAGAGAATTACAGGAGAGTCCTGACCCTGGTAAGTCCTACACTTCAAGGAGGCTGAGAAGAGGATGAAAGGAATACATTAATGGCAAACACAATGATCTGCTGCTCCACAGAAGGTGTGAGAGTACCTGTGGAACCCTGGAGCACCAGTTGTGGTGTAGGTTATGATTGCATCATATAGATTCATCTGTGAGAGATGGGCTACAGTTTAGGAGAGGTCTGGAACCACAGATAGCACCCATGGCATCAGGGCAGTAATGGGCAGTCTCCCACATTTACCAACAGTTTATGGAAATAGCAATGTCTTGGCAGGTGAGACAGGGTGGACTGCCCCATGGAGACAGGTGGGTGGGCTGGCATAAGACCCAGCCCCAAGAGATGTCCCCTGTCTCAAGGTGGTTAGGGCTGCTTGATAGGACACAGAAGATTTAGATTGAAACCTTTCTGGAACACTGGGGTTTAGAATCAGGGTTTCCAAACCAGTGAGTTCTTGCCGTAGAAGGTAGAAAGGACCTTCTCCATCTGTACCAAACAATCACTATGCATAGTTTTGCTGATTTACATTCCAGACTCTTTCATAGGGTCTCTTACACACTTTCCCATGTATAATAGGATCATAGCCGAGCATAAATAGGTGTTACATGTCCTTTTGAGTATTCTTAGAAGAACAAGTTGAGTTGCACAGTTAGACAAATAGTCTAAAGTCTGCACAACTGGCCCAAAATACCACTTACATGACTAATTTTAGTTGCATAGTGCTATTTCCCCACTAAAAAGATATTTCCCACTAAAGAGATATATATACCCAGAAACATATATTTTTCATGTGGTAGCTATATTCAGAATCATTACAACTTGAATAGAGAGCAGTAGGGAAAGTTATTGCTAATTAGAAGGAAAGGTAAGACTTAAAGAGCTCCTATAGACATGCGGGGAAATGGCTCCGATCCTCCAGCAGAGTCTAGCATCATGTGTATCAGCATTCCCCATGCTGAAAAATAGTGGTGGGGGCACTTTGAACTAAAGCTTATTCAATGAGCAAAAAGTGTGCCCTCGTTGCCAAGAAGGCTAATATCATATTGGGCTGTACTAACAGGAGCACTGCTGGCACATTGAAGGAAGTGATTATTCCCCCTTGTTCCTCACTAGACTATTGTGTCTAGTTTGGAGTTCCTCACTATAGAAAGGATGTGGACAAATTGAAGAGTCCAGTGGAGGTCAGTGAAAATGGTTAGGGGGCTGGGGCACATGACTTGTGTGGAGAAGCTGAGGGGACTGAGCTTATTTAGTTTGGAGAAGAGACGGTTGAGGTGGGATCTAATGACAGGGTGCCTTTCCACAGCTAGCTCTCAAGTCAGCTCACCCACCTGCCTAGGGCAGTCTGCCCTTACTTGGCTGCCATGACTTGAATGTTATCCTGAAGTATTAAGTGGGAGGCTGCCCATTCACTACACCGATGCTAGGGGGCACTATCCATGGCTCCATACCTCCCATACACCATGGCCCATGCCTCACACATGACATAATAAGTTCTTAATGGTTCTGGGTCCACACTGGGCCGATAACATTTGAGTCTGGACCCCAACTAGATCCCTCCTAATCAGGTGGCCTACTCTGCCCTCACTGTGGGCTGCTAAGCTCCCTGAACTTCTTCTTCCTCTCAGGAGTGCCCCTCTCTCTTTGGCCACACAGGCCCTGGCCTCACCTCTAGGCCATTTAGAATCTCAGGCCCCTTAGCTCTGGATGTCCCTCGCAGTGGGCGCTTCAGCCCTTTTGACCCTTCTGGTTCTGGCCCCAGCATTGACCAGTCAAAAGTGCCTTGAGTCAGGTTCCTGAGCAGCTAGTTCACCCTCTCTCATATGGGTCTGCCTTCTCAGAACCTACTATGAGGTTACCCACCTGGTTGGTGGCAACAAGGGCATAACTTTTTGCTCATATTCAGTGTATTGTCCTCTGTAACCTCCTGATCCTTTTCTGCAGAGCTACTGCTTAGCCAGTTGGTCCCCAGCCTGTACTGATGCAATCCTGGTGTTGGTTTCTTTAAATTAATCTATTTACACTGTCATTTAGTTAAACTCATATTTATATTTCTACAAAAGGAAACTATTTTCCCCTCTTCCCCTGTTAGGTCAAATGTCAGGTACAATTAAAGAATATAACTCAGCGAATAATTTCTTGTTAATAGTGTTATGGGTTTTTTTCAATGTCAGTCATAGCCATGAATTAACTCAGACTTGTCTCAGATTTTTTTCCCTAATCTTTAAAAGGTTCATATAATATCCAGGGTTTTTATAATGATATTAATCTGCATTTCCTTGTACATTTAAACCATATATGCTTATTTGGGCATTCAGAACAAAGTGGGAAGGATTCCTGTTGAAAGTCTCTGGGTTAAGTAAAAAGGGGAAATCAGCAAGGATAATTTGGTGGCAGGTGTCTACTATAGCTCATCAAACAAGGAGGACAAGATAGATGAACATTTCTAAACAGTGAATGCTAGTATCTGAAGAAAGAGTAACAAGGTTTATGGTGACGAAACTGCAATGCAGCTTGGAAGAGTGTTGAGTGTAAATGACTGTGCTGCTTCTATTTTGATTCAGGTCAAGCCCTGGGAACAAACAGTTCTGGGTCAAATGAGATGTTTGTTTACAGCCAAAGGGACCAAAGAAATTACAGGGTAGTCTGACATCATTATGTGGAAAGATAAAGGAACATATCTGTCCCAGGGGCACAAGACCAGGAGAGGTGGAAGCCGTGGTTACAGGCAAACCCCAGTTCAAAATAGAAAAAAAAGAAAACCTCAACATCCCTTTTGTAGGAGCCAGGAGGAAAAAGGAAACGCGTGGCGGGAAACTGCTCATGCAGTTCATTAGCTGTGCTTACATCCAGCTGGAACTGGGTGACATCCCAGCCCCGAAAGAGCAGCCCCGAAGGTGCTGGGGTGCCGCCAAGGACCAGAGAACCAGCGGGGAACTTCTGGGCAGAAGGCATACAGCGGCAGTGGCTGGCTGCCAGCAGCGGTGGTGACAGCAGCAGCAGTGGCAATGGTAGCCACGGTGGTGGAAGTGGCAGGAGATCCTGGAGTCGGGGAAGACTAGTGGGGGCTGAAGACACCAGTGGAGAGGCTGGCAAAGGTAGCAGTGGTGGCTGCTGCAGCAGCAGGAGCAGTGGGAGCTGCAGGAGATCCCTGAGCCAGGTAACAGCAGGGATTGAATATGCCAGAGGAAAAACCGGTGGAAGTGCCGGTTGTGATAGCTGCAATGACAGCAGTGGGAGCAGCAGGAAACCCTGAGCCAGAGAATCCCAGCAGGAGTTGAGGGAGCCAGCAGAGGTACCCGCAGTGACCCCTGGAACAGCCAGCTGGAGACCCCTGACCACAGGCACTGGGACTGCTGCCCCAAGTAGAGGCAGAGCCTGGGGAAAGAGAGAAAAGGACCCCGGTTAGGGCAAGAGCACGGGCCCCAACTTAGAAGGTGCTCTGTTCTAAGGGCACTGAGGAGCTAGGGGTGTATGGAGTTCCCATGGGAGGGATACTCTATTCTCCTTTGGGGTCCTCCCACCCTTCCCTCCTCATGGTCACACCTCACCAGTAGACATGGTGGTGGTTTTGTTTATTTTGTGTCACATTGGGTGTTTCTGGGAATAGGGGTTGAGGATGAAGGCATGTGCCATGGTCCCTTTTTGTTAGGGTAGACCAGCAGAGTCCTTGGCACTAGGTGGGGTGGGGGTGAGGATCTTGTGGAAGAGAGAGAGAGGTCATGCAAGGGCGCAATGGGAGCTACCACCAGCAGGCACTGAGGGCTAAGGGCACTGGGGAAAGCACGCCTGAAACATGAGGGTCTCCCTGTCTCCCTCAGGACTAAGGGCACTGGAGCCTGGCCAGGATCCCAGGTGATCACCGTCAAGAGGCAACATGGAGATCAGGGGAGATACCAGTAGGGGTTAGCTGAAAAATAGACTTGGGAGACCCAAAGGGTGGCGCTTGGCCAGGGTGCAGGGGTGGTTGGAGCCCTGTGAGCACCCACCGAGGTGCATGATGGCCCTGGAGGCATCCTCAAAGAGGACCTCCTCCACTGAGGATCCATTCAAAGTACTGCAGACAAGTTAGGGGGTTTTCCTGATGACAGCCAAGGTACCCTCTGGGGTCCACACGTAGGCCCCTGGCAAGCAAGATCAATTGCTCGGGCAAAGGTGGTGCAGGAACGTATAAAAGAGCAGAGGTGGGTACAATATCACCATACAAACAATTTATAAGTACCTAAAGTATAAGAAGGTGATAAAGACCAACCAGTGTGGACTACCAATTGTAAGTCATGCCTAACCAATTTTGATGTCCTTATATGTCACACTGATAATCTTGGTGGATGATATGAAGGTCACAGGATGTAATATACTTTGGCTTTAGAAAGGCTTTTTTTTTTTACTTTGATAGTTTTTTTTCCTGTGGCATTCTCATAAAAAGTATACAACTTAGATGAAACCATTAAGACTAAAGTAAAACTGGTTGAATAACTGTGCTCAAAGAATAATAATAAACAGCTGAATATCAAACTGGAATGCAGTATGGAGTTATATCCCCTGGGGTCTGTCCTGTGACTAATACTTTCAGGTATTTTCAACAATAGTTTTTAGGATGGAAATAGTTAGATACCAAGCTGAATAGAGTAGCAGACACTATTTTTTAAGGACAGGATAGGAACTCAAAATGACCTCAATAAATTGGAAATGTGGTTTGAAAAAGATAGGATGAAATTTAATAAGGACAAATACAAAGTACTGCCCCTAAGAATGAACAATAAAATGAAAAAATACAAGCCAGGGCAAGACTGACTAGATTGTAGTCAGAAAAGGGCTAGATAGTGTTTGAAGCTGAATATAAGTTAAAAGTGTAATATCACTTGCAAAAAATCTAGTAGCATACTGGGAGATATTAATGGGTAGTGCCATAGGCAAGGCCTGCAAAATGGTTTTTATTTTCAGGAATAATGAGGCCTCATTTGGAGTACATCTACATCTCATTTGGCACATCTACATATACAAATGCTATGGAGTGGGTTTGCTGTAGAGTAAACTTCCTCTATAGCAAACTCACTCTGGGCAGGTATCTACATGTGGAGGGATTCAGGAGCAGAATTTCTGCTCCTGGCAGTAGTCTGCTTCTGCCCTCTCTGGCTTTGCACTGGTCCCCTGCAACAGCCAGGGGGAGCTTTAGGTTCCCCCTAGATGCTAGCCCAGGGGCTGACAGGGAGCATAGTGCCAGGAGACAGCTCTTTCTTGGCAGGGGTGGGAGATTACTCCCTGAACCCAGGAGCTACCTGCTACTGGGGTGGGACCTGGTGGCAGAGCCCAGGCAAGAAAAATGTCCCCCTGATCAGGACACAGGGCTGGACAATCTCGACCAGAGGCTGGGAGATCTCTGCTGCTGGGGCATGGAGAATTGTCCCTGCCTGGTCTCTGATGGTGGAACCCATTCTGGCAGCAGGCCAGAGGCAGGGAGCTATATCCTGTCCCCTGTTGCCCAGCTGACTGGGAGCAATTTTGCTCCCGATTGGCTGTTATATCTGCTTTATTGTGTATTAGTTACTCAGCAGTTAATTTGCTATTATTTACAGGTAGCAAATTAACTGCCAATTAGAAGGATTATTGTGCAGTAATGGTCAGCACGTGTAGACAGTGATGCTTTCTACACACTACAGTAAAATCCCTGTTTATCTGGCTTTCCGCTATCTGGAATGCTCTACTAACCAGGATTTCTGGCCAGTCATTTGGACTCGGGGGTAGGGAAAGCTTTACGTAGGGAAAGCTGCCACTGCCATCCACCACCTTGCTCTTTTGTTGCTTTGTGTGGCCACTGCCAACTCCCCGCCCCACCTTTCCTCCTCCCCCCTCCCCTGTTCTGTGTCTATCCAGAAACCTGCGCTCTTCAGGTAATCAGCATTTTTAGATACCGCCCCCACCCCCATTCCCTACTCATGCTGGATAACAGGGATTTACTGTAATTAGCTCTATTGTACAGTAAAGAGTCTTGAGTAGACATGCCTTATGTCCAGTTTTGAGCATTACATTTAAGACTTACATGGAAAAATTGTTGAGAGTCAAGAAAAGAACAACAAAAAACAGAAGCAGCACTTAAGGAAATACATGAAGAAAAAATTGGAAGAACTGGGATTATTTAGCCTTGATAAGAGAATTGAGAACAGATTTGATAATCTTCAAATACAAAATGATGGTGGTCAGTTTTCTCTGTTTCTCCTGGGCACAGCTCAAAAAATAATGGGTTTAAACTACAGTGATGGATATTTAGGTTAAGTATTATTAAGAACTTTTTCTTATGAAGGTGGTTAGGCATTGAAAAATACCTGAAGGTTCTGTAATCTCCATCACATTCGTAAAAACAGGTTAGACAAATGGACAATGATGGCAGGGGTTTGGACTAGAAGATCTCTCCAGCCCAGTTTGTCTATTACTTCTATATGATTCTTAATTCTGGATTGTTAATGATTTTATCACCCAAAGGGTATTGTATGCATAAATGATTGGGCCCAATTGATGAATCAGGAACGGCAACAGTCATGGCATTCTCCTTACTAGACTATGCATATCCCGTAAAAAAAAAAATAAAAAAAAGAAGTAAGGCAAATTTCTTTGTGAGCTATAAATTCACTTTCCACTGGCAGCTACCAGTCATGGTACGTTTTGCTTTTTGTTTGCCTTTAAAAGATAATACCCCTTATGATATCATACATGTCATCTGTATATGTCATCTATCTGTATGTATGTACCTGCATAATATGCATAGAAAAACCATGAAGAAAGTATATGTAAATGGAAATTAATTAATTATCTATGGCTAAAGTTGTGGGCCAGGGGGTTGTTCTAGTTGAGAGAAGGAATGTATTTGGAAGATTTATACAAGTCACTGCTAATTATATATTTCTGCTCACATGGGAATTAGACTTTATTTTATGAAATACTTTATTGCTTCAGTAACTACGACCAAGACATCTTAATAGGAAGAAAAACTATGACTTAATATTAAAATTATTTATTAATAAAGAGATTACTTGAAGCTTTGATACATACATTATTAATAGAACATTATGGCACAGAAATAATGGGACTACTCTATTTTGCAAATATCTATACTGTATTTTAAGAGCCTCTATCAAACTATAGATTTATGCATACTGAGCATCAATTGCTTGAGTCTTGCTAGCAAATAATTCATAACTTGTTTACACTTTACATGTAACTTACATAGAAAAATTATGTAATGGACATCTGTATGATTCTGGGAAGAATAAACTGTGTCTGACAACATTATGTGGACTTTTATTCTGGTCCTTCTAGTACCTTACTCAAGATTAGCATCTTTTGTATTTGAATTTTAGGCTAAATAGAATAGATTCCATACAAGCAGCTTTCTACTTAGAAAAACTGACCCTGCCTATAGTAATAGTAGGGTTGTCTTTTTGCCTCTGGTAATGATTCCTCAATCATTTTGTTTGTTCAGTTTAATTATATGATAGTTGACACAGGCAGTACTCCAATACAATACTTCATCCAAATCTGACTTCTTCAGACACTTGACTTTGCTCAGTTTTTTTTATATATTTATTCCCTCCTTTATTGATCATAGGACAAGTGAGTTGCTCACCAATTACTTCTACCATTTTTATTTCTCCTGATCTTGTTGCTTATAGCAGTTAAATAAATTCTCATTTAAATAAACTGCTAAATAAATAGTAGCTTACAAAAAGTTCTCTGCTTTTATATTTCTAGTCAGTATGGTTCACATTCAACCCAATTTCATTTTCTGAGGACTTCTATTCAAAAGTACAAATCCTAAGAAAAAAATGATTTATTTTAATACATTTACCTGGAAATATTAGCTGACCAGTCAAAAGGAATCTATTCATTCTTCAGACACGTTAACCAAACATTTCAAGTCTGCATAAAATAGTAAGTCTAGGCATTTATCATGCATTAGTTACCTTTATCCTGGAATTCTTCTCTGTCTTGTAAAATAGTGTTTTAAGTGTACTGAAACAGAAGGGATTCAGTACACACCAGTTGTTTTATTTGTACATGGAGTAATACAAGTTTGTTCAATTAGAAACAGAGAAGGGTCAATAATGTTTTTTATCCTTTTAAAAAAGTTTAAGTTTAAACTGTTCTTTTTGCTACCTTGATTTGCCAAAATAAAATAATCCAGCTGTCTGTTTCATTGCGTCTTCCCTATTTATAATTGTGTCCTTCATACTTGGGCAACAATGATCTGTGATTTTTTAAATAGATTTAAGTTTGTTATAAAGAACAACTCTGCTTTACTTTTATTTTCTAATATATATTTTACTTAATGAAGACATGTGACTATAGACATGTTGAATTTGAAGAACAAATAAGCATACACAATATGAATTTATAAACTGGCTTTGGTTCAAGATCAGGATATTTATATAAGATGATAATAACTTTAGGGAAACAGTTCCCAACATCATTAGATTTACAGCACCCCTCCATAACTATTCTGGTTAAAAGCCATCGTTACATGCATTGGCCTGTTTCAGTGATTCTTAACTGGGCTGCTACTGCCACCCCCTCTAGTTTGACATGCTTTACCTGTCTCTTGTGGAGTCAAACTAGGAGCATCTGCAGCAGGAGCAAGCTGCAGATGCCTGCATTAGCTCTGCCTGGTTTAGGCATGTTTAGGCTCATCTTAGAAATGGTTTGACCATAGCTATAATCTGATTAAGAATTAGAGGATCAGATTTGAAGATAAATAAGATCCTGATTTGTCACAGTCCTTGTCACAGACTACTTGTTTGACCTTGCTTAAGTCCCTTCATCTTTCTGAACATATCTACACAAGACACTTGACCGTGCAGTGGACTAAATTACTGAATAGTAAGCATTCACATCTACAAGTAAATACAAGGAGCAAATTTACTCATGATTAGAGTAGACATTGACAAGGAGCAAGTCTGCAAATGCAAAGGTAAAAATGCAAATTTGCTCCTGGTGAGCTCCACCATCAGTGGGCCTCCCTCAGCCCAGCCCAAAGGCCCTGGGACTGGGAGCTTCTACAGTTTTAGGGCCTTAAAAGCCTAAAGGCATTCCAGAGCCCAGAATCACCTTTATTCAGCCACTAGCCACTGCATCACGCAGCAGAGGCTGCAGGCCAGCTGTATCAGCTTGCCCAGGCTTGGGCACTAGTCCCTGGCACCGCAACACTGTGTGGCTGCCAGATCCAAGCCATTGCCCTGTGCTGGGTGCTGCAGACATCTGCTATACCCAGCAGCACTCTGGACCACCTGTAGCCAGCCTCTAACCACTGGGTCCTACTCCAGCTGGGAACCACATGTCCTTGCCTCCTGTGGGCACCAACCTGGGATAGTGGAAATGCCTGCCACAGCCACCTGATGAGCCCCACAGTGTGGACAGGGCCTTCCCCAACCCTGCCACAGCTCCTGATCTAGCCCTGGAACCAACCCTGGTTCTGGCCTTGGCCCCCCTCCCCTCATGGCTGACCCATGCTCCCCCAGGCCTCTGAAAGCCTCAACAGCATGCAGAGATGTGCGAGACAGTGCAAAACATTATTGAGCAGTCTGTGCTCCCACAACTAGGGGGGTATGGACCTCTCACACACCAGGGAACACATTCCTGCTGGTAGTTATGTCCTCCTTGGCTGTGAGAGTCAGGGACATTTAGTGCAGACACTGGTAGTGCTCCAGGCAGTGGTAGGGATTGTAGGACAGGGCAGACTTGTCCTCCACTCCATCGAATCACAGGGTTTCATGCCAGGTTCACAGATGCTCCTGGGGCACCATGACAATCAACAGCAGCAGGGCATAGTGTGTCATCTACCCCTTGGTCCATACAGACAGCTCTTTTTGGTGTGCCTGGGACACTCTCAGCAAGGCCATGCTTGGGGCACAGCACCAAGCTGGGGAACCTTGGTCCCAAGGTTCTTCTCCAGAGAGGTCCTCTAGGGAGAGAATGGGGGCACCAGCAGCTCCATGTTCCAGTTAGCCAGGAGCCCTTCACCCCCATCTTTCGGGTGCTTTGAGTTTGGTGGCAGCACAGGAGACAGAATGGCCTACAGGAGGACCAGGGCAGGGGAGTGGCTATAGATCTGTGGCAGCAAGAGTTGCTAGGAACCAGACCTGTGCTGGCCTGGGAATGGGGCAGAAGAGCAAGGTTCCCTCTAAGGTGTACACATGTGCAGCCATGCACAACTAAAAGTGTGGCTTCGTGCAGCCTTTTGAAGGCTGTGCACCAGGAGAGGCTGGGGCGGGAGCCTGGCATGGGCTCTGCCCCTAAGCCTGTGGACCCTGCACCAGCCTCCATCCCTGCCTTGCCTCACCTTGGAGAGGAGCTGCTGTCTGCCCCAGTGAGGCTCTGCCACTGCTCCACTCCCCAGCATGGCCTCAGGGGGCATGTCCTGCAGTGTCCCGGAGCTGGCAAATCCTCACTTGGGGCAAGCAGTGGCTCCTCCCCAAGGTGAGGCAAGGCAGGGATGGCGGCTGGGATGGGGGGCTGGCACGGGCTTCACTGGCTCCACTGAAGTGTTCCATTCCCCAGCCCTGATGTGGGGGAATGGAGCACTTCCCTGAAGCCAGGGGAGCCTGCTCCAGGCTCCCTACCCAGCCCCTGGCTCCCAGCTTCGGCTCAAGCTCCAGCTCCTGGCCCCCAGCCCCCGGTCTCAGCCTCAGCTTCTCAGTTCTGGCCTCAACCTCTGGCCCCCCACTCCAGCCTCCATCCCCAAGCCCCAGCCTCTGGCCCCCAGCCCTAGCCTCCAGCCCCCAGCCTGTCAGTTCCAGCCTCAGCCTCCAGCCACCCAGCCTCAGCTTCTGGCCCCCAGTCCCCTTCAATAAGTGTCCCATGCTGGACCAAGGTGGCACGCTCCTGGACCAAGGCGGCTTGCTCACAGACCGCTACTCCTTAGAGGAAACATTGCAGGGAAAACATGCTGCCTGTGGCCAGCACCCAGAAGCCCACCTGCCCTTGGGGAGTGAGCAGGGACAGAGAACTTGGCTGGCAGTCATGTGGGCCAGGGCCTGCCTGGTAGTCTTACCATGGCTTATTGGCACCTGGCACAACTCCTGATCTGAGGGTGGGGAATGCACAGCCTCCTGGTACCAAGCATCTTATCTCAGAAATGTTGCTAACTCTCAGGAAAAACAAAACAAAACCCAAAAACCTCTGTAGGCCCTGCAGCTGCACACAGGGGAGAGGCACGCAGGGGAGAGGCAATTGGCAAACAGGATGCTTTGTCACAGTCACTAGCAGCCTGAATGCAGGACCACATCTAGCTGCTGGATCAACTGGTCACTTTGTCTGAGGAGATCCTGGCAAAATCCCAAGTTTGGAAGATGGGGGACATTGCCCACCAGGAGGAGGCCAGGAGTTCCAGGAGTTCCAGTTCAAGGAGACCAGGAGTTCTAGGAGAGGCTCCTGACCCTGGAGAAGCAGTACATGGAGGCTGTGGAGTAGCAGGCTGTTCTGGTGGCCAGGGCAGTGGAAGCCATGGAGGACTGCCAGGAGCTAGCCACCATCCTAGCCCAGGAGGTCACCTTCATTTTGCCCACTGCCCTACCCATGGCCCTAGGCCCACCTACCCCCTTGCAGTCCTTTGGGAGATCTCTGTTTGTGGAGGGAAAGAAAGTGCTTTTCAGAGAACTAGGCACAGTAATCACAGTTCTGGGGGTACGTGGTAGGGTGGAAGTGTAGGGGAAGTTTTTCAGGTGAGCTACAGCAAGGATTACAGAAGAAGGTGGTCTACCAGTGCCTCTCGCACCCAGTGCCCTTGCCCCTGATCCTGCACGTGCAGCTTGCCCAGGGCCTCTGTGGGAGGCACCCATTATTGTCAGTGCAACTGCAGCTGGAACTGCTGGTGCCAGGTGTCCTCCCCCTGCTATGCCTCCTCCACCCAGACTTCATGGAAGAACTCTACTCAGGCTTTGCAGATGTTATGCAGCATGTAGGCTGTTGGCCTTGGTGATCTCAAGGTGGGCAGTAAGGGTGTGCCAGCATCCCTTAAGGTGTCCAAAGGCGTACTCCACCAGGGCACAGGTCTGGCCTCAGCACGAGTTGAAGTGTGCCTGGTGGGAAGTCCACCTGGCCAGTGTAGGCCTTATGAGCCGGGGAGGAACAAGTAATCAGGGTCTCAGATGAGAAGGAGAGGCAGCACTACCATACCCAGCTGGAGGTCCACCACCCCGAGCATGAAGCATTATTTCTCTGTCAGGGCTGGCAGGGTGGAGTTGTGGAACATGTGGGTGTTCTGGACACTGCTTGCTCATCTGGTACTCACGTTTGTGAAGGTGTTGTAGTGGTCGACAATGGCCTGGAGCATGATAGAGTAGAAACTGTGCCACTTGAAGGGGCAGTCACTATAGGACAGTCAAGTAATTGGTATGTGGGCTCAGTTCAAAACTGGGGGAATCCAAGGGCATGGAAGCCCACCACCCCCACTTAACACATTTGAGAGGGCATCAGACACCTCCAGAATTGGCTCTCTGGTGGTGGCTTTGCCCACACCAAAGAGGTAGCCACAGTAGCGGAGGATGAGTGGGCCCAGAGGTGGTGGGGCTGGAGGCCAAGAAGCACATAGATCCCAGAGGTAGTATCCAGGAGCACATCATTGGCATCCCTGCTGGGGTCAAGTGGCAGCAAGGGTTTCCAGGCAGCAGCAACGCGGTGGCAGGAGGCCTGATAAGCTACAGGGAACCAGGCCAGGTGGCTATATGGTGCAGTGGGCTTGCAAGGGCTAAGATGTCCCTGGGTCAGGTGGAGGTCCCTGCTGTGGGTAAGCAGGGCCAGGATGGTGGCCAGCAGGAGCCCAGGGCAGTGGACATTGCTGCTGGGGTCTGGGGCTGCTCCCACTTTCCTGCACATGTAGATGCTTGCCTGGGGTAGGTTTACTCTAGAGTAAATTATTCTACAGTAAACCCACCCCAGAGAATTTGCACATTAGATGCACCCTCTGTGTCTCAATTTCCCATGTGTATCTTGAGAATAGAAGTATTTTCCTATCGCAATGGCATTTTGTGAGACTAAATTCTGTATATGATTGTGAGATGTTCAGGCAGTGGTGGTAAGTGAGGTATGGGATCTCTTTCCCCACTATTAGGATGCCAAGATAACATAAATACTGGCCCTTTCAGGACATGGGCACTCACACTTTCAGCTCCACACATATCAGGCATTGTCATTGCTGAGACCAAGAGACACCACTGGGGAGAATACTGATAACTGCCTGAGAGGCTGCAGAGCATGGCTTTGGGTACATGCAGATATTCACTAGACTCAGTCTATGATCACACTTCTTGCTTTAAGCCCAGTGACTGTAGATGAGGAGCAGCTTGTGCACACATTCAGCACCAGTGATCCTGGTTTTCTCTGATTAATAAATACCCTTTTTTGTATAAAAAAGTAATCCAAAATCCACATTTTTCCACTTATACTATATATATATATATATATATATATAGAGAGAGAGAGAGAGAGAGAGAGAGAGAGAGAGAGTGGTGTTTCATTTTAATCAAGGAAAAAAAGTGGATTTTGGATTATTTTTTATATATGAAAACGGGGATTTATTTTTTAAATCAGAAAAGCAGGATCCCTGTTCATTAGTTCTGGGGACCACATGGGGTACCCTATATAAGTTAGGATGGGTGAAGGGTGGAAGTGGAGTTAGTAGGTCCATGGGGGTGTTGGAGAGTTGGGAAGGGCTGTTGGGTCCATGAAGAGGCATTCTTTCAGGGTTGGGGGGATCAGGTGAAATAAAAATAGTCATTCAGGGCCAGGGGGTAGAAAGAGCACAGTCCCAGGGCTGGGATGAACTGCTGGGCTTCTCCAGCCCTGAAGTTGCACTCTGAGCAAGTGCAGATGTTAAGTAGATTGTGCTAACCCATTTGCAATCTAATTTAGTTCACCTCCTCAGGTGAACTTATTTAGATGGGTACGGGCAATTTAATTGTAAACTCTGCACATACAGTAGAAGAATATGGAGAAAACAATAAATTATTTAAGTCCAAAGGACATTTACATACAATGCGCAATATATGAGGCTATTGAGTCTGCACATTGAGCAAAGTAGTGGCCGAGTTTGTGGTCCAGGTTGCGAGTAAGAGCCCATGACTGTGACCCTATAAAGTTATCTCAGTAAAATTTGGGCTAAAATCTGCAAATAGAATCAAAATCCAGATGGGCTTTGAACATCTTTCATTTCATTGTGTTTTGTTTTCAGTCTGCCCAGCTGTTTAACTTTGTGCAGGACATTAAGGACTTACACACTTTTCTGATGTTAACTTCTGTGGACCATAGTGAGAACTGAGGGTAAGACATGTTGGGAAGTATTTGATCCATAGGTTTTGACTAAGAGGCCTTTAGCAATCATTCCATATCTTAAAAGTGATCACAAGATGCTAGATCAGAGCAGTTCAAATCAAATCAAATGAAAGGCAGAGCAATTCATTTTTATATAATTTCCTTTAGACACTATGTCACAAAATGATTCATGGACAGACATTCTGGAATAAGGACTGGCACTCTATTCATTTTTTAATTTTAAAGACTTAATGAAATAAAGATTTTGGTAAAATTAATCATATATTAGTTAATTATTGGCAGGCATTAAAAGATAGTTCTTCTTTTAGTTTATTTTCTTGTGAAATCTGAAACTAGCTTTAGTACAAGAGTCTAGAGAGAGTAAATCTAACTAACATAATGAACAATCTGAAGGGAAATGATTTATCTGTGTGAACCACACACAGCTGAGACTCCTCCTGTGCCAGACTTTGAAATTTAATTGTCTTTCCCATATTCTTTAAACTTTCAAAAAAAAATCAAATATTTTCACACAATAAAACATAGTTATAATAGAAGCAAGACAGCTCCAGGAGACTTGTTCATTGTATCCTCTAGTGGATTAATAGAACCCAATTCCCAATCTACTAGAGAAGTGTTTCTCAAACTGAAAATGTAGCCTCCCTGGGGAGGTGCAAGCAAACCCTATATAAATGGGAGAAAAAAAAAAAAATTTACTCTACACTTTTCTACTTTTATTGTTTTCAGTCGAAACTCAACAAAGGCTGAGTTCTAAAGGTTCACTACAGTGATGAACATGATGAAGCAAGTAAAAAATACATATACATAATGGGTTCCAGTCTGCCCTGATGCTTGTATTTAAAGAGTGCAGGACCATATGTGTCTCTGTTTTTTCAGGTGCTGTATTTTTCAGTTAAATTTTCCCTGTCTTTGCACCTTTTATGAATTCTTAGGGCTCAAATATTAATTTCAGATCCTAAAAAGAGGAAAGCAGTGAAACAAGTTGTTATAATCTTCTCTCTCTAAGTTTAAATGCCATATGTCACCATGATCATACCCTTTTCTATGCCCTTTCATTGAATTATTTTATATCTAATGGATATATACATGGTTGGATATCTAATGGATATATACATGCTTGTAGGCATATCATTAAACATTACAGCTTCTGTCCTGTAGCCCGTATGTGTACTTAGTACGTGCTTGCATAGTTCTACTGGGACTGATTCATTACATCTTTGTAGGGTACCACTTAACTCCTATATAAAAGACAGGTTCAAGACAGGAGAAAACCTGGGTCATTTCAATTCCAGCTTTCTGTATTAAAGAGCTCCATGGCATGACCAATACAATATTAGGCATTTGAAAGACCAGGATAAGGAGAGTCTTTTATTACATGATCATAATACCTTTTTCTCCCTCACAAGACAATATTCTTACATCATCTGTTTCTTAAAATTCACTAATTCTTTAAGATACAGAAACAGTGAAATATTTATTTCCTACAATTAAAGATGTAGACCAGTTAATCAATAAGGACCATTTCTTAGTGGTGGGAAAATCTTCAACCTTCCCTGTTAACATCTATGGTGATAGGATATAAAAATAACTCCTACACTTTCACTAGAGAATCAACAAGTGAACACCTTTTAAAGGATTTTGGGGCACAATTCACAAGCTATATATGGGCTTTTTCATAATTTCATAGTATCTTATTGTTTAGAGACAGATCTTGACATTGCAGAAAGGTGCTTTGTTCCACTTAACTCCCATTTACAGAAGATTACAGCTTGAGTTCCTAAATTTTGAGATTATGGGCATGATTATCAGTAACTTGCTTTTTCCAGTTTTACTCTGGTACAACTACACTGACTCTAATGGATTTACTCAGGTTCTATCCTGTGAGAGGAGAATTACAGGGTTTTTTAATATTATTTTATAAATGAGCATCCACCACTTTCATCTCTAATCTTCTCATAGTTCCATCAAAAAGGCAAGAAACAGCTACAAATGTAACCTACCCACTCTTTTCTGTGTATCCTTCTGCTGAAAACTTTTACTAAAGGAAATATGTTGTAAAATCTAAGAATAAATGTGAATAATATGAAAATATAATTCTACCTTTGAGATGTGTTCTGAATCATTTTCATATATTTTATTCCTAAATTGTTCCCATGTAAATCTACCTTCACTGCTCCTATCATGCTTATTTGGTAACCCTATTAGGGCTCTGTGAAACAGCATTGTTTCATTTTGTCTTCTGTTTCACTGTTTCAATGGGACAGTGTTTTGTTTCATTATTTTGTTTCATTTCAAGGCACTGTTCCATTTTGTTTTGTCAAACTGTTTCACTGTTTTGACATGTTTTGATGTTTTGTTCATAGGCGATAATAGGGAATCATGAAAATGTCTATAACTTTATCATTTATTGCTTGATTTGGATGGAAATTGCAGAGATTGAAGCCCCTTCTGAGGACATGAAGCCTGCTAAGATTCAAGGAGATAGCTGCAGAGGTTTATAGAGAACTGCACCTCAAATTGCTGACAAACACAACTTGTGTGACTTACCAGCAGTGGCTGCCTCCTGTCATTCCACGCACAGATATGGGAGCCTAAGCCTCCCAGTGGTCTGTGGGGTTGTGCCAGACTCCTCCTGGGGGTCAGAGCCCCCAGATCTGCACTAAGGATGACAGAAGGTTGCCACTATCAGCTAGGAGGGCGCTGGGCACAGCCTGGGGCCTGAATCCCTGGGAGGGCTGTGGGACTGTGCCAGACTCCTTCATTGTTTGTCTACATTTTAGACTACCACAGTAACCTGAGCCATACTGCACCTCATAATATAATTATTATTTTACTATTGCTTCAATAGCAATTGTGTGCACATGAGGTACCTGCAATGGTCCTTCATTTTATTGAGAATTTGTGCTATTCATTGAGCATGTCAGATCCACTAACAAAAAGCTATTCAGATTACAATTTTTTTTTTTGGTCTCAGGTAGAAGGAAATTTGCATTGAAATTATATTTCACCATCCAAGGAAATATAAAAGACCGCAAATTCTGTCTAATATACTACTGTTTGAGGATGTCTACTACGGCTGTTTTATTTTGATGCTGTTTCAATTTAGTAGTATATAGACTGTCTGTCCTTCAATGCAAATGTGACACGTGGGTGGGACTTCTGGTCCCACCCCCTTCGCACCTCCCCCTTTCCCCTTTTATGGTGTGTGACATCACCAACCCCACCCTCTGACCCCGGTCACATGGTGCATGACATCAGCAACTCTACCCCCTGACCCCGGTCACGTGGTGCATGACATCAGCAACTCCTCCCCTGACCCCAGTCACGTGGTGCGTGACATCAGCAACTTTGCCCCTGACCCCAGTCATGTGGTGTGTGACACCAGCACCACATGGTTCATGACATCAGAAGGACAACCCAGGCAGACCCTCAAAGCCCAACCCCTCAT
>JAGPOW010003316.1:98885032-98915011 GCA_030014935.1 Caiman crocodilus
TCTATAGCAGACACCCACCATTAAGTCCCTTTCCCCTTGTCCTCCTTGCAGCCTGACCCAAATCACTTCCACCTGGTCCTCAGTCACCCCCAAGTTAACGCTCACTGCAGAGAAGCATTCTTTTACATAGAGCGTGACCCCACCACCTCTTTTCCCCACCCTGTCCTTCCTGAAAAGGGCATAGTCGTTGAAGAGATTAGAAGAGTGAAAGTGTTAGATGGTGGACCTTTGATGGCAAGGTAAAAAGGAACTGAAGCAACAGAAACCTCAGGAGGGAAATAAGCTGTAGTTAAGTAACAATCAGTCTTGAAAGGTAAACAGAATGAGGAAATAGATGATATTGAAGAAAAGAGACAAAGATAGAAGAAAGTGGAAAAAATAAAGTGTCGATGAGAATGAAATACTCAGCTTTAAGTGTGTTGGTAGTCCTCACTTTTGTTGGGAAGGTTCATTGTAATGGAATGATAGTTAACCCTATTCCTTAGTAGGGTTCCTTTCCTGAGAGGGAGGGAGAACCAGTTCATGGAAAGGGGAAGAACACTAGCTCGAGGCGCAGCTGTGCATTGTTATACACTGGAGAGATGGACATGGGAGATGAGTTTCTGGGGCTACAAAGGAGAGGATATTGGGGTGGAAGATTGTCCCGGAGGCACACAAAGAAATTAGAAAGAGAGAGGCCAGTACCATCGAGAACAGTCAGGACTCAGAACTGGAGCAATGGGGTCTCATGCACCAGATGAGACGAACTGCAGCACAATCCCCACGCTCATCAGGAAGCTGCATGACGATCACCTATCTGGTGGGTCTGAAAGAGGGAGCTCCTTGAAAGACTCAGGTAGGCAGCAATGACCTGCAAAAGAGAGAAGAAGCAGGAGGAGATTAAAGGGGAAGTGAAGCCATGAGGTGTGAGAGAAATGGCCATGGGTGGTGATTGTAATGGAGAAACTTAATAAAACCATTTTTTTTGTTCTGTTTAATTACTGGGTAATTAACTATATGACGTCTTGGGGATTAACAACTTTATTTAATTCTTCCAACAACAATGGCATGGCAGACAAGTCCCTGAGGGGGAAAATCCATTGATTAACCCTACCTGGTCATAAGTTGTGCTTCGTTCAGAAACCCACTGCAGGCTCACAAGCAAAATGGCTTCCATGGAAGTCCAAGCACCCGCAAACTGGCAGCAGGCACAAAGAATGATGCTACAGATCCTTCAGGACCAACAGGCTCAAATAGAAGAGTTAATTCACATGTGGGGACAGGAGGTCAAGGCAAGAAAATCAAATTGCGACAGATAACCGGTTCACAAGAGTAGGAGGGGATCTGGATTCCCAAACTGTGTCCTGAAGATGACATCAAAGTGTTCTTGTAGGCTTTTGAGCACTCAGCTATAGCTGCTAAATGGGACCCAGCCTCCTGAGCTACCTAAACTGGACCCCTACTGATTGGGCCAGCCCAAGCTACAAATAGGGCTCTCACCAGGTCCAAAGCCACAGAGTACAATGAAGTGAAAGTGACAATCTACTGCTTAGCTTTGTCCCCAAAATCTTACTAACAAAAATTCTGGGCTAAAAGGAAGGAATAGGAGCTCAGGCCGCAGTTGTTAGTACAGAGGCTGAGGAAACTAATGGAATGCTGGCTCTGATCTGACGAAAGTTCCCCAGGGGAAGTAATTGATATGATAGTCCTGGAGCAACTCTTAGAAGACCTAGGAAGGAACACCCACCAGTGGGTCAGGAGACACCAGCTGAAGACAATGGAAGATGTCTTGAGGCTGGTGGAAGATTATGTAGTGGTGGAAGCCAAAGGAGAAGGTAATTGAAGGGAGAAGAGCAGGAACAACACCCTAACTAGCTGGGGAGAGATTCAAAGGGAAGAGGCCCAAGACATCTAGCCCACTCAGCAGAGAGTTCCATAGCGGAGAACTCAGGGAGCTTACCTGCTATCTTTGTGGGGGAAAAGGGCACCTGGCCTGATTTTGCCCTTAGAAGATGCACCCTGAAGCTGCTACAGACTATCCGCATGGAGAAAAAATTGATTGCAGCTTTGGATGACATGAAGGGCCCTCAAAAAGAAATAAGACCTTGGTGGATATTATGTCCCAGATAGGGGACATTATTGTCCTGGCAATAGTAGATATGGTGTGTACCCAAATGATGGTTTGAGCTGACCTAGTTCCCCATCAGATGGGCACTCCAGAAAATGCTGTGAGCATGGGCTGTATCCACGGGGCCTCATATACACAATGGGCAGAGGAAGTTCAGCTTGACATTAATAGGGCCTACTGAGGAGCTTGCAGTGGGCTTAACAGAAACCCTACCTTGCCCAATGCTCCTTGGAGTAGATTGGCCCCACCTAAGAGGTAGTAACCCAAGCCATGAGAGGCCTTGAGGGGGAGGAATCATTAACTTGAACAGGTGAAGGATTATTATGGTGAGGATTCAAACCAGGAGATTGATGAATTAGATCTAGACTCAATCATCCAGGGGCACAAGTTCAGAGAATCCCCTCTGTAAGCCCCTCTTTCAAACCATTCTATGGGAATGAAAAGAGAGGAAGAGATATTGGATCACCAGCTGATAATGCAGAATCTATGCTTTGAGGTAATAGATGCCATCCTGTACTGGTAGGAAAAAAAAGGGGAAAGGGAGGAAGGAGCCCAGATTTTGGTGCCACACCCCTGCTGGACCCCATTATTTTGGGTATCACATACCCTCCCTGTGGGGGGACACCTGGGAAGGGACAAAACTGAGGTCAGACTCACGAGCCATGTGTTCTGGCCTGGCAATTACAAAATGATAGAGAAATACTGTTCAGAGTTCCCAGTCTGTCAGAAAACAAGAAGGGTAAAGCCCCTGAGGGCACCACTAATGCCATTCAACCAACCAGTCCTTCAACCAAATAGCCATGGACATAGTGGGGCTCTTTCCCCATAGCTGGGAAGGTACCAATTTGTACTAGTGATAATCTATGACACTACCAGACTCCCCAGGACAGTCTTCTTAAGATCCATAGCCGCTACCAAAATTATGGAGGTTCTAATGAAATGGGCAGCTTGGTTGGGTATTCCCCAAGAGATCCTTACAGATCAAAGAAATAATTTCATGTCAGCCATCCAAAAAAGAGTCTGCAAGACCTTACAGATAAAGCAATTGAGAATATTGGTGTATCATGCCCAGACCAATGGCCTAGTTGAAAGCTTGAACTGCACTGTAAAAAAATATGATATGGATCTATATTCAAAGAGATCCACGTAAATGGGAAGAAATGTTAATACCCTTATTGTTTCCTATTTGAGAAGCCCCACAAGCTTCCATGCAATTCACACCTTTTGAATTAGTTTACGGTCACAAGCACCGTGGGCTGATAGACATGATTTGTGAGCATTGGATCAAGCCAGAGGGGGAGATAAACAAAATTCCAAAGGTGATAATTGATTTCAGAGAGAGACTAGAGAGAGCCCACTCCATCACACAAGAGAATTTAAGTAAGAGCCAAGCTAAACAAAAGCAACTTTATGATAGACTAACCAAACAGGAAGAGTTATAAGAAGGGGACCAAGTCCTAATAATGTTACCAGGTAATATTCATAAATTGCTAGCACCATGGCAAGGGCACTTCTGAGTAACTAGGAAAGTAGGTACTGTCAATTATGAAGTTTTAAAGACCAAGCAGGTCCACAGAAAGCAAATATACCAGATCAACCTCTTACAAAAGTGGCTTCAACAGAAAGGATGGTTAATGCACAGGAAAATTGATTTAGAGAGCCTTGGGGACCCAGAAATATCCTGAGGGAAAAAAGGAACCCAAGAGGTAGGAGATACCCTAGAAAAGACACAATGAGAAGATCTAAAAAATAAAGTGAAAGAATTTGGAAATATTTTCACAGAGGTGCCAGGTGAAGCATGAGGAATAGAATGCAGAGTAAAGACCCCAGTGGGATGGATAGTACAGAACCATTGGAGGCATCTGCCAAGACATCAATGGGCAGCAGTCAAGAGTGAGATAGAACAGATGCAATGACTTGGGGTAATTGAAGAGTCTTGCAACTTGTGGAGAAGCCTGTTGGTGATGTGCCAAAACCTGATGGGACCCTGAGGTTTTTCTGTAAAGTTAATGAGGTCATGACATTTGATGCCTTTGCCATGCCTAGAATAGATGGTATGCTAGAGTGGGTCAGGACAGCTAAATACATCTTGATGTTAGACCTGACCAAAGGATACTGGTAGATACCCAGGGCCATTAGGGACTGCAAAAAGACTGCCTTTGGCACCCCCTGGGGGATATTCCAATTCAGAAGAATGCCCTTCAGGCTGCATGAGGTATCAGCCTCATTCCAGAGGCTAACAGACACCCTCCTTGCCCCTCATCAAGAATATGCTTTGGCATATATTGATGACATCATAATATTTTCCAAAGAATGGGATTGACACTGGCAACACCTAAGAGCAGTCTTGAGGGAACTGAGGCAGGCTGGTTTAATGGCTAATTCAAAAAAATGTGCTCTAGGAAAAAGGGACACCAAATATCTAAGGTTCAGGGTTGATCAAGGCCAAAAAAAGCCCATGGCCAATAAAGTGGAGGTCCTTTGCTAGTACCAACTCCCAAGGGTCCTAAAACAACTCAGATCCTTTCTAGGATTTGCAAATTATTATTGCAAGTTTATTAGAGGTTTTTCACAGATTGTAGCACCTCTGACATATCTTACTAAGGCGAAGAAGAACCAGTAAAGTGGCATCCTGTAGCTATCCAGATATTCAAAGATATCAAGCAGAACCTCTGTCAGGAGCCAGTATTGTTCACCCAAGACTTCCAGAAGATCTTTTGCTTACAAATAGATGCCTCAGGCACCATCCTGGGAGCAATCTTGTTTGAGAAAGACCCAGGAGAAGAAAGACCCATTGCTTATGCCAGCAAAAAATTGTCCAATGCTAAAACTCATTATTCTACAATTGAACGGAAGTGTCTGGCCATCTGGCTTGCCATTGAATTATTTGATATTACTTGTTGGGAAGGTGTTTTGTGCTGATAACAGACCATGCACCTCTTAAATGGCTACAATCGACTAAGAAAGACAAAGCTAGGTTAACTCAATGGTCCTTAGCTTTGCAACTCTTTGTCTTACAGCTGAACACTGATCAGGATAAGCAAATGGAAATTCAGATTTTCTGTCAGACTTGATGGCTGACATGGAATAAACTGACCCAGATCCTAGGTACAAAGAGGAGACTTTGAGACCTATTTTGAGTTCTTTGTTTTGGTTAGGAACTTAAGTGGGGGGTGGGATGTAACGGGGTGATAGTTAACCCTGTTCCTTAGTAGGGTTCCTCTTCTGAGGGGTGGGGAGGAACCAGGTTATGGAAAGGACAAGGATGCTGGCTCAAAGCATACCCATACCTCGTTACATACCAGGGAGATGGATATGGGAGATGAGGGTCTGGGGCTACAAAGGAGAGGACAACAGGGGCAGCAGATTGCTCCTAGGGGCACACACAGAAACGAGGAAGAGGAAGGCCAGCACCACTGAGAGCAGATAGTGATAGAGCAGGCATTTTTCTGATTCACTGGCATTTTTGTTAGGATAACAGTTATGGATGAAAGTTGAAATTCAAAATAAATAATAGGTCATGCTGGGTTGAGCTACTTCAGCAATAATGAAAACCCAAGAGATAGTATAAGGTCTAATATCAAAGCCTTGAGTGATTGTAACTGTCTAAGAAGTACTATAATATTTAAGTAATGCAAGTTCCCAGGGTCCTATATGTAGAGTGTATAACTGAATCATGCTCATTTTATGATTTCTGTAAAACAGCATGGAGGAGTAAAATCATGCCTGGAGGTTATTGGCATGTCTAGGCATGTCTTCCAGACTGAAGAGTCCCATAGCTCTCAGCCTCTCATCATAAGGCCTGTTTTCCTGTCATCTGATCATGTCTTATGTCAGCATAAGACACTTACTGAGCATTAGCCTAATAACACTGTGCAGTAGTGTGCCATGGTAAAAACTGTACTAATAGCCTACTGTGCAGTGTTAGTAAGCTAATGCACAGTAAGCATCACTAAATAACCATGCACCCGTACTACTGTGCAGTAACAGTAGTTACTGCGCATTCAGTTAATACTTCATTAAGGAAGTGCTAAACTAAATGTGCAGTAATCAAGGTCCGTTAATCAATGTGCAGATGCTCCCACCATGTAGGAATCCTGAACCACATTTGTCTGTATGATGATCAAGACTTTCATGAACTAAATCCATTAAGACTCATGAACTAAATCCATGATATAGTACTATGTATAGCAAAATATGGACCACTGAATTTAGAAGTCTCCCATAAGAGAAACTAGTATCAATCAATTTAACCTGCTTTTGCCCTTTAAATTGTCACCATGGGTGGAGACTGTATAGATAAGCATGGCCTGCTAAAGCTCCAATCCAGTAAACTGCTTCACATGTGATTAATTTCAACTGCATGAGTCATAACATTGCATAGGCACCATTTTTTATTTTTGCAGGGGTGGGGGGTAAGATGACAGTGGCATGATTGGAACAGAGCCAAGCAGAGCTCATAGGAACGTGGGGATAAATGTGAGCTGTCTGCTGCAGGCTCATGGCTCCCCACCCTTCTGCCTTCCCCCCAGGAGCCCTACACTGGCTGAACCACTCTGGCGTGGTGTCCCTTGCCTGTCCAGCAGCAGCAGAAGGCACAATTTCATGCCACCACCCGTGCTGCTGCCAGGTGGGCATGAGTAACTATCTTGCCATGGTAGTGTGGCCACCATGGGGCTTCTAGGGGAGGGGTATCAAGGTGAGAGCCCTGAGCCTATAGCAGGCAGCTCCCATCTGCCCCCAGTCCATGCACACATCTGAGGTGCATGTGCTTCCCTTGTGTCCCCCTCCCTGGAAGTATGCACAGGACTAGGGAGCCACTTTTCCCACCCACAACTTTTGGATGAGCCACTCATGGCTCTGTCCCACTCTCCACCTCAGGCCTCATGCACTGCCCTGGATGGTCAGCACCTCCAGGCCCAGTCCCTGACCCAATCCCTCCCATCCCACAGAGGCCTCAGTCTGCCCCCTCTACCCCCCACATAGATTTACCTGCACGTAGCTGAGGGAGCTTCGCTCCACTGCTGCCTGATGCTGTATTCCTGGCCGTGTGTGTGCGTGTGTGTGCATGCACATGCACATGGCACCCCAATTCCTGCTCAATTCAGCCCCTTGCAGGCTGGAACTCTTCCAGTCTGCAAGGGGATACCTGCCATTTTTCCATGGTGAATGAAAAACCTGGGTCCCTGCACAATACTGGGAACCCAGGACAAATGCTCTCCCAGAATTATGCAGCTCAGGATCAAGACTTACAGTTTTCATTTCTGGACCGTCTCACCCTACCTTCTTCCTGAGGTGGGGCAGGGTCCTCCAGCCCCCATGAATTCCATGTTTATGCCCCACTGATTTCTAAGATGTTTAGTTAAACTTCAGTTAAAGTAAGTGTTTAAGTGCTTTTCTGGATTGTGGCCACAATCTGTATATCGAGGAGATTGAACATCAGAAATCCATTTGGAGATGGCTTTTCTTACATTTGCTAATGGGAATGTTTGTCCCATTCACCATCAAAATCATCACTGGGCACATATGCATGTGCAGTAATGATCCTTTCCTACTGTATGTTAAGTTTACTATTTCTAATGTGAGGTACTACATAAATATGCAGTAGCTGGCACTACTGCAGGGTAGCAAAAGTTTCACAGTCTTTTTGTGATGCTTAATGTACAGTAGAGTAATTCTACTGTACATTAGCACATTAGTGTGTCTTTTGCCATGACATGCTAATATGCAGTAGAATTACTTTACTGTGCATAAAGTGTCTCACGTAAATGTGCCCACTGGAAACAGAAAGAAGGCTAGTCTCCAAACTTAAACAAGTAGTCCCCTGGATTTGCAAATAGTTCTAAACAGACCCAGAGAGTGGTAGTTGATGGAAGTCAATCATTGTGGTACACGGTGACCAGTGGGGTCCCCAAGACTCCATCCTTGGGCCTATTCTTTTCAATATCTTCATTAATGATGTGGACATTGGTATCAGAAGCAGATTAGCCAAGTTCACTGATGTCATCAAACTTTGGGGTAAAGCATACTCACCTGAGGACAGGATGATGATCCAGGGTGACCTTGACAAGCTCAGAAAATGGGTGGATGAAAACCTGATGGCCTTCAACACCAAAAAATGCAAGATACTCCACCTTGGAAAGAAAAACCCACAGCATGCTTATAGGCTCAACAGTGCTACGCTTGCTAGCACCATGGCCAAAAGGGACTGGGGGCATGATTGACCACAAGATGAATATGAGTCACCAATGTGATGTTGCAGCTGGCAAAGTGAGCAAAACTCTGGCTTACATCCATAGATGCTTCTCTAGCAAATCCCAGGATGTCAGCCTTCTGCTGTACTCTGCCTTGGTGAGGCTGCTGCTAGAGTATTGCATCCATTTCTGGTCTCCACAATTTAAAAAGGATGTGGAGAAGCTTGATAGAGGCCAGAGGAGAGTCACGCACATGATCAGATGACAGGAAAACAGGCCTTATGATGAGAGGCTGAGAGCTATGGGACTCTTCAGTCTGGAAAAGCACAGGCTCAGTGGGGACCTAGTGGCTGCCTACAAATCTATAAGGGGTGTACATCAGGATCTGGGAGAACACCTGTTCACCAGAGTGCCCTATGGGATGGCAAGGTCAAATGGTCACACACTCCTCCAAGATCATTTCAGGCTGGACGTAAGGAAAAACTTGTTTACTGTCCGATCCCCCAAGGCCTGGAACAGACTGCTGCCAGAGGTGGTGCAAGCACCTACTCTGGATTCCTTTCAGAGTCAATTGGATGTTTATCTTGCATGGATCCTGTGACCCCAGCTGACTTCCTGCCCCTAGGACAGAGAGCTGGACTTGATGAACTTTCGAGATCCCTTCCAGCCCTACTGTCTATGAAATTTTCCAACTTCAAACAAGATACTTAAGAATTACCAACAAATATAAAAAAGAACTTCAACAGAAATATTATATTTTACTTACATATATCCATCCCCACATACACTTATTATATACAGTAAAAGCTGTGTTAACCAGCATGAGTGGGGAATGTGGTGTGCTGGTTATATAAAAATCTTGGTTACCTGAGACAAGAGTTTTTGTACAGATATGGGGAGGGGTAGGTGTGGGAGGGGTGGCAGCAGCTGGATGCAGGGTGGTGGCAGTGCAGTGTGGTGGGTTTGTTTTTGTTGTTTTTGCTTGAAAAATGACTTGGAAGGAGTGCCCAAAATTTAGATGCCACTTTTTGCCAAAACTATCCAAAACCTCACATTATATTCTTTTTTCATATAGAAAATTGGAAAAAAAAAGTTTAGAAGTTTCAACAAGTTATTCTGGAAAATTAAAAATTGGAAGTCTTTATCACCTGATTAATTAAAATCTCTCTCTTCAATTGGTCTTTTCCAGTATTGATAGATTTAAAATGTTTCCTACAAGATTAGCACTGAGGCATGTGCTAATCTTCTCCACATGCCTCACTGTCTCCAAATAGAATTTTATTATGATTCTCCAGAAAATAAGTATATCAGTGGAAATTAATGCTGTTTGCTTTTACATGATGACTCAGGCTTTTTTTTTACCTTGATAATGAGATTAATTATTCATTTTCTGAGATATCTAGGAATGAAAATGCTTATTTACTTATACAGTAGCTTAATTACAGCAGTCAAAAGAGTTCTTAAGGAACCACTTACTTTGCTAAAGACCTGGAATTAAATATGGAAATATCTAGTGAAGTGTCTCTAAATTTGAGCTTTGTGGGATTCATGCTAGGTGACACAGCTTTGACATTTCAGTTTTTGGTCCAAGGATAATACTTTAAATACGTGGCAGAAGGCTGGCTAGGGATTAGTTAGGGATAGGTATATATTATATCATTAGATAGAGAAATACAGTTATATATTAACTATAATGCTTGCTAAGCTTGTACATCTCTAATTCAGGTAGTTTATAACATACAGCTCTATTCTGCTTTCTGCCTTCTCCCTTGGGCTGACTTTGGACTAACATGATTAAATACCAGTCTCTGCCCTTAATAAATTTGTATTGCAAAATAATATTTTGTTTCAGAGGTGTCTAGCAAAACTTCCAGGGTCTTAATATCCTGTTTCTCTGACAGACAGTTTTTATTTGAGTGGTAAGAAAGCAACAGAATTTAAAGGGTCCAACAAAAAAATTGAAGCATTTTTCAGATATTTGAATATATTTTACATACAATTCTTGGTGAAATTGTATACAAACACTACTACATATATTGCAATCAAGCAATCATCATTATAAATCAATCAGGTCTCTTTCCAATTCATTATTTCACCAGTATACACATTGTTGACTTTCTTTCTCCTCCAAGTCCATTGACATTTCTCACCAGCTCAAAAAAGTCAATCCATCTCCTATTTCTGCAGCTTTATATATACTCACTCTTCCTTTTTTGTTCATTCTTACTCATCAGCAGGCTGCTGTTTCTCTGAGAATGCTGGTGATAGTGGTAGTGTGTCTGGTTTGGTACTGACACTATGGGCCAGATTCTTATCCACCTTAAAATCATAATCTTAAATAATAAGAGCTTAGTAACTTAAAGAGCTCTATGTTTTTGGATGAACTCAGGTATATAGGTCATGTCCCATCAACTAGAATTATTGTCATGCCCTAGCTTATCAGCATTACACTTAGCCAACACTTTCTGTAGTCTTATTTTGTTCCCAGAGCTGCCCCAATGCTTGCAGGAAATGCCCCAGCATTTTCAACGAGCTTTGACTCTCCCACTTCAATTGCAATTCCTGCTTAAAAAGACATTCAGGTTTTTTAGTAACTTATGGTAACCACATAATTTTGAATTTGAACTCTATCCTGAAATAAGTGGGTACCTTAAACCAAAGCAGTAAACACACAACCAAAGCAAGGTAAACACCCTGCAACATACTACACTTTATCATTCTCTCATGTGTTTCATAAGATAAATAATCATGTAAAAATGAAAGATCAGCAAAAATTTTGGGGGGGAAGAAAGTAGACCAAGTTACTTTACTTTCCATCACCTTTTGTGATTTTTAGAGCATGAAGTAGCTACCAGCCTTGTGGACATTATAGCAATAATAATGCCATAGTAGCCATAGTAGCCATGACATCAAAGTTTGCACAGATATACTGGCATGATGAATTACTTGTAATTGCATCTAACTACATGCAGGAAGGATGAGTAATTTGCTGGCACGGCTCAGTGCCAGGTCAGTTTTCATTTCCCAAGCAGGAGTGGAATGCCTTGATCATTTCATGACTGATCCATTTCAGTCATAACAGGTTATTTGAGTTCCACTGAGGACAAGCTGCTACTGAAGCATGTGACTGTGGGAATGTCCATCAGTCCACTATTCACATAATCAAACCCTGTCTACTTTGACCTTATGTAAACAGTCTAAAAACAAGCCATTTTTAGATGCCTGTGAATAGTCTAGCAATTATCGTATGAAAATATGCTTATATTTTGTTTTTCCTGATGTACAATATTGTGACAGTAATTATAATAACAGCATGTTATTAATTCCTATTTATTTTTCTCTATTAGCTCCAAATCTTGTCCGGTGTTTCATTTTTTCCTTCCTCAAAAGTTTATAGGTACATATCAAGGCATAGTAGTTAGTTTCCCAACATCGTCTTTTTGCCATCTGCAAGAACAAATGCTTTTAAAAAATAAGTGGAGGGGGAAAAAAGATCAACCTAATTTCAATAATACACTGGGGACATAAAATAATATATCCAATCCTATATTTGCATTGGCTATAAAACATTTTTTTTTGCTTTAAGTTACCCCCCACCTTGCTGGATGCTATTTCAATCCTATTAAAATACCCTCCCAGGATGTTTCATTTGAGTTCCTATTCTTTTCTGTTAATATTTCATAAAACCTGTTTTTTTAAACTTCCCTTCCACACCCTGTAAACATTAAATTGAGGAATTTATGTGCTAAAATGTCTCCATGAGCTGAAATCATGCAAATTCCTCAAAACCATTTCCCAGGAATAGACGATGTGCAAATTGCTTCTGTTGCAATACAGAAGTATAGCATCTGCATCTCAGATGAGCCTTTGTTCTAGGAATATGAGATCTTCTAAAAACTGAAATAACTCTCTTGACTGTTACTAGCTTTTGAGCAGCTGTTTTTGCTGTTGTTATTGTTTTTTTAAAAGAGTTGTAGACTTGTATGCTGTAACTTTGATATGTGATACTAAGAAATCATTATTTAGCTACATTTTTCATTTTTTCATTATTAATTTACTTGCTTACATATCTAAACGGCCAAGTTTACAAATCATACAGAACTACAAACAGTAATATATTGATTTTTCATGATGATGTACAGCATGATAATTATTTCAGCATAAAGTCTACAGTAAACCAATAGTTTATTCACTAAAACTGAATATTTCCCAAAAGTTTGCTATAATATAAATATCACTACTGATTTTCTGTAATGAAATATTAAAATTTGACCACTGGAACTGGTACATACACTTGTGAACCAAACATTAAATCAGAAGTTCTTTCTGCAATAGATCTTTTAATTGCTTCCACTTGCTTTACATTTCTATACCTTTACCAGCATACCATATTTATTGGTGCAAGCCTGTATTCTACGTAGATATCCAGAATATGCTGAACAAGAGCTTAAATTTGTGCTTTGATACAGCTATCAACCTTTGACATACTACATAACTATGACTGTGTAACATCTAGAAATGGCCTTATGTGGGTCTTTCTGTTTAGCCTGAAGCATTACTAAGGGAACACATAAGATAGAGCATCCTGTGTTTTGTTATACAACAAAATGATTTGGGATGATTCAATGTAGTTTTGTGGAGATGTGGTCAATGGAGGACAGTTATTCTCATTATGCTAGATAAGGTGGGGTCATGCCCCCAAACGAGTGCATTTTCCTTTTATATCTTAAAGCAAATGGAAGCAATTAAGAGGTGATTTCAGACAGAACCTTTGGTACAATTTTAGGTTCACTGATGTATACACCCCTTCTAATGAGAAGATAATAGTGTACAGGGGAAGGAAAGATTTTGCATTAAATACCTGATGAATACCCTTTGAAGTGTATTATTGTCTTTGTATTGACTTAAGCAAGAGTCAGCATCTGTCCTAATCAATTGGTATAAAAATATTGGTGTAGCCATATGTTGTAAAAAGAACTGGAGAAAGAGAAGTTGTCTATCAAATGTAATGAAATAGAATTAGTTTGCAATCTGGGTATGTATATATAGGATTTTCAAATGAAAAAAACACCTCCTATTGTATATTGTGCATTAGATTTTACTGTTGGATGGTCATGGCTCCCATTATGACCACTTTTGTATTGATTAAAAATAAATACATAAAAATCCATTTCTGATATAACTTTCTCTGAATATTTATATCATATGTATGTATGTAATTATATACACATGTGCATACACACACACACACACACACACACAGGAGTTGTACGTGCAATTCTAAGACTATCCCAACAGTGCAGTTAGCACACTAAAAGATATTACCCAAAAGAATCCTTGCCTTGAGTAAATATGAATCTATTTTAGCCATGGGTGTGTCAGATATTTATCTATTTGCTGTATTTTGCCCAATTTAGGAATTACAGAAGTATTCAGTAAGCAAACTAATAGCACAAGTGGAAACAACAGACAAAAGAAAGCACCAAACTGTTAATTTCCTATTCCAGTTCTTTTAAAATGAGATGTGTGATTCAGATGGAAGAATGCTTGAAATGGTCTTGTGCAGAGCTACTTCTGGGTTTCTGTGCCTCATGGCTAAGTACAGACAGTCAAAAAGCTCAAGGCTAAATCAATTCAATTTTCACAAGTTAATCTAAAATAGGCAGATTGAACTGATAAGCAAATGACCAGACATTCACTTTTGATATTGGAAATGCAACTGTGGGCTTGTAGTGGCTCAGGCCAAAAGCTGGGGGACACTACAATGCAGCTGGAACAGACAGCTTGGGCTAAGGCTAGCTGGCCACCCTGTGAGCAGGGTTTGTGGCGGTGGTGTAAAGAATCCTGAGATATGAGACACTGTGAGTTAACTTGAATCTAGAGGGGAACAGAATCTGGGACAGAAGTTCAATAGCTGATTTAACCTAAATCAGTTAAGTCTGATACTGCATCCCTCCGGGTTTACTTTAAACCTGTTTAAGCCATTTTGAAAGCAATGTCTGTGCACTGAACTTCAGTTGTGTTACTGATTTGAACAAGTTTCCAATCACATATACTGGTTTATGTGTAATTTCTGTCCCTAGCCTATAAGTTTGGTTCAGTTCTCCAATGCACTAGCATGTCCTTGGATGCTGAATATGAAATGTTAAGATTTTCCAGCACCATTGTGATTCATACTGCATTTTCAGCTAATATAACCTCAACACTTGATGTCACTGACTGAGACAGGGATATGGTGATGTTGCCTTAAGATGCCATTTTCATGTAGCTGCTAACTGAAAATATTGTAATTAAATTATATAAATCAATGGTGCACCATTAATTGTGCAACATTGCTCACTCATTTTTCAAAAGGGTATGGAAGAAGTTTAGGCTATTTACAAAAGTGTTACAGAAATACTTAGGGTAATGAGGGGTGGGGGGAGGAACAGGGAATTTTTCACATAGAAGGAGTTTCGAAGAATTGTTCATCTTTGAAGGTGATGTACAATTGAGGACACAAGAATGATACTTGAACTGTACCACTGGGCACTTTGGATCTGGGACCACCGGGTTTCTGTTCTGTGCTTTTATACAAAGGATCCTCTTGACTGCTGGGACTCCTCAGCTCTACAGTACTACTCCTACCACTAATAATAAATGTTATAGAGAAGATAGATGAGGAACTTCTTTTTTCCTGTCTTGTAGCATCAAGACAATGAAATTTAGGGGGTGGTGAATTCCAAATTGATAAAAGGAAATACTTTTTCACATAACATGTAATTACTATGTGGAATATATTACTGCCTGAAGTAATCAAAGGCAAACATTTACCAAGATTCAAAGAAGAACTGGATAATCTATATGGGTTACAATATCATAGATCTGTGTTAACAGCAGTTTAGTATGATAAGAAGTAGAAGTAGCTTGTACCACAAGCAACACATGTGGGACAAGCAACAAGGTGGGATTTCTTGTGCTTTCTTCTTCACTGGAGCATTTGGTGCTGGCAGAATAGAAAGTGGGATACTAGACTAGATAGACCATGGATCCAGTGTTGTTTAATGATTCTTTTGTTCTCTCAACAGAAGGGACGCAATAGAGCCCTGCAATCTTTTTGTGATGATTAATGTCCAAATGCTATTTATTTGATGGAATAACATTTTAGCAGGAGCCATCAGAACCCAGCTGGGTACTAGATTCTTTTTACTATCACAAATTTTTAAAAATGACTCAGTATCAAAATGACAACTGCTGTTCTAGTAAAAACTGAGAATGCTATTATAATATGCTTCATTGCATATAAGCATATTAATCTACTGCATGATCTAATTCATATTAACCAGGACACATAATTGTACTCTGTTATGCTTTTTTGGAACACGGTGCACAATGGGATCATTCCCTGAGCTGTCTACATGCATACGCCTCTGCAGCACATGTGATTAATGCCAAGGCAACATGAGAAGCCACTCCAGGCTGACACCTCTCTCCCTCATCCACCTTGTCCTACTCCATCTCAGCTCTGTGGAGTGCCAGGAGGCATGCATGGGAGAGGTGCTACCAGCCCATAGTGATGCCCTATGGCACCTTGAAATTAACCATGCATGCTGCAAGGGTGGCTTCATCAATGTTGGTATATGTGAGCAGCCAGCCTGGGGACGGGCTTCCAGCCCCAAGGAGCAGGGGAACCTGATCTTGGCTGTAGCAGCTGGGAAGCTGCCCTCAGGATGAGGGTTAGCCCCTTAGTTTTCTTTTCCACTGCAGGAGCATAAGTGTTCTCAGTTGTCTCCAAAGAAATGAGCCCTTAGCATACCATGAGGCCATTTCAAGAGGGAGGAAAACAGAGCAGGCACAGATCCTAATTCTCTTTTCTCAGTGCTGCATGTCTGCCACTGTAGTGATGGCCTCTGCCCCTGCAGTCCATCCACAATTTTCCTTGCTAATCCTGAGCTTCGTGTGGCTGGGGGGATCTGCCCCCAGAGCCAGGACAGCTGTATCTTAGAGCTTGAGGCTTACCCATGCAGCAGTTGTGGCTCCCTGCTTCCTGGGTTGACTGGGAACAAGTTAGTTAATGCACCATTTTTGAGTACCTATATGTATTGGTACTAGCAAATGATGCATAAGACTGATCAAATGCACAGTAATTCCTGTGCATGTGTAGATAGTGATATGTTATTGGATGTATCAATATGAAACACTACTATGCAGTGGTTAATGTGCATGTATTTAATACTTGTAAAAGCATGTACTAAATAAATGCATAGTAACCAGAGTTACTGGGCAGCAGTGCTGGCAAACACGTTTTAAGTGATGCTACTGTGCAGTAGCCTAATAGTGCAGTAGTGTCTCATCACATTTTTGCCATGCGACGCTACTGTGCAGCAGTATCAGGCTACTGCACAGTGTCTCATATAGATGTGCCATCTGTGCATTAAATTAGCCTAATGCACAGTAAAGCATCTTGTGTAGATGCATCCAGGGTGTAATAGTACCACTCTACTCAATGTTGATTAGACCTTATTTAGAGTATTGTGGCCAGTTCTGGGCTCAATATTTTAAGGATTTAGGGAAGGTGGAAAGGGTTCAGGCATAGGCAACAAAAATGACAATGGGGCTTGAAGCAAAGCTGTATGAGGAAAAAATTGAAAAGTATGTTTATCTTGGAGAAAAAGAAATTAAGGAAGGACATGATAGCAGTTTTCAAATGTTTGAAAGGCTGCCATAAAGAAACAGAAGGACAATCATTCTCTCTTGCTGCCAGGGGCAGGTCACAAAGTAATGGGTTTAAATTGCAGAAAAATAGATTTATATTAGATCTCAGAAAAAAGCTTCCTTACTTTTAAGTGAGGCACTACAAACAGACTGCCCAGGGGAGTTGTAGGATTTCTTTCAGTAGAGTTTGTTTGTTTTTTTTCAAGAGAAGGCTGGATAAGCATTAGACAAGATAGATAAGGAACAAAATTCCTATATTCATGAATGGGATTGAACCAGATGATGTAGTCTCCTTCCAAACCTATGTTTTTTTATCATACTCATTTCTGGTCTTCTGTCTTGTACGGTGATCAGCATGATGTTTATGATAAACAATTTATAATTCAGAAATTTACAATTTATATTCCATAAGAAATATTTTGCCTCCTCTTCACTTAAATTTTCCAGCATTTTCCATGTAGGCCATTCTTATTTCCCTTTTTCCTATTCACCAGACAAACAAAATAAATGTATCTGGCAACATATTGGACCCTTAATGTTGCCATGTTGGAAATACAAAAATAATGTATAAAGTGGATAGGAAAAATAATAAGATTGCATTTTTGCTAACAAGAATAAATCTTTATATTTATATCTTTATATCCAAACTTTTAGGTAAAAGGGAAAACTATTGATTAACAAGTTTTGCATTTTTTTTTTTAAGAATGAACATTATGAAAATTTCTTTTTTATTCCCTAATTTACTTTTAGGATGTATCTACTTTTAAAATTATAAATTGTTGATAATGTAACTATTTTTATAATGTATTACCTGCCATTTCTTTATAATTAGTGCTGGGCTGTCTTTAATCTCCTTTTTATTGTGTGAGATTACTTTCTTTGACAATTTCTGGCAATAGAAACAAATAAAAAGCCATGGAAAGTAAAGAAATTTTAAAAGGATTTTAGGATAGTATATAATTAGTTTTTTTCTTAAAGAAGTGCTAAGGTTGGCTTCTGGGTCATTCTTAGAAAAATAACCATGCAAATGAGTGATTCTGTACTCAACAAGTACCACATCTGGTGGTCTTCTAGCAGTTGTTTTGGGAGAAAGGACAATAGCATGACATTATGGTAGTTTATACTAGCAGCAGTTTTGCTTGAGAAAAGAGTGTAGGAGAATCACAGACTAAATCAGAGGGTACTAGTTGCTAAACACTGTGGAAACCATGAATAACTAGGATTTGGTTATATAGTTATAAATAATGGAAAATATATTATGTATTACACTTCATCTGTATCTAGAATAGTTTAAACTATCTTGTGCCATAGACTTATTTTACATCCTACACTGGGTGTTTCCATTTCAGCTTTATCATTCTGGTACCGGACTATCCTATATCTTGTATAACCATCTCCTTCTCCCATATGTTGTCAGGAATGCCCATCTGACACACAGGCCAAGTTTTGCTTAGTTAATGTGTTTAAACTATTTTAGATACAGATGAAGTGTACTACGTAATATATTTTGACCATTTTATAAAAGGAGAATTGGAAATCAGGGGAACTTTGCAGTGGTATAAGGGAGCCTGCATGGTGTTGTGCCAACTGTTTTTTCACAGACAAATACTTTAACACCTGGTCTGTGTTAGGGTGACAGCATTTGGATTTTAGGGAGCACTGGATTTGTAAATGAATACAAGACTTTATAACCTGTAGTCAACAAAGCTGCTAACCACAAGGCAGAATGATATATTAAAAGTAACATTGCAAGACGCTTAGGCAAGCATTTTCCTATAAGTGTTGTAGTGTTGTAAGATATATAGCTCTTTGTGTAAGGAGAACAGGATGCAGCCCACCAGCTATCATCAGGAGATAAAGCAGAAGTAAGACCTTGGAGATGAAAAAGGAGTCAGCAAGAAATGGCTAGTGAGCAAGAGAAGTCGGGTTCATGGTCTTGAGCATGTGCTCATTGCAAAAAGGCATTTAAATGAATTACATGCATGAGCAATTCCATGCTAATGAAGTAAACAGTAAACAGAGGCAGAGCTAAAGATAGGAGGGAATATGGGCAGAACAAAGGAGGGGCAAAGGTGGAGTATGAACCGACATGTATAAAGGTAGAAAAACCTAATGTTCATATCTGCCCCCTGTCTTTTTGGGGAACTCTCCTGAAGATGTCTCCACTTTGAATAAACCCATTGCTAGCAATGTGTGCTGGTGTTTGCTCTCTCAGCAACTGGATTGTCGTCTCCCTAGTTGTTGGACACTGTATAGAGTTGGGATCGAACAGTCTGGTGTACTTCATAGGCCAAACATGTTAGATCTGTGCTTGTAGACCAGGATTTCCCAATCTTTTCCAGTCCAAGGCACACTTACATTAATAAAAATTTTCTGCATCCCACCTGTTAAGGCATTCCCCACCCCACACTTATAAGCTCATTATAGCTCATGTATCCCCCACAGCCAACACATGCACAATAGATTAATTTCCTTCTGCTCAGCTGGTTCTCTTCTTCCCCCAAAGCCAACAGATGTGTGAGTCTGCTGTAACTCATCTCACCACCGAGGCTTATTCATTAGTGCTGGGTGACTGGAGAACTTTCTTCTCATTATTCCAAAATTCTCAAAGAACACCAGGGAGCTCTTCACTGCATGCTACTATGTTGTGGTGCACCAGTTGAAAAGCACTGTTGTAGACAATAAACCTGGATGAATATTTGCCAGCAACTAATCCTGTGGTTATTTTTAAAGATAAGACTGGTGTTGGAATTTCCTGACTGTGACTTTTACTGGCACCTTGGTTCCTGAGACTTCAACACTGACAACACATCAGTAACACCTAACATGAGGACAAGAACAATGACAATGCCGGTGGCTCCAATTACACATGTAGTTCAACATCTAATTATATATTTATTTCCAACTCTGATTTTTTTAACTTTAAAGTTATCATGGGAAAATAGCAACAACATCAATAGCAACACTTTTTCTGACTAGTTTTAGTTTCCACTGCCCTAGGTATTTAATTTAACCGTAGATATTAGAGATTAATTTCTCCTGCTTTTGCTTCCCAAACCCCAAGAAATGTAACATAGCATGGATACTTGAAAATCTCATTGATTTCAAACAGAATTTTGGGTGCTGGACACCTTGAAAAAAATGGATTGATTGGTTTCTTTGAAGGAGGAAGGTGGATTAGCTTCCTTTTTTGTGAGGGAGCTTTGTTATAAGAAACAGCAACGAGGAAGGAGTCCAAGTTATTGAGAATTACAATGATTAGGAGGGATTTATGAAAGTCTTGTGTGGACAGATAGAAGGGATTTTATGTGGGAACCCACATATGAGTAGCAATTGGCCTCCTGCTACTATAACTGGAATCATTAGAACTCAGATTTATCATGTTTATGGCTGCTTAAGGGTTTTAATCAAACTGTTTCCTACAGTATTTGTTGACTGGTCAGCTAGGGTAGACAAATAAATGTATGATTTTATAATAATATATAGAAGACCAAGCCTGAAGCAGCAAAGCATATGCAACTCTCTGCTGCAAGTCAGCCAATGATTTATATTCTAGTGAGCAACAAAAATGATTGGAATGCAAGCTGTATGAGGAAACATTGAGAACTAACTATGCTTAGGATGGGGAAAAGAGTATAAAAGATGGAGGCCATGATAATAATTTTCAAATATCTGAAAGGCTGCAATCAGGAAGCGGAGGAACAGGGCATGGCACATAAAGCACTGGCTTCAGCAAGGAAGACTTAATTCTTAGAAAAAAAACCCTTCCTGATAAGGGCATGGGGGGAGGAGGGAAGGTTAGTTGGGCAACAGAATGAGCTAGAGGGAGGACAAGATAAAGGTTTCCACAATACTAAATGGGAAAAAGAAAGTAAATAGGGAATCATTATTTCCTGTTGATAACAATACAAGTGTACCAACCCAGCAGTTCTCAAAATTGGTATAAGCAACAAGAAGGAGTTCCTACATTTATATAGAAAAGTATAGGGCTTAGTACCACAAGCCAACGGGCCGATGGGAGGGAATAGGTAAAAGAGAGAGAAACATAAACACTGTGGTAATGTATACCTATCACCAGGGATCCTGGTTTTCTCTGATAAAAGAAGCTTTCTAATCAATTCAGAGATATGGACTGATTTGACATTTGGTCATAAACACAACTTTTTATGTTTTTTCGATGTATCTTGGGTGCCAGGTGTAGTTTGTGAATGCTGAGATGGTGGGGTGGATGTAGTGTCCTGTGGGAGCTTGGGGGGGGGTCCCTCACACACTCGGCGGTGGACACTCCTGCATTCCCATGGGGCAATCTATCCGCCCCACCATCTCAGCATTGATGAGCTGCACCTGGTGCCTTAAGGTACATAGAAAAAACATGTAAAGCTGTGTCTATGGCCAAATCGCTGGTTCTCTGAATCAGAATCAAATCTTCAGATTCAGATTTGGATGAATCAAATCAAGACAGTGATCTGAATCAGCGAATTAAATCACTGCCCCCTGAATCGGGCCAAATCTAAATCTGAATCAAATACTGGCCGCTTCCCATACACCTAATAGATCTATTTATCTATCTATCTGTAGTGCTGTTTCATTTTAATCATGGAAAAATGTAGATTTGGTGGGTTTTTTAACTCAACATTGGAGAGTTTCTTAAATCAGAGAAAACCAGGATCCCTGTTTATCATTTCCCCCTGACATCTCTAGAGCCATCTCTGAATAAGTCTTTAGTCTCAATGCACTGAAACAGCAGCCTGCAGTTGCCACAAAGGCTTAGCCCAGCTCCTGCAGTCCACACCGTCCTGGCTGACCACACGAGAGGGATCACCAGTTTCACTGTGAACTCCTCATGTAGGGATGACCAGCTTTCATGTACACACTGGTTTATATTGTCCTTATACCAGCCTCCAGCTTCCTCTTCCTTTTGTTCTTCTACCCTCCAGCCCCTGGGGGTTTATGAGAGTTGCAGTCCAAATTAAGAGTCATCACAGCTTTGCAGACTGCACCCTGGTCCTACCTATTATTACAAGGCATTACATTCACATTACACAAAAACTAGGGGTAAAAAATGCAACTAGTAGGCTAGTTTCAAATTAACAGAAGGAAGTTTTTTCATGCAGCATGCAATTAAAGTGTGGAACTCATTGACACAAGATGCAGTAGAAGCTGGCAGTTTAGCCAGATTCAAAAAGAAATTGGACAAACTCTTGGAGGAAAGATTCATCAGTAACTATTGAACATAGGAGTTAGGAATACAGCATCTGAATCAAGACTTCTTAGATGTTAAAAAGCTGAAGGCTGCAAGTGAGGGAACAGTGGAAAAAACCTTAGTCATGCTGAATTCACTGCCATTTTCAGCATCCACTGTCTGTCACTCTATGACACAGGATACTAGACAAGATAGACCTATGATCTGACCCAGAAAATAGCAGTTCTTATGTTCTTATAAGCCACTGAGAGAAGCAGCTAGTATTTTGGGGAATACTTAAACCTGCATTTGCATAAGGTGTTAATACAGATAACTACTGAGGTATTTTCCAAACCTATGATTCCGTGACTTTTTACATTAGACCTTCTAACTTTTAACCTACAATAACTTCTCTGAAGAAGAAGACCCATTGCAGTGTTTATAGAGGATGAAGCATATGTTTTTTATAATTTCCTGCTGTCCTGGATTCCTTTCCTGGACTAAAAACATCAATGATTTGTCCTCCCTTCTTTAGGCATGAATAAGAGTGGGGAATAAAAAGTGACAGTTTAAGGATTACATTTTATTGAAAGTTCATTTTTAATAACTATCTTCCTATTTTAATATTCAGTTTCAAAGCATACAGTTTCCAACACTCATTTATATATTTCAGCACAGCCACACAAGCAGGGGCATGCATTTGCAGCAGTACAAATAAAAGCAGCACAAATTTGTGTCACTACTTTGTGCTGCAGTGTACACCTCTGACCATGACTTTTTTAGTGGGACTCATTGTGCTGCAGTGGGGTCTGGCTGGTGCTTCAGTGTGATGTTAGCTGGCAGGCAGCCCCCATGCCGAGACACCCTGAGCCCTAGCCAGATGTTTCCCAACTGGCTGGGGCACAGTGTGCCTTGAGACTGGGGAGCAGGCAGCCATGGACTGCAGCCATGGCATGCAGTATGCCTCAGTCCAGGGCCTCCATATACCTCAGTGCAGGGGTTCCACAGGCATGTGGCATGTAGAAATGTGGGAGCAGCCAGCTCAGGGCTGCCTGCTCCTCTGTCTCAATGCACTCTGCATCCCACAGAGCCAGGGAGTGGCTGGGTGGTGCAGAGTCCCTCAGCACGGGGGCTCCATAGTGCATGGAGATGGGGCAGGCAGATATCACATCTACCCAAAGAACCGTGCCTGCCTATGTTGTTAGACCAACATGGCTACAACCAACAATCCCAATATTTTATGTCACATAGCTGGAAAGTTCTGAACTATAATCATAATATAAATTGCTTTGGTTCTAAGTCACTTTCTTTCCAGCAAAGTAAAGATATACTATTGTTCATTGTTATGATGCTTATAATATTTGTTCTTCTAATGAAAATATTTCATGCATGGTTTCCCAAAAGTTTGATTAACACATTTTTAAAAAATAGGTGAAGAATATTCAAGGAAAAAGGAAGTTACTATGCTGGCTATAAAAACTTGGACAGCATTCTCTCACACAAAAATGCAAGACAGTGACTGGGGTTGTGGTGACAAGACTGCCACAAGAAAAAAAACAACTCTGCTAATGGATACAACCCATTAAGGCATACAGAGAGTGAAGCTTGAGGTACCCAATGCCAGACCCATGCCATAAAATAATAAGAGTGATGGTTCCTTTAAAAAGAAAATTGTTGGTGGAGACTGACATACTCATCATATCTTCAAGCATAAAATATGTATATCTTCAAGCATAGAAAGCCCGAGAAAAAGGCGGAGCCAGAGTAACTAAAGAAGGAAGGAAACTACATATACATTTCAATTGAACTAGCAAGTAAAGAAGACAAAATATTAAATATACATTTCAAGCAAAACCTGTAAAAGGTGCAGATGAGAGGTCTTTGTAATGAAGTCCTGTACGTGACATCCTCACATTTCTCAAAACTGGCACCCAATGTCGAAGGGGTTACAAACGTCTCAATCATTCAAAGTATGTCTGGAATTTTGTAAATAGTCTATCACTGGTACAAGCTATTGAAAATTTGCCCCATTGTATAAACAAATACCTAAAGACAGGCCCAGCAACCAAAGCCTTTAGGTAATGACTCAAGACCCATCACATTTATGTGCCAAGCTAGTCAAGGGCTACAAGAAACACATGTCTTCATACCTAGACAAATCCAAAAACAGGAGTCAGGCAATTTAACAATTGTAATAGTGTGGTCGCCCTTTTCTTCCTTGTTTTGTTTGGACTTTAATCCACCAACCATCAAGAAAAAATGTTTTGAAGCTATACAATTAAAATAGTATAAAAAGAAAGACAGAACTGCCAGCAAGGTGTGCAGTCCAGGAAAGATCAAAAAGCCATGCTGCACCCAGCCTGCAGCTCCTCTCCAGCACCCATAGCTCCCTGACCCAGCTCCCAGTTCCCACCTCCAGCCCCTCCATCTCCCCCCAGTCCCAGTTTTCCTCTCCCCACATACCTTTAGGCTCCCCTGCAGCTCCAGCTCCAGTCCCAGCCTCTATGACAGTACTCCCTGGCATTACTTCTCTGTTCTCCTGACTTTGGGCATTTTCCTTTAATCAATTAACACCAATTAACCTTAAGTAATCCCAGTTCCCCTTCAGTAGCCAGTTCTAATCCCAGCCCCAGCAACTTTCACTCCTGGCACTTTCATTCTCTTATTTTTCCCTCTCTCATTTTAACCTCATCCCTCTCCCTTCTTCCCCTCCTTCTGGAAATCATGCATGGCATGTGATATATGAATTAGTAATCCATGTATATGTATTGGATATGTGGCTATTGACAATTGATTTTTGGCTAATTTTTTGTGTGTATGATGTGTATGTGCCTGAATTGGTGATAAGTATGCATGTGCTTAGATTGGTAATCTTGGATGTGTATGTGTTTGCATTGGTAGTGTGTGTATGCCCCTAGTGTGTGTGTTTGTGTGTGTGCATGTGCATTTGTTTATGCACCTAATTAATTTTTGCGTGTATATATGTGCAATTGCATCACATCCTCCCATCTAACAGCGCAATTTTGAGATCCTGAGAGTTAGCCTGGCCCCACAAGACAATACTCCTATGACTGCTTGGTAGGTATAGAAGGTATACCCTCTACAGGAGAGATTGTGTTTGGAAGAAGAATGGGAAGAGGAATGGGGGTATAGCTCTAGATGTCAAGGAGCATTACACTTCCCTTCAAACTAAGTTAATTAACCATGGAGGGTATCTGGAGACCCTCTGGGTCAAAATATGGGGAGAGCATGGGGAAGGGTATATACTTGTAGGAGTCCATTACAGACCTCTTAACCAAGAAGAAGAACTGGATTTTGAATTCAATAGGGAAATGGCCAAGGTTGCACATTTCCAATGTATGATTGTCATGGGAAACTTCATCCTCCCTGACATCTTGGGGGAAGAGCACATAGCCAGGTCTAACTGGTCACGTAACTTCCTTCCTGTATTAATGACCTGTACTTTTCACAAGAGTTCTATGGGCCAACTAGGGGACAGGTACTTCTGGATCTGCATCTGGTCAAAGGGGATGATCTGATGAGTGATCTCAGGATTGTGGGAAAGCTTGACAGTGACAATGATCTAATTACTTCCTCTGTCCAATGCAGGGTGGGCAAATCCCTCAGTAAAACAGAAATCCTCCACTTTGGGATGACTGACTTCCACAAATTCAGGAGACTGGTCAGTCAGGCACTAAGGGACCATGGTCCCCTAGGAAGGGAAGTCCATAAGGAATGGTTGTTCCTAAATAACTCAATCCTCAGAGCACAAGGGAAGTCCATCTCATCCTGCATGAAATGCAGTCACAAGGCATGGAAGCTGTCTTGGCACACCAGGGAACTTCTGGGTCTCCTGAAACAAAAAAGAGAAGCCTACATCAGATGGAAAACTGAAATCATCACCAAGGAGGACTACTCAGTACTATCCTGTACCTGTAGGAAACAGTCCAGAAAAGCCAAGGCAGCAATTGAACACAGGCTAGCCACCAGAATCAAAGATAACAAAAACTCATTCTTCAGATTTGTGGGAAGTCAGAAGAAGAACAAAAGCAACATTGGCCCCCTGCAAGATCAAATGGTGTTTGATGCCCAAGAAAAGGCTAATATCATAAAAAACTACTTTGCATCAGTTTTCCACTCACCCACAGCGGTCACACTGTCAGACAGGAGATAAAGCATCCAGGGCTTGGGAGATGGGCCTACAATTCATGTAGTTCAAGTGAGAGAACACCTCAAGAGGCTTGACATTCATAAGTCTATGGGCCCAGATGGATTGCACTTGAGAGTATTAAAAGAGCTGGTGGACATCATAGCATGCCCTATGGCCAAGATATTGGAAAGCTCATGGTGCTTGAGTGATGTACCGGAAGAATGTAAAAGAACGAAAAGTGGTCCCAATTTTCAAGAAAGGGAGGAAGGAAGATTCAGGGAATTACAGACCTATCAGTCTGACTGGAAAGATCTTGGAGAAAATTATCAAGGGATCCATCTACATCAGGCTGACAGAAGACAACCTACTGAATGCCAGCCAACACGGTTTTGTTACTGTAAGGTCTTGCCTGAGCAACCTCATCTCCTTTTATGACCAGATGATGCATTGCCTGGAAAAAAAAGATGATGTCATTTATCTGAATTTGAAGAAGGCTTTTGACATGTTCTCCCATGATGTCCTCATAACCAAGCTGGGGAGCTGTGGCCTCAACCACTTCATGGTCCGATGGCTGAGGAACTTGCTCTGCGGTCAGACCCAAATGGTACTAGTTGCTGGGAACAAATAAACATGGCACAAGGTTACCAGTGGAGTCCCCCAGGGTTCAGTGCTCAAGCCACTACTCTTCAATATCTTCATTAATGATCTGGATTCAGGGGACAGATGCAAACTGGCAAAGTTTGCAGATGACACTAAGCTATGGGGGAAGATGGTCACACTGGAGGATAGGCTAGGTATACAGGCTGACCTGGTCCTGCTTGCAAAGCGGGTGGACCAAAATCTGATGGCATTCACTGTAGAGAAGTGGAGGGTACTCCAGCTTAGGAAAAAAACCCATGCATCATACTTATAGGATCAGCAATGCTACACTTGCTAGCAACATAACCAAAAGAGAATTGGGGGTCTTGATTGACCACAAGATGAACATGAGCCACCAATGTGATGATGTGGCTGGAAAAGCAAAGCAAACTCTGGCATGCATCCACCAGTGCATCTCAAGCAAAACCAGGGACATCATCCTCCTACTTTACTCAGCCCTAGTGAGGCCACAGTTGGAGTACTGTGTCCCGTTTTGGGCCCCCCCACTTCAGGAGGGATGTGGATAAGCTTGAGAGAGTCCAGAGGAGAGCCACCCATGTGATCAAAGGCCAAGAGAGGAAGCTGAGGGACATAGAACACTTCAGCTTGGGAAGAGAAGGCTCAGGGGGAACTTGGTGGCTGCCTATAAGTATATAAGCATCAGGATCAGGGAGAATAGTTGTTCACCAGGGCTCCCCAGTGGAGAACTAGGTCTAACAGCCACAAACTTCTAGAAGACCAATTCAAACTCAATATAAGGAAAAACTTCTTTACAGTCCAAGTTTCCAAGGTCTAGAGCAGACTCCCCGCCAGAGGTGGTGCAAACACCTATTCTGGACTCATTCAAAAGGCATTTGGATTTTTATCTTCCTGGGATCATTTGATCCCTGCAGACTTCCTGCCTCTGGCAGGGGGGCTGACCTCGATGATCTCATGAGGTCCCTTTCAGCCCCTAATGTCTATGAATACATGAATCTATGAATTTTGTTTTGTAGGTTTTGCAAGCCTTCCTGCTATTAATCAGTTGAGTGTTGTGTCAATTCTTAAAGCATTAGGTTTAAAAACCTGCTTCTTAAGTGCAACATCTGTACAGAGAAATTTTAGTATTTGTGCTTACAGGTCTGACATCTTGAATTCTCTTCTCCTTCAGAGACTCTGCTATGTGAAGTGAATTTTATTAAATAGACAAAGTTCCTAAAAATAAGACACTGTTTTCCTGGAGGACAGATTGAACATGAAATTGCCAGAACTATAGTACTGGACTCAAGAAATCCTTGCCCAGGAGAGGTCACAGAATGTTATATATCTTGGCTAAAAAAAAGGCTATACTATAAAATAAAAACACTGGAGTATATAGTTCTTTTTTGTGTAGAAATCAATTCAAGACAATACATCTGAAATCATTCAGGTTACTTGTTTCACTCAAACATTATCCATATAGCAACAAATAAATGGCAGTACTTAAAACAGACAGTTGAATCAGTTATTTCAATTGAAATCAGTGTCCCAATGTGGCAGGATATAAGAATGCCCCAGAGTGGGTAAGTCTACAGTGAATGCAAAGGTGTGATTACAGCACAGGTAGTCAGACCCATGTTAGCTTTATTTCTAGTTTCATATAGCTAGTGTCATTGCCAGTGACAATGAAGACATAGTTGTCTAACTTGGCACAATCCAGTGCTTTGCAGTGGGTGTGTCCATACTGTCATTAATGCACCATAATTGTGGCCCTTTAAGTTTAATACCTGTAATAAAAAGTACTAATTTAATGCACCATAAATGGTACTACTATGCATTAATGCAGATGAATGTTTTTTATGTGATGTTAATGTGCATTAGACTAAATCTATTGTGCATTAGCGCATTAGCACGGTTTTTGCCAGCCATGCTAATACACCATAGAATTAGTCTTCTGTGCATTAAGTGTCATGTGTAAACATGCTCAGTGATACTCAAGTTAGTTTTGAACAAGGTAGCCAAAGTATTAGGAACAGTGCAGCTGTACTAGTAGAACACTCTGTCTGGGCTATTATATTCTGCTAGTTAACCTGGGTGGAGCTCTATGGTAACTTTCTTCTATTTCCCAAATAAGCTTGTTCAGAGTAACTTAGTTATCTCTGCAAAGCACTGCATTTTGCTGTATAGACAGACTCGTAGTGACACAGGCTTCAGCTACACAAGCCCACATAGGGTCCTGTGTGCTTACTAAGGTGGCAAACCCACACAGAAGACATCACATAGTCACATAGATTATCTAGCTATTTTGGATAAGAGGTATTTTGTCTGCATGTGACAAAATCAGATCTCTAATAATAAAGTGAAGATACTTTATTCATATAGGCTAGGTACAAATATTCAAAAAGCCTGAGGAAGAATCAATCTAAGTTACATGGTTTTCTGTAAACAGTGTAGTTTGGATACATAGAAAACAAAACACATTGACCCTCTGGTAGATGGGAGCAAATCCAGGTTCCAACATGTTTAAACCAATCTGTATGTCTCAAACTTCTGTTCTGTTATGGTCATAGACCATAAGATCACTTATACACATAAAAATGTAATGTCCATGCCTGGCCACATATAAGCATGGATCTGTGTGTATGTATATATATATATGTGCATTTTTATATATGAATGCATATGTATATTTATGTATATGTACTTAAATGTGTTTGTACACACACACACACGTATGTGTAAATAGTCCTAGTCATGCTTGTGTAGGGATATATGCACACACATACACACACACGTATATATACACACACCAGTGGCCAGGGAAAAAAAGAGCATAATAAATCTAACCCATGACTGGGCCGTAGGCCTCAATGGCTATGCCCTTTTCAGGAAAGACAGGGTGGGTAAGAGAGGCGGTGGGGTTGCACTCTATGTTAAAGAGCGCTTCTCTGCAGGAAGCATTAACTTGGGGGCAACTGAGGACCAGGTGGAAGCGATTTGGGTCAGGCTGCAAGGAGGACGAGGGGAAAGGGACTTAATGGTGGGTGTCTGCTAT
>JAGPOW010003316.1:98915111-98928323 GCA_030014935.1 Caiman crocodilus
GTTCTTGCTCCTACCTTGGGTGTCTTCAAGAGGAGACTAGATAGGTACTTGGCTGGGGTCCTGTGACCCCAGCACTTGTTTCCTGCCATTGGCAGGGGGGTCAGACTAGATGGTCTGCTCTAGGCCCCTTCTGACCCTAGTTACTATGAAACTATGAAACTATAATTATACACACACACACACACACACAAATATAGATATATATAATTATAGTTAGATTTATTATGCTCATATATATCTATATCTGTGTGTGTACACATATATATATACACACGTATATATGAGGAAATTATGTGTATATTTGGGAAATTATCTTTTATCAAAAGTATGCCATAGTATTGTGGCAAATGCCGATGTTCTGTTTATTTTAAAGGACTAACACCTTGAGAGAAAAGGAGCAGTTTTGAGGAAAAACAGATATATACTCTTATGGAATATTTTTGAAAATTTGCATTTACAGTGTTAAAATTGGGGCATATCTACATGCACTATTAACGTACTGTAAGCTTACTGTGCAGTAAAATGCGGAGTACGTTTTCCATGGTGATTTTCCAATGTTCTTCAAAATCACTATAGTTCCTGTCACTGAGAAGCTTACAATTCAGTTCAGATACAATCAAAACTATACAGTAATATGTATTATAATTAAGGCTTGCATTTATAAATTAAAATCAGTGAAGTGATACAGGATAGGAGTTATATAGTACCAAAATACTATGCTTTTTTCCACTAGGTAAAGCAGAATTAACCCTAGATTAAACAATAGACTGATGCAAAATTATGCACTAAACTGAAGATTCTGGGTAATGTAGCACTCAGAGTACTCTGTAAGGATAGGCAAATATATCATTTCCATTTTGCACTTGATGAGAGACAGACCAGATGAGTTTATCCAAAGCATCTTATACACTAGATCAGGGGTTATAATTTTTTGTGGTGGTGGACTGGAATGATCCCCTGAGTAAAAGCTGGGCTGAGGCTAAGATCCAGTTGCTGTTGCCACTGTCACTTCTCCCTACTGGTGCCACTTCTCCCTGCCCCTCTGCAGACTTGATCTAAGGGCTGGACAGGGTACTGTACTGTATTGTATGGTACTGTAGGTTGCCAACCCCTCCAACAGACAATTAACCAAACTGGGTAATAGACAAGCAGTCCTAGAGTCCTATGCACATTACCATGAGTCTCTTTAAAGAATATGTTTTATTCTGAGGCAAACAAAGTATAAAGTTACTGCAATACTTTAAAATGTCAGGAAAAAATGTATGCCCATAAATATAAAATTTTGTTGAGTAATCATATATATGTTCCAAGTAATAGAAGCTGAAACCTTGTTAATGAAAGATTTTATTATATTATGCATAGCAAAAGACGCCTCCATTTAGAGCCACATAACAGCTGTTGGAAATCTTGCATAACTTAAGTCAATCAACCCACAAAAGCTCCCTGGTGGCTGAAATGGCAGATGCCCTTATCTATTTGCCTGACAAGAACGAACATTTACAGTACAAGCCCTCCAACAAGATCTTCTTCTGTAACTCACCAGTCTTCTCAAATTTCCTGATATTCCTCCAGACTAAGCAGTGTGTTTACTACACTGATAGAACCCTAACAAAAATTAAATTCCTAGTTTCTGCACTTCTGCATTATATTAGCAGAGCCACACTCAGTAATTTCCCTTATTGGTTGATTTCTTATCTTACTGAAGGAAAGAAGTAAAGAGGCACTAAGATTATCCATTATACATGAGTTACCTAAACATTCCATGAAGACTCTGAGGTTGTGGATTGATTTGTGAGTGTTAAACCATCCAGTCTTTTTTTAACTTATGTTTTAAGTTTTAAAATTAAAAAATTTGATTTACTTTCAATTTGTAACACAGAATAAATATTTCCACAGAAGACTATGGTAGTATTGTTAATATTGTTTGCTACTCTCTGTACAAAAAAATGACAATGCACATAATAAAACTACATATTGTTTATTTTTTGTTTTCGCAGGTAAGCCTAAAACAGGATTGGATTTCATACTACTAAGTACTATTAAATGTGTAAAAAAGAGACAGTCTGAGCTGAAGAACTTACATAAACAGTGCTTTACAGTAGTTTGGGTAGGAGCTAGGTTTTTAAAGAAACATTTTGAGGTGACAAATACATTTTGAAAACATGATATGATATCTTTGGCAATCCCTCACAATTGAGGATGGTTGTATTCCACAATTGTCTTATCTGTGTATCTGAAGATAAATGATGAGACCTGTCTTGGATTGACAGACTCTCCTGAAGCCTGGACATGTGTTTCTGTATGGGATGGGTGGTCCTGCATTCTTGATTTGGTCCACAACACACTGGTTCCGTCACTCTTCCTTTTCTATATCTTATTGTTGTCATGTGATTTCAAAGTACTGAGATCTCAGAAGCAGACTCATTCCCCATTTGGAGTGGTCTTAGGCAATAGTCTCCCACAAGTTGACAAGAATGTTGTATTTTTTCAAGTTGGCCTTGAGACTGTCCCTGAAACAATTTCTCTGCCCTCCTCTTGAACATACATCTTGGATGAGCTGGGAGAATAAAACACACTTTGGAAGTCTGGAGTCAGGCATCCAGATGATGTGGCCAGTCCAATGAAGTTGATGTTCGGTGATCATCTCCTCAATACTCATGGTTTTTGCTTGTAGGAGGACGCTAGGATTCATGCATCTGTCTTCCCACTGGACTTGGAGGATATTCCACAGGCATCATTCATGGTACTTCTCCAACAACTGTAGATGTCTCCTATATGTTCTCCATGCCTCAGCGCTATACAGCAATGTGCAGATCATGACTGCTTGATAAACCATGAGCTTGGTTTCAGATCTGATGCTGCAATCTTTGAACACACATTTCTTCAGGAATCCAAAGGCCGCATTTGCACATCTGAGGTGATGTTGGATTTTTTCTTCAATGTCAGCCTTCTCTAAGAGATGGGTTCTGAGGTATGAGAGATACTCGATATTCTTCACAGTCTCACTGTGGATATGAGTTACTAGATTCACAGGCTATTCATTAGGAGCTTATTGGTGGAGGACCTTAGTCTTCTGAATGGTTAGTGTCAGTTCCATTTTCTCATATGACTCAGTAAAGACATCAATGATTGTCCGAAGGTCTATTTCTGACTGAGCACTCACTGCAGCACAACAGTGTAGTGGTGCTTAATAGCTGAGGTTGGGGTGGTCTTTGTTTTGGCTTGGATTTGCCTGAGGATAAACAGCTTACCATATTCCATAGTTTAGCTTCATTTCATCTGGAAGCTTGGTGGGCAGAGCTTGGTGGGCAAAGGCAGCATCGCAGCAAGGAATATTGAGAAAAGTGTTGGAGTGATGACCTAGACTTGCTTAACTCCCATTTAACCTTAAAGGGATCTGTGATAGTTCCATTACTGAGAACCATCATTCACATACCATCATGGAGCAGGCAGAGAATGGTGACAAATTTCTGTGGGCATCCCCTATAACACTTCTCAGCTGACAGAATCAAAAGCTTATGAGAGGTCAAAGAAGGCCATGTAGAGATATTTTTGATGTTCCCAACATTTCTTCTGAAGCTGGTGAGCTTTGAAGATCATGTCAGTTGTGCTTCTTGGTGCCCTAAATCACACTGGGAGGAGCTCTTCAGCAAGTTAAATTAGATGGTTCAGGAAGCTTCTTGCAATGTTGTTTCCTGTGGTGAACAGCAAGGTGACCAGTCTGTAGTTTCCACAGTCGGACTTATCTCCTTTTTTGAAGCTTGTCATAATCATGGCATTCCTGAACATCCTTCCTTCATCATGCCAGATACTTAAGATAGAGCATGAAGCTCTTATGTGAGTTTCTCTCCTCCCTGTTTGAAGATTTCATTGGCAATTCCAGATGTCTTTTCATTCTTCATCTACTTGGTGAATTTCCTTACTTCAAGAGGTGAATGGATTCTGAGATTGTCTATGACTTGGTGTTGTGACATGGAGTTGAGAACACTCTCATCAACAGCAGTATGTTGATTGAGAAGACCTTCAAAATGTTTCTTTCAGTGGGCATTAATACCTCCCCTTTCTTTGATTAGGGCTGCTCCATCATTAAGTCTCAAGGGGGTAGGTCTCTGAGTGCTTGAACCATAGATGGCTTTGGTGTCACTGAAGAAACTGCGTGGATGTCAGAAAAATGTTTAATTTCCTTACCCTTCTCTCCCCACCATTTGCTCTTAATATTGTGGGTCCTCCCTTGGACCTCTGCTTTGGCTTGTTGGAGATGCAATTTCTTTTTCTTGGAGTTAGTGTTGTGCTGTCATTTGTTCTCATAAAACCAGTTGATGTTTTCTGATAGAGAATTCAAGCATCCCTTCACAGGAAATGATAATCATGGCCTTGATGACACCCTACATGCAGCTGATGTTCTTCCATTATTGTTGATTGGAATTCACCAGTTTTTCACTAAGGCACTGATGAAAGTGCTATTCCTTGCTTGGATCCTTGAGTCCTTCAATGTTGATCTTCCATCAGAATTTCTTCTCCTGAAGCCATGGTTTGGAAGCCTGTTTGAGTGACACAACTGACTGGATCAGTTGGTGATCAGTCTAGCAATCAACAGGTCCTAGCATAGCTTGCTTCATAGCATGCAGACATTTTAGCAATCCCAGGCATGGATGATGACATAGTCAATCAAGTTCCAGTGCTTAGATTGTGGGTGTTGCCATGATGTCTTGTGCCTATTTTCTAGTGAAACAGGGTGTTGGTGATGGTGAATCCGTGTTCCATGCATTTGGTCAAGAGGAGGTTGCCATTGGAGTTGACTTTCCTACTCCTTCCTTGCCAATAGTTCCATTTTAGAGGTTAGAATTCCTTCTGACTCTGGCACTGAATTCAACAAGAATAATAAGTTTGTCTCCCTCTGGAACATCAGAAGAGACTTGGTCAAGGTTTACAGAGAATTCCTCCTTGGTTTCATTGGCAACATCAAGAGTCAGGGCCTACATGCTGATGGCAGTGCCATATTGGCTTCCCACGAGCTTAAGATAGAGAGTCATGAGGCATTAATTAATTCTTATAGGGAACTCATTGACTTGATTTATGAGTTCATTGATATTCTAATATATTCTTCTGCTTGCTGCTCCACCATTGAGGACTTGCAGACCCATAGCTGGGTGCTAAGCAGGCTTATTATAGTGGCAATCACCATGTTACAGAACCATCAAAGGATTTATGTGGCTTTTCAGAAAGAAAACCATTGCCATCTGCTGTCCTCAGCACATCCTGGTGGTGCTGTCACTGCTTGGTCTATGACTGTTTATTCATCAGTTAACCTTGCTGATGTCACAGATAACCTTCCCTGAAGGTCATTTTATTACCCACCACCAGTGGACATTCTGAGTAGCAGTATAGCTGTGCTCCACAGGATATGGCATATATGTGAAAGGAGGGAAGAAGGAACCTAGATGGAGTAAAGGAGAGAAACAATGGGAAGAAAAGCAAGTAAAGACAAAGCCAGGACAAGAATTATCCTTGAATTTGAGGGCGTGAGTTCTGAACTAGACTCAGAAAGCAAAAGAAAACAAATATGAAGAGTTTTATAGAGCTTAGTGGCATGGTCAAAGCACTATAGGAGGAAAATTAACATGTTTCTTTTGTTTCTGCTGTGAAATAATTTGTAATTATTGAATATTCTGACTGTATCCCATAATGATTCTTCACTCCATCTGCATGATCTAGATAAATGTCATTATAAAGATACTCTTTTTTTCATATTGTGAAACTGTTTGGTGGAAGTGGTATAGCTTTTGCAATAGATAAACTAGTAAAAGAGTATAGATCAGATCATACTAGTGCATATGAAGTTACAAAAACTTAGGTCCAAAGACAATCAGTGAAATCTAGTCACTTCCACAGGTATAAAGAAAATGTAATGTTCCAGTGTGTAGATAGAGAATAAATACTTACAGATGTCCACACTGTGGTGCTGACCCTTTAAAAAATCAAGCAATATGGATGATGAGGAAATTTTTTCCATTCTTCTTCTGGAAAACTGAGGGCCCTGCTACACATTGAAATTAAAGTTGGATAGAAACCAGCTATAGAGTTCTTATACATTTTCAAGCACTAACTTTATAGCTGGTTGGCTCTTTTTTATAGCTGGATAGTCATTTTTATTGTGTGATAATTACTTTGCATGTGCAACTGTTCTAAGTGTATTGTATGATTAACCAATTGATTGTGTGATAATTACTTTGCACTTGTGGCCGGTCTTACTTTCCACATGTAGCTGGTTTAAATGTATTGTGTGATTAACCAGTTAATTGCATAATATATGTAATGTAGCAGTGGCCTAAGACATCTCAGTTAGAATGCTATCAACATTATTACAAATTATGGGGTCTCTTTTTGAAAGCTCTTAGTTTCACCCGTATTGTTTAGAAATTGAAAAAAAACCTCTTATTAAATATTTAAGTCACCTTCATGGTACAGTCTTTCTAGTTTGTGCATTGTAGGTATATTTTATATTAGTGAAACTAGCAAGTACATAGCTTTTTTTTACTATGATATAAAACAAATATGCTTCATGGAGCAAATGAATAGGAAGAATGAAAAATGAGGACTTTACTAGGAGACATTTGAGTTAAGTCATTTCAGCCACTCCTTAGAGGAAAAAAATGTACTTTAAAGGATTCTTGAAAAAATATACAATTACTCTATATGTTATGCATCATTTAGTTAGGCACAGGACATTAATATTTCTCTGCTTTGTTCAACTTACATTCAAAGGATATTCTATTCTAACTATGCAAGCAATTAGGATCCATAATTGTAATGTGCTTATTTTTTTTCTTTTTACTTTACTTTTTATTATAAAAATGGCTACTCTAAGATGTATTTCATGTAAGTTAAATATTTGAAGACTCTCTGCTCTAAAACCATTTCCTGCAGGGAAAATTTATCACTGTCTAACTTTAGCTCCATTTATCTATTGTTATTTAGTGAAGGGATAAAGAGGAGAATTTTGCTCATAGTAACTTATTTTCACAATATTGTATATTCCGATAAATATCAACTTCCATTAATCCAATTTTGCAAGGATTTGTAAGATGATTTATATTTTTTCCAGAGCAACTAAAATTTGTGTTCATGAGTGAAAATTTGCAGATTCTAATCTTTTCCATTGACATATATATTTCCATGTGCCATTCATTTACACGGGTGTTTACCAAGATCTTAATTATAGTGGACTGTATGCTTCATAACTTTTATGATCATTACTACAATTGTTGAATCCAGCTGTATATTTCATAATCTGCTAAAGTTTTTCTACTAGTATAGTACTAAAGGAATAATTAAACAGCCACATCCTGGCTGCCCTGGAAACAAGAATTTTGAACTTAGAATGCATTTGTTAGTATTCTGCAAAATTTTTCCCATTATCTCATAATAGAAAGTAGAAAGGGATGATTTTTATTATCCTGAGAACACCAGTCTACTGGAATACCTGGGGGGAAAAAGTTTTGTCTTCTTTGATTATTGATCCTAGAATACAAGTCTTGAACTCATGTGAAAATGTACTACCAGAACACTCTCCTAGTAAAGTGAAGAATTATTCTTTCATATATTCCTGTTGGAGTTTTGTGATTAAATATATTTTGTGATGAAGTATTAATAATAATTTATGAACCACCAATAATAATACTTTATGTAATGTTAAGGAATGTTAAATGACTTACTGGAAAATGAAACAATGGTCAGGGCAAAATAGCTAAAAATCTAACTATCATGATATGAGAAAGGTAATACAAATGGATCAGGAAAGGAACATGTAGATTACCATGTAAAGATTATTTATTTCAAGTTTTTTCTGAAATAATCATAATTGTGATAACCTCACATACTTATGTATTTTTCCTATAATATCTCTGTGAAGTAAAGAAGTGTTTATTTATTTGTATATACAAAGAACAAAGATATTAATAAACCTGTTTGAGATTACACAAGAAAGCTAGGACTGGTGAAAGAACTGGGTTCCAGTTCAACTTATGCTGAACTGTACAGAATCCTAGCAGTGCATACTGCTCCTCTCACAGGCAGTGTCCTGGTGCCCGAACTGAATTGACAAGAGCATTTCACTCCATGGGGCAGGGCAAGCAGCGCTGGGCACTGCAGACAGATGATACAGCCTCAGCCCTGCCTCTGTGCTGTGTAGACCCCTTCCCCTGCAGGGAATCATGTGGGGTGGAGGGGGGTGGAGGCAGCTTTCTCTATTGCCGGAACTATGGCTTCAACATCTGCAGCAATACGTGCCATGGCACCTGGTGACAGCATACCACCCCATAGGCTTCACTCTGGCCCCTCTCCTGAGATGGAAGGCAGGAACACAGGAAAGAAGTTAGGGCCAAGGTTGTCCAGGGTGTTGACCAGGGCAGGTTGACATGGTAGCCCAGTAAGCCACATTACCTCTTAAGGTGTTAATGTCTACACATGTAGATGCTGACTTAAAAGTCACTTACTGCACAGTAAATGCACATGTAGACATGCCCAATGTGAATAACCAGACACTCCTTTACAGCTGGGTTAACTGAAGGCAACCTTTGGCATAAGCATGGAGTAAGGTATGAATTTATACCTGCAGAGCCATTGGAGTCTCCCCTCCCTATTTGACAAGCTTAAGGGAAGGGGCAATAGTTGTGGAGCCTACTGTAGCATAAGAAGGGAGAAATGAATGAGATAAGGTAGAAGGAAATGTAAGAGAATTAGGATGGGGTTGATCCTTTTTATGGGAAAGGAAGAGGTCATAAATGTTGTTTAGGATTCAGAGGCATGGATGGAAACAGATTAGCAAAACTAACAAATTAACCATTCTGTTATTAAATCTAAAGTTTAAAGCTCCATTTGGTAATGATGAACTGACAGAGATTTGTATTCCTTTACATTAGAACTGTTGCTGCTGTGATGGGAAGAATTTACTATTTTGTTGCAGTGAGTTTTATAGTTAAATGTCTTTTTATTCGTGTATAAGGATAAAGGGTGAATAGGAGTGTCTAAATTAACATTTCCGAAACACTTGTTTTATATACCTCAATCAGGTCATCTGGCATTTATCTCTTAAAACATAGAGACAAAGATTACAGCTGCAGCAAATTATATAATCCCATTGAAATTAAAGGCACTATACAAGTTTTCACCATTTCACTAGTCTTATATCTCATGAAAAAAATGTTTCCACACCTTCAAACTATTTTGTTGCATGTCACTGAACCTTGTGCTTTTTCTGCTTGTATCTTTCATGAGATGCAGTGACAAAACAGAACACAATGTTCAAGATGAGAGCATTCTATTAATGTGTGCGGTGGTGGCATATTTCCAGTATTTTATTCTGTCCCTTTCTTAATACCATCTAACTACTTGTTTGTGCTTTTTTTTGTTTTAGAGCCAATGTGCTCTGAACAGATGTTTGCAATGAGCTCTTTTCCATTTTTTTCTCCGATTACAATTAATTTGGCACTCATCAGTATGTATGAGTTATTCAGATTGTTCCTTCAAATTGCATTTTAGATACACTTCTTTGCAACAAATTTAATCTACTTTCCTATTGCCCATTATCTAATATTCTTAAAACTTTCTGAAGTTTTTTTCAAAATGCTCTACAAGTGCAAAATAAAGAATATGGGTGAAAATGCCATTGCCCAATCTTCATTCTATATATTGAAAACACCAGTCTTGTATACGCATGAGATACCTCAGTCATTCAGCTTTGTTTTAATAGTTTCTAATTCCTGGAATGACATACCCCTCATGAAATGTCTTGTTCCTTTCCTTAATGGCTGTTTGTAAGGAATAATTAAAATAAATAAATTCAAACAAGTGTCGATCTCTTGTCATTTATTGAATGGATTTCCTCCATGATCCTCTCTCACAGAAGACACATTCGTTTGTTTCCATATAATTACCTAGATATCTTATAGAATTGACTCTAAATTAATTATTAGTGTCACATAATTCAGGTTCACATAACAAGAATAGAGCAAAAGGGATGGTGAAGGCCATAGCCTAGGATTTCAAGGAATTCCTTTCAAGTCTGTGCTACACTATCTGTTTCTTGTACATGTCCTTGAGGAAATCCTTTAAGCTCAGGTCTACAAGAGGCTTAAATATTGTTATGTTCAGCAACTAGATCTAGGCATAGACACCAAAAACCTATGAGTTAAGTACTTAAATTTTCTATGTAGTGCATGGGGAGCATTAGGTGCCTTGGGCTCAGATTCAGAACAGCCAGCACAGTAGGGGTTGAGGGAAAAACACCTATGCTAGACAATAGGAAATTCTGGTATTAGAAAATCCCTCTCCCTCACCCTGATGCAGGTACCTACCTGCAGGCCCAAGTTAAAAGTTTATATAAAAAGAAGCTTCATATTCTGAAATCCCTTCATGAGCTTGGATGCCTAAGTCGTTCCTTCCAGGATTAAAGGCTGGCTTCCTCTTTTAAAAGACGGTTACTTATTCTCATCCTCTAGTTCCGTTATCATTGTATTTGTGCAGCAAATGTAAGACCTGGGATCAAACCCACACATTCCACAACTCAGCAGAATACCGTAACCCAAAAGCTAGTTTAGAAGAGTTCAACAAAGAAAAGAAGCAGGCCTTTTTTCCATTCTAGGTGTACACTCTTTATAGCCAAGCTACTGTTATGTACTCTTCCATCTTTCTGTCCCCATTAATATTTCATGTTACCTTTTACACCACTTTGACAAGTCAGACAGTCACCTATCTCTCTCCCTTAAGATTAACCTTACCTGTAGTTTGATTGTTAAAATATTCTCCTGGGATACAACAGATATTTATTTGAATCCCTTCAGATTAAGGTGGACATTAAACACAAATTCCCAACTTCCTGGGAGAGTACTGTAGCCCTAGACTACTACATTAAAGCAAGCAGTGGTACTGCCAACTAAGTAGACTTCATTTCTGAAAGGGCGATGTAGATACTTAAGTGCAATATGGGTTGTGAATCCTAGTTCACATAGGTGGCTAAATTGAAGAGAAATGTGGGATTTCAGACATAGCTGTCTCTGCAGTGTTTCTCCCTGCCTACCTTACACATCTCCCTGCCTGTGAGCTGACCGCACTCCTGGTCCTAATCACCCAACATGAAGATAAATTGTACTTTAAACAGTACTTATTGTATTGTAAATTGTGCCAGAGCAGCCACTTGAGCAGAACTATGATATGACACTACTACTGAAACTAGCTGTATTTAAGTCTCTTTATGAGTCTGTCCCTTACTGTCTAAATTCATCTGTAAAATGAAATGCTGTGAGGATAATATATTAAAGACTGTGATGCTCAGATACTATCTGGATAACAAAGATTCCATGAGTGAATGATTGTAAAGGTAGATTACAAGAAAGATGAATACTTTTTCATGTAGGAATACTTTTTCATGGACCACATCATTTTCAAATATATTTCTTGGGTGGATCTTGGTTTGTGGAATTATGCAATTCATAGTATATATTCAGTATTTAATTTCTGGGCTGTGGTATTTGATTTTGCTTGCCATAAAGGAGTTCAAACCAATCCCACAATCAAGGGCCTTATACTTTTGAGCAACCATATGCTAAATTGACATTTGACCCTCATGACCCATAGGACTGATATTTGGGAATTTAGGGGGAGAGATCCCCATTCACTACTTCCTTCATATTCTTTTCTATTATTACCTTATTACACCTGCAGGTCTTATGTATTTTTAGTCCTGTGTCCCAACAAATCCCAGTAATTTCTTCTTTGCATTTTCTGTTGCCTTTCCTTATGGCTTAAGGAGTCTGCTTGGGGACATCCTGACCCTGTAATAACTGAGATAATCAATGGTAATTTCAAAGGCAAGCAGCAAGTCTAATGAGTATAAGAGACCATCCAATTTTTCAATATTCTTTTTGTTGCAAGCTTCAAGTAATTAATTTCAAAATAAGATAGTATTATTGTGGCATTTGCTTTCTTGCTTTATTTTGTTTGTGTATTTCACATAGGTATAGTAGATAAAATGAGGCTGAATAGCGTTCCTTTGATGCCCTAATAATAAATATTAATTGTTAATGCTTGGGAAGCACAGAAAAAGAGATGTATTGGTAATACTTGGACAAAACACCTAGAGGATCTAGAACCCAGGCCTCCAACTTGGACAATCTTCTCAGCAGTAGTATTTTGTATCAAACAGCATGCCTTCTTATAAGACATCTTTTAAAAGAAAGTGGCAGTTGCATGATGCTTTTTGAAAGATTGGTTGCAACTGTATAGTTCAGGAAAATGTTTCCCAAACTTTTGATACCTGGGGCACGCTATTTCTGGGCTACAATTGATGGCACACTTCACTTTTACACCAGAAAAGTTATGTGTGTGTGAATTTACAAATATATATTTCATATATATCTAAATTCATAATGGATATGAAGGAGGTCTTGAGACTAAAATATTTGAGAATCACTGACCTAGATAGTACCACTTAAGGGTAGTGGTGGCAGGAGCTCACTGTGCTAAGTCCTATTCTTTCTATTGTCTGACCCTCCTGACCCCTCCTCCATACTTTAGTGGCAAGGGAGCTTTCTCTGCTGAGGTTGGTCTTGCATGGTCTCACATGCTGATAACCACCCCTGCCAGCTCCAGGAGCATGCAAGGAGTAGAGGGGTGAGACAGGCTGCAGTGTTGTTCCATCTCTGTATTTGTCTGCCAGCAAACTCCCAGCAGTGTGAGTATGGGGGAGACTAACACAGGGGATACCTGGGGGGGGTGGGGGAAGGTGGTGAAGGTAGTAGCAACAGTGGTGACAATCCCCAGAGGAGCAGATTCCAGCACCACTGAAGTAGCTGGGACAGGTGTAATTTGCCAGATTGGGTAGGATCTTATGGCATACTTCTTTTTCTCTTGTGGCACACTACTGTGCTGTGGCACATTCTTTGGGAATCACTAGCTTAGGGAGCACAGTCCTGTCAAGAGAAGTCATAATTTAGGATTGCCTACTAGACAAGTGTCCAAGAAGACCTAAGTTCCAGGTCTGCTGCCTGCCTGGAGCACGGGTTTGGGACGTCACAGAGAGCATCCGGAAGATGGTGAGGCCCACAGACTCTATCTGCTAGTGGTAGTCCACGTGGGGACCAATGACGCTTCGAGAGGCCGGCCGGAGGACATCATGGAGGATTTCAAGACTCTTGGACGGCAGCTCAAGTCAGT
>JAGPOW010003316.1:98928423-98948424 GCA_030014935.1 Caiman crocodilus
GGACGTGGAACCGGCTTCCTAGGGAAGTTGTTCTTGCTCCTACCTTGGGCGTCTTTAAGAGTAGATTAGATAGGTACTTGGCTGGGGTCCTGTGACCCTCGCACTCGTTCCTGCCATTGGTGGGGGTTCAGACTAGATGGCCTGCTCTAGGCCCCTTCTGACCCTAGGTACTATGATACTATGATACAATGAAGTTGAATACCGCCTTTCTGAATTCTGAATATTATTAGATATGAGGATGTCATTGATCTGTTCAGTCTAGCCAAGCTACAGCCTGTCTCTCACCCATTGACTCCTCAATCTACATTTTGTCTGACTGCCTGTCTTGTATGCATACCAGCCCAGTCTCTGGCTTCTTTACTTTTCATTCCAGACAGGAAGAGCACACAACAACTGCTGAAACTTCCTTAGCCTGATGAAGGGTTTTTGAACCTGAAAGCTTCCCAGTGTCTGGGCAGACCTGGTACTAAAGTTTATGCTGGGTCACATCTACATGTGCATTAATGTACTTTAAGTAACCACACCTAAATTTGATACCTGCATATACAGGTATGAAATTTAGGCATAAATACCTAATTTTATCATGTTTAATGTGCATTAGTGGCATACACATGTAGACTAATTCCCATAATGCTCATTAAATTAGACTAATGTGCACTAATGTTTCCCATGTAGATTCACCCAGAGAGAGGAAGTGAGATAGTACACTTTATAATAAAAAGCAAATAGTCTGATGATTAAATCTGATTCTGGGCCATTAAAAGCATTTCTTTAAAATATATACATAACTCCCTTTACATAGGTTGTGTACAGATTTTTTGGACAAATTGGTTGGCTATCCTTTTGCTTTTTCTGACTATAATTGTGGTGTCCAGAGACACAACACTAGAATGAAAGGAAAACAAAAAACAGCATTCATTTCCACCAGTACTTATAATTAGTTCAGATAAAGCTTATTAATGGATTCCAGAAGAAGTTGAACAGTGACACAAGTAAGGCTTCTGAGATCTTGATTAAGAGATAGCTGAAGTTGCTTAGAAAATAGTCTGAGAACATTCTGATGTGCATTAAGTTGGGCACCATATTTTTTGGCAGTCAAAATCAACAGTCACTTTGAAAAATCATAACCAACTGAATTACCCCCAATTTATTTTGATACTACTTAAGTCAGTATTTAACTCAGTATTATCTTAATATTAACTTACTAGCTAATTAGTGTCTGCTTTTCAGAATGAAACAATGGAAACAAAAAGATTAATGAAAGAATAGTCCAGCCACACTCTTAGAAAACATTTTTCTTCTTTTCAGGGTGATGTGTCTTACTAATGAGATACTTGCAAAAAGTGGCACTTTTTTTCTTGACCATGCGTTTGCTTTCATTGGGTGACGGGGGAGGAAGGGGAAGAGAGGAAAGAATAAGAAGGGAGGCATCTATCAAGTAGAATTGCCTTGTACGTGAAGAAAGTGTTGTGTTCAGTCTGACCTAGATCTACAACAGTTGACACTAGCTTTTGAAAATGTGTAATTTTTTTAGTTTTGTCGTTCAAGTACTAAAACCCACTACTACTGTAAGAAAACACACACACACACCCACTCCCACACAGTAAGATGTGTACTTATTTCTATAAAGTCAAAGGTGACAAGGCTGTCTTTGTATTTGGCAAATATAATTCTTTCCTGCTTGCATAATTGCTTAGATGTTTTTGTTTGAATTTCTATTCACATTGACACTTTATGTATGCATTAAACCGGTTTGAATGATGTCTACATTCATTAGTTTTTCACAGTAACTATTTTCCTCGCAAGGTACAGAGTAAAGAAAAGTTAACAATTCAAAACTGTGAGGGTGTCTTTGTTGGGACCAATGTAATTTTCTAAATCCACATTCCTTTCACTTTCTAAGCTCCTGTAATTCCTGAAGAGAACAGTCAAACTTTATGTTTTAATTAGGATTTTCAGTGTTTATGGCCTTGAATAACAAAAAAAGGAAAGAAAGAAAAAAAAGAAATACTAGAGTTGTTATAGAAAAAAAAATGGTTTAAGGTTGGATTCTTTGTGACTGTCATTTACATTTTCTAAGAACAGATGCCAGAAGTGAAAATGGTTTTATAATTTGCAGCTAAGTGTGACTAACAGTAATTCAGTAGATTTTACTCCAAATTACTGGTAAGAAACACCTATTAAATTTGATGAACTTAAGTAAAGACTGATATTTAATTACAAAAGGAATAGTGTGGAGAAATAACAATAACAATAAAAACAAAGGATCCAAAATCAAAATTCCTCAAAGTAGAGAGGTGCTTTTGTAAACACAGATGTTAAACAGCATTCCACTGACATGAAAAGATACATAATTCAATAGAGGCAGTTGAGAAGCTGATGTTGCGGCAGCCAACTTAAGTGTACAAGAATTCTAAACTGTAACTAAAATGTTCACAGTTCCAATGTAGTCGTAAATCCTTATGTATTTTAATAATCTTGTATCCTCTTTTGTACTGAACTGCATTAATGAGCCAAATGTAAAGTGCTGATGTTCTCTAAGCAAATGAAGCATAACTGTCCAATTTCTGCCTAATTATGCAGCAACTTACACTCTATTTGCAGACATCTGGTTTGTGTGACTATTTCTTGAGGAATCCTTATAAATAAGGACCTACCTAAATTGCAGTTTTGTGGATTTTGCAGTGACCACAAAATCCTGGGTTGCCTACAAAATTCAGGGGTGCTCATGTAATACCCCCTCTCAAAAAAAAAAAAAAAAGTTTTATTAAGTCTTTCCCTCCCAAGGAAACGCTTGAGATTCTAACATCCTCTTCTGCCTGCTCTGCCATTGAGGACTTATAGACCCATATGTAGGGCTGGTCAGGCTTATTATAGTGATGATCCATGCTTACCACATCACAGTACTTTCAAAGGACATATATGACTTTTCAGGAGTAAAAGCATTTTCATCTGCTGTCCTCACTGCATCCTAGGGGTGCTGCTGCTGCTTGGTCTATGACTGCTTATTTATCAGAGTTATCCCAGCTTATTTTGCAGCTAATCTTCCCTGAAGGTCGTCCCATTATCCACCACCTGCGGACATGTTGGTTAACATTGAAGCTCTGTTGTTAGTGTCTCATGTACTCAGAAAGACATTAACAAAGACAGCACTGCAGCTTCTTGATCCCTTTACTTGAACCCCAAAGACTGCAAAATGTATATGACAGAGAAGAAAATATACTTCCAAAGCAATGAAAATAGAACTGTGTTGGGAGGGTAAGGATTAAAAATAAAACATTCAGGATCTGTGCAGAGATCCAGTAAGAAGGGAGGGAAAGAAGCAAACAGAGAAAAAAGGGAAAGACAGCAGGAGACAACTACTGTGTATGTGAGGCGGGGGGGGGGGATGTGCATACATATGAGTATATATGAGTTGGGTGTGCATATGTATTTTAAAGAATTGCAGGGGAAACCAGTGCTCATTAGCAATCCCTTGCAGTCAAGGATGATTATCTTCCATGATCATTCTATGGGTCTGAGGATGGCTGACAAAAGCCAATCCAGGATAAAAAGGTTCTGTTGCAACTTGGGCATGTGTTTCCTTGCAGGGTGGACAGCTCTAGATTCCTGATTCCATGCATTATACACTGTTTCTCCTGTTCACTTTTCCATCTTTTTTGTCATTGTGAGGTTTCAAAATACTGAGATCCTTGAAGCAAACCCTTCCTTCATTTGGGGCAATCCTGGGCAATAGCTTCCAATTAGTTGATGTTGATTTTGCATTTTTTTAAGTTGGCCTTGAAGATATCCTTGAAATGTTTTCTCTGCCCTTCTCTTGAACACATGACTAAGAACCCTGACTTATGATTAAGAGTCTTGAACCTTGACTAAGCTGGGAGAATATAACTTGCTGCGGAAGTCTGGAGTCAGACTTCTAGATTACATGGCTGACCCAGTGAAGTTGATGTTGAATGATCATCTCCTCAGTGCTCAAGCTGGTTGCTTGCAAAAGGACATTAATGTTGGTGTTTGTCTTCCCACTGGAATCAAAGGTTCTTCTGAAGGCAGCATTGATGGCATTTGTCTAGTAAAAAAACAATGCTAAAAAGACCAGAGAAAGAAACAGAACAGAAACACACCAGGTACAGGTAATATAATAATAACTATCACAATCAGGACTTTTAAATCCCCAAAGCAGAAACGAATACCCCCTTATTAGCACTCTGTCTCTTTCCCCCTGTGCTCAGCGGTACCCACCCCTCCTATTCCCCTGCTCCTCTGATAGCTGCTGCTGTTGTCCCACTGGCGAAGGAGAAGTTCCAGAGCCACTCCTGCCCTGTTCCAGCCAGGTTTCACTGGATCCAGGTGCAGCCCAGGACAGCAGTAGCAGCAGGAGCAGGTGGGTCCTCCCCGTTTTCCTTAGCTCCACTGGCACAACAGGCTGAGACCAGATGCCTGGAGGGAGAACTACCACTACTATTTCTGGCCACTCCTGGCTCCCCATGCAGTTGCTCTTTGCAGCCCTGGCTAGAGAAAGGCAAAAGCAGCTGGAATTCCCTTTCCTCAACTCAGAGAAATAAGTAGAGTGGAGAGGTACAAATGAGAGGGTAGAGGACATGATGCTTAACAGAAAGGGAAGGGAGAGACTATGCAGAAAAGGTGGGGAGATTCTGATACAGGGACTTTAAAAGTCCATAGCTGTTGCTCCAGTGATGTGGTATGCCTGCCACAGTGGGGCTTGGGAAAAGCTGGGAAAAACAGTGCAGTCACCTCTGCAGTGCCAGTAATTCCTTCTAAACCCTTCCCTCATACAGAATCCTGGATCTACCCATGATAACAAGAAACAGGAAAATGTTTGTGGGCTGGGAAATGTTTGAAATCTCAAAGTATGTTGGGGTTAGGTTGTAGCCATGTTGCTCTAAGGACATAGGCAGACAAGGTTCTTCGAGTAAATCTGATATCTTTTATTAGAACCAGTCAAATAGTTGGAAAAATTCTTAGCAAGCTTTTGGTCACAAACACCCTTCATCAGGCTGAGGAAGTGTCTTTATTTCCAAACACGTCATAAGTTGATTAACATCTCTTCTGCAGCAAAGACAAAATTGAGAACTGCAAGCAGTATGATTAATTAAGGATGTCTGTGCCTGACATGTTAACCTGTGGGGGAACACATAGATTGCCAGACACACAAGCACCATCATTACAGCCCAGGTCTCTCTTCTGTCTTTTGACATAAAAAAAAAAAAAAAAAACTAGTCAGAAAATAGGAAATCTTGAAAAAGCATGTTCCCACCATTGTCTAGCAGTGATTCATCCCCAAAATAGAGATTTGGAATTCTTTCTTCAGATCCCCCTATAATATCTGTAGGTAAAAGTAAGAAGAGCAAACTGTTACTACATTCCTACATTTGGAGTCAACAATGTGCAAGGCAAATGATGGAACTGTCAGTTTCTCAGTGCCTATTAGGCCAGTGAAAAACATTGCTACAAAACTGCTTAAACATAGTCTTGTAAGGGACAAACTACTTCCATAAATCCATTGAAAATACCTACTAGGTATACATAGTCATGCTGCCAAAAAATCATGAGGCGGTTAGTCAGGTTTTCTGCACTTACTTTATGTTGCATTCTGTCATGTTTGCTCATCAAATGTGTTATATAAAGTAAACATATAGGTTTTCTGTCAAACATCAAGAGCTTTTGCAATTATCTCATTACTACTTTGTTTGAGAAATAGTTGTATCATACTCACTGTTTGAAAAATAGTCACAATTTATGACAATTAAAAACATATTTTTGTGACCAGGTAATCATGTTGGTGCCTGTACACTGTGTCAATATAAATACGATGCAAATTATGTTCTGGATTATAAATGTTCCCAAGTGAGCATTAAAAATGTATTTCAGGCCAAATCTAAAACCAGTTTTTGGTTGGGATCAGGAAGCAATTTTGAAAAGTCTAATTAAACTGCTTGATTCTCTAATTTACACAGTGACAACAGAACCATACTAAATAACTGCTATATACAAGTATATTTCTATCATAAAGATGGATAAAAAAATGAATGATAGTTTTCATTAATAGTGTTTATTGCTTGTGGATATGTCTAAATATGTATTTTCTGATGCAAGCTATCTAGTTGAAATAAGATGTCTTGTCAAACAAACAAAACTCAGTGCAGCATATTTACTCTGAATGCTTTACAGGTTGTTCCAAGTCACATATGTCAGATCCAAAGGGACTTGGAATTCAATCCATAAATTCAGGCATGCTCAGACTATTGCTCCACTTTTAGCCATTACAAGCATATGGAGATGAAGCTCCAATTAGGATTCTAATTTAGGCCTTACCTTTCTCTTAGTTCAGGTCTTGTCACTTGAGAGGACACAGAAACAACAGAAACAGTGACAAAACAACAACAACAATAATTTAAAAACAATCCTGGACATTTCAAGGTTATCCATTATAGAAAATATTTTCAGGGGCATCATGCATGGTCAATTCATATTAGCAGCCAGATGAGCAACAGATAATATTTGGCATTAAGCAATTAGGAAAAATCTTTTGTTTATACCAAGGGTATAGGTTGTAGCTGTGTTAATCTAAGGACATAGGCAGACAAGGTTCTTTGTGTAAATCTGATATCTTTTATTAGCGCAACTCACATGTCAAAAAAAAAAAGTTCTTTGCAAGCTTTTTGGGTATAAATACCCTTTTTGGGTACAAATGCCACTGACCCCAGGCTGAGGAATTGTTAGACCTTGACTCCATGCGGCACCCAATAACTAGGGAGACGATGGATTGATGCCATCACACATCACCTGCACACATTGCTCATCAACAGCTTTATTCAAAATGAAGACCAATTCAAGTAATCCTCCAACTAAGGGGGGAGCTGCCACAAACATTAGATCTTTCCATATTTATACACATTGGTTCATGCTCATTAACATTTACTTTACTTTTGTCCCTCCTTTGTTCCACCCATATTCCCTCCTATCTTAAGCTCTGCCTTCGTGTCCTGTTTGCTTCATTAGCATAGAACTGCCTATGCATTTCACTTATTTGAGTGTCTTTTTACTATGAGCGCATGCTCAAAATCCTGACCTCTGCTTCTTTCAGTCACTTGCAGTTTCTTGCTGATTTCTTCACCATCTCCAAGGTCTTGCTTCTGCTTCATTTCCTAACAATAGCTGGTGGTCTGCACCCTGTTCTTCTTACATGAGCTATATATCTTACAACACTACTATATTGTTAGGAAAATGCTTGCCTAAGCATCTCATAATGTTATTTTAACATACCATTCTGCCTTGCAGTTAACAGCTTTGCTAGGATATTTACTCAGCTACAAATCCAATGCTTCCCAAGATCCAAATACTGTCACCCTAACAGGAAGCATCTGCAGCTTGTGTGTGCTCTTTCTAGATGGAATGAATAGTAAAGAATCCATAGGCTGGTGTGCATGCAAGAAAGCCTGATTGTACACCATTGAAGATGTAAATTAAGGAGTCAGTGGTTGAGAGACAGGCTTGAGGTGGGGTGGGGGCAAAAGAATGATTGTAGTTAGTCCGTAGTGGTGAAGTACCTGGGGAGTTAGAAGTTAGGCAGGCTATAATGTGTCATAAATCCAATGTCCATATTTAGTTCGTGATTTTTTATATCCAGGAGGTTAATGTAGTGAAGTTTGTTGCCTCATCTGTGAAAGGTGTTTTGTAAATTCTCTTTGAGGACTAGAACTGAGAGATTGGAGAGAGAGTGGTTTTCTTGTGAAAAATGTGCCCCTCTTGTTTGTATCAAACCAGTTGAGCTTCTGCTAAATACTCTGAATTGAAAACTGTGGTATATGCATGTTAAGGTAATTTATTTGAGGGTCCAAGGTATGAAACAGCTGAAATTCTGCTACTTTTAAGATCAGTAGCTTTTGGTCTTGTACTGAACATTCATTTTAAAACCTACCTCCCCCAAGGGGCTATTGTACACAGATTTTCTTGCATTAAGTCTTCCTAGATACTGAGTCCAGCAGTCAATGAATGTTGTTAAAAAAAGAATGTTTTCCTTAGGAAATTTTCCTTTTAATAGAAAACACACAAAAGTGAAATGCTCTACTTCACGGAATTGCCCTTTTTTACCAGTACCATTGTATGTTGAGTAGATGGGCTGTGCTATTTTACTAGTAAATAACATTAAAATGAAGCATTAATGGACCATTTTTTTGCTCATAAATATGTGATCCATAACATAAAACAGCAGAGAGAGAAAGAAACATGATGGTAATGTACCTTGTAGAGGCCTAATAAATTTAAGGCTTAGTTCAACCTGTATTTACGTATCATAGCATAAAATAGCATTTTGTGCAATCAGAAAAGAAAAGACAATTAATAGTCTGATTCCTTTATGTTGCTATTACTTTATTTTATGGGTAATCGAGGTAATTGGGCAATATTTCTTTATATTTATAAAACCTGCAAATAAATAAGCTTTTCTTTCCTAATATTTGTTAATTTTTTTTCTAAAGGGAGCTTTTGTAACCGTATTTGCCTCACATTCTGACATTTTTTTACCAATGAACATATTTAATTAAATTAAATTGTCATTAATAGTTCTAATCATTTGTCAATTATCTATTACAAAGCATCATACCATGCTGAAATGCATTAAAAATTATAATCATTCACTTAGGTGCTAGACTAATACATGTCAGGAATTTTACAATTCAGGTCAGTATTTATTCTTTACATCCTGGAAAGAAGATTGCTCTAAAGGGGTGGGATCCATTTGAAACAGATCAGGAAGAAGGACAAAATCAAGACAGCAAAGAGAGATAAAATTGACAGGGGATGCTAAATCAACAATTTCTATGAATATATCAGACAGAAAAGAAAAACAAAAAAACTCTGATCCATTGCTCAACAGTCAGAATTAGCTATTAAGAGAAGATAAAAAGAAGACAGGGTTCAGTGATTTATTTGCCTCAGTCTTCAGAATGCAGAAGGAAAGGAAAGAAAAGGAAAGGAAAGGAAGACAAGAAGACAGAATCTGTGACCAGACAACTAACAAAATGAACATAGACAAAATTACAAAAAAAGATCGTGAATTATAACTGCAGAACATGTCAAAGGTTTGAGAAATTTGAATGCCTTTAAAGTGGCAGGGCCTGATGAAACTCATCCCCACGTGCTGGAGCAACTGAGAAAGAAATGATGGAATCATTGGCAACAATATTTGCCAAGTCAGGGGTGACACATGATATGTCAGAGGACTAATAGTGAAGAAAAACAGTAACCACCTTTAAAGAGGGGACAAAAGGAGGGCCTGACATTGTAATCCAGTCAATCTGATTTTAGGGGCATGGTGCTCATTAATGGTGAGTACCTGGTCCCTGCAACTGGTGGTGCTTTGCTTTTAGCAGCAAGAGACCCTCTGCCCTTCCCACTCTGTGTAGAGCCTGTGGATGAGGAACCCTTGCCTTTTCCCCTATCCTGGTTATTTTCTGGGTAGATCTCAACTCTCTTCCACCCTTCCTTCCCAATTTAGGCCTCCTGCCCCACTTGCTTGACCTAGAAAAAGTCACTTCCCTGGTCACTGTCCTCCCATTGGGGTGCCAGGATACCAACATCCACCATGTTCAGTCCTTCCATATCACCATCCAGCTGGTAATATGAGCACAGGTTGAGGGAGCTTTGTTGCCCCCTTTCCAGAAGTCCCTCATAACATACTATCATATGGAAGATGGAGATTCGGTTCTTCCAGTGCCAGGCTTCACTTATGCTACCAGTGTTGGAGAAATACAGTGGGCTGAATGATTTGGGTGGTTCTCTGCCAGGCCTCTTCCCTCACTGGGGCAGAGAGGTGGGACACATCAACCCCAATAAGAACTCAAGAGTACCCTGACAAATAACAGGACTAGGAAGAACATGACTAGAAGCCAATGGGCTTGATAGCTATAAGGGTATCCAGGGAAGATCTGATGAAGTTTCTGGAGATAATGCTGTGCTCCAGAAGCAAGGGGCAGCTTGCCACAGAGGGTGTGGGAATTTCCATCAAGTCCTCAATGCCATGAGAGTTCTGGTGGGGGAGGGGAAGGGGTCCAACCTTTGCTATGACAAAAAATGTCAACTATCAACACGTCCACAGCTTCCATAAGACCGTGTATGACCATGAAAGGGCATCAGGGTCACTGACAGGCCCTGCAGCTGACACTGCCCCACGTGAGGCTACACTAAGCCTACCAATTCCCCCATCAATGACTCCAATCACCATCATGAAGCTTAACATCCATGCTGGCATGACAGATCCCTGAAGGTGTTATGTATTCTCCCACTCTGTAATATTCCTGTGGAAGACCCACATGACTCCAACCACAAAAGCCATCTAGCAGCTGAAGTGGAGAGACAGGGTCTACTTTAGCCACCTCACAGAGACATCCTGTGAACTGGCCACTCTGTTCCCCCTGCACTTGCAGCTGAAGTTCCTCCAGGGTGTTGAGATGGTGCTGGCTTGCCCAGATACAGGGTACAGATCCACACCCAGGTACTCACCCAGGGCTCACACAGGGCTCATCTATGCCTTTGTACAGAATTTGGAGATGAACTAGTTCTGCAGGCAGCTGGTCATCTATTTTGACATCTTCTGCCCTCACAAGTGCCTCTTTCTTGGTGGAGAATTCTGAAGGAGCCTTAAGTTTGCTTCTGTGCCTGCTCAGACCTTCCTCAGACAAAACTGTTACGTCCATAATTCCTGCTTAAGAAACCAACTGGAGCCACTTTTAGTCCTTTGAATGACCTGACCAAACAAGTGAGATAAGGCTTGGCTCATAAATGCTGAGATTGTCGGTCAGATGGAGCATCCCATGAGAAAGCAGAGGAGCCTCCCACATGCTCAGACATGGACCTAGAAGTGGACCAGAAGTATTTTGGTTCCACTTCCGGGTCCTGCACAAGACCCTTCTCCACTCCCTGGCTTGGCAACTGGTGTCTCTGGGGTCTGTGGGGGCATCCAGGGTCCCCCTGTGGCTGATCGCTACATCAGGGGGTATGGGAGGGGTCCACCACTGAGTGTGCATGGGAACCCCCGGACTCTCATGGGACACTCCACCCACCCCACTATCTCAGCATTCATGAGCTATGCCTGGTACCTTGAGGTATGTATAAAAAACATAGAGAATCTGTGTCTCTGTCTGAATCACTGATTCTCTGAATCAGAATCAAATCTTCAGATTAAGATTTGGCTGAATCAAATTGGGACAGTGATTCGAATCAGCGAATCGAATCAGTATCCCCTGAATTGGGCCAAATCCAAATCTAATACAGCTCACTTCATGCACTCCTAATGGCTAGGCACTCCTATTGAAGGTGTGGATTAAAATCCCCTGAAGCTAAGGACAAGAACAAATACCTTAACAACTACTCTACTACTTACAAGGTAGGAAGCAGTGGCTCTCTGCCATTGCTTCAATGGCATCATTATATGCAATCTGAAAACAAAGCAGTGGCAACTACTTATCCCAATACTTCTCTGCATACAGCCATTGGTACACATTCATTTAATGCTACAATGGATCTGATGCCTGATCTCAACAATGTGAATTTCCTTTCATGTGAATTTCCTCATTCCCCCTGGACTGGCAAGTTGAAAGCTGGATATCACAGCCAACCTGAACTAGAGTCCAGCTAAACCAATAGTCACCTGATTGTCAGTCTCCACTCAGGGACTTCACTGGGGCTGGTTCAGTTGATTATCAGTCCCAAGGCCCAGGACTGCACTGGTGCTCATATGAGACTCCTGAGTTGTCCTGTGGCAGGGACTGACAATCAACTCACTGTGCTTCTCAGCTCCAGGACTACACTTGAGCTGTTTCCAGAGTGTGGGGGATCCTGGGGTGTTGAAGGACACTCAGTTGTTTGTTCCAGCTCTGGGACTCTACTACAGTCTCAAAACAGCTGTGGTTACTCTGTTATGTTTAATGGAATATAGCCCAAAAATTGTTATACATCTTTGTGGACTATTTTTCTGACTGGTTTCCCATTTTGTTGCATCATTAATTTCTTGAACATGTGGCAAGGTTACCATTTATGGTATGATCAAAAGGTTAAATGGTTCTTAATTGTAATGTCTGCAAAGGCCCTAAGTCTTCTCCCAGGTCTGGGTAGATCTATGCATAGATAGGAAAAAATAGAGTTGTATTGAGAACAAGGAAGTAAATGTCACGTAGTAACATCTAGATCTTGGGGGATGGGGGACGAAGGGATCTTGGAAGGAAGATTTTGTTTTGATCATTATCTCACATCTTTTGCATGAAAAGTTGGAGTTTGGGAATGCCTGACAATAGTAACATTTATTTAAAAGTATTTCTTGGTTTCTGTCTGAGTGGGCTATTATAATTAAGAGAGATTTAAAGATAAGGGTTTCCTTAGAGGAAGGAGAAAAAATGCTTTTACATTTGGGAAAGTCAATAGGATTGAGTCCTGTAGTTTGCTAAAAGAGAATTCCAGGCAGAGAGAAGTATGTATTAGGATAGCATATCAAAATATATTTGGCATATTATTCATTATTAAATTGCTTAAAGTTCAGCCTGATATTTGGGAATTCTATCACATATCTCCATTGTAGTAGTATAAGTAAGAAGTGATGCCTAGATTAAGCCATGAATTTGTACCCTACATGAAAAATCTGCCTCCAGTTGGTGTAATGTTTAAGAAAGTAAGTATTTGATAGCTGTGGGGGAAGGGAAGAAGGTAGACAGAAGCAAATAAAAACAACACTTACTCTTTTTTCCCATTTTAAAACTCATTACTTGCACCAGCAAACTTAATATGCTACTTGGAACTGCAATAATATCATTAATCTACTTGTGATACTTTCTAAGTCTTATATTTTTCTTTCTTATAACTAATATAGTTATATATTAGCAATCCTGCAAGTACAGAAAATAGAACATTAAAACACCTAGTGTTCAGTCCTAAAAAGCAGAAACATTGGCACTAATTGGAGTTATTGCATATATTGAAGCAAATCATTAAGATTTTAAAAGACTTTGCAGATAAGTCCCTATTTTAATGCAATCTGGTATTTTTGGCTAAAAATAAAGATTCTGCTGCCATAACAACATATTGCTCTTGATTAAAACATGCTCATTATATCAAATGAAAGTTTTTGCTTGTGACTTTTTTCCCTAAAGAAAAAATAATCAAATATAGAATAATTGTAACAGGACTATTATAAAGCCTGTTATTAGTTTAGGATAAAGTTTTAGCTACGGAAATATGTTTTTTTGGTACCTTATGGACTTTAGCCATGACATTGCTTTCACCATATTAATGCAAATTATTGGACATGTGCACCTTTTAAACCTGCTACACAGGATTTAAGCCATGAGTGCATGCATGGAGAATCAGACAGCAAATTACATTATAGAAGTGCACTGAGAGAAAGACATTTGAAAGCATGAAAACTATGCCATCCAAGATTAAGCCTGACGTTTTTAGGATTAGTTTACATAGAAGCAGGAGTCCTTGAACAAGCCAAGCCTTTGTACAAATGTAGGATTCAGTTTCCAAACCATTCCATCCTATTCTTGAAAATATGCAATAAAGGACACTCTATAGCTTCTCTAGGCAGCTTGTTTCCTTGTACTGTTTTTCAGTTAGGAAGTTTTCTTTGAGATACCTCACCTCTAGGATTTGTGCCATATGCTCTTTTCTTAATAGAGGCAGTCAGATTAGAACAGATTATGCTGTTCACATATCTACAATCTCAGAGATTTTATCATGTCCATGCTCTTCACCATAACTTTTCACTCATTGCTATTTACCATTCCTCACTGATCTCTGCAACATTTTTTCTTGTTTGTTTTGTAGCTTTAGGGGTGTGTCTACCTATGCACTTTAATGTGCATTAGCCTAGCTTAATGGACATTAAAGCATCATATAAAAAACATGCTATATCACTAATATGCATTAAAATAGGCTAATGCACATTTTTCTACTATGTCACAGTGGAAGTACTAGATGTAATGAGCATCACCTAAGTACATTAATGACTGTGTAGACACACCCTAGGTTCTGTGAAATGTGAGGGGAGTTGAATTGTGCCAGTTATATACCTACCTAAACCCCATAAAACTTCATAGTACATGTTAATGTTAAGTCTCAGGGCAAAACCCAAGGGGAGAGGTAAGGTGAGAAGCTAAGGAAAAAACATCATGTCTTCATGATACCATAGAGATTCTGGAGGAACTGGGGTTGAAACCCTTCTCTTTCCCACAAGGGAAGACATACATCAATACCTAATGCTCTTAGAAGAGTCAGGGGGAAGATGAAGAAAAAATGGTTTCTCAACCCTCTGTAGTTCTGTCCATTACTTGGATGAGTGAGTGCACTGGAGTGCTAAGTGCTAGACATCACTGGTACAGGCCTGACAAAGGGTGTTTGTGCACAAATCTGGCTAGGAAGACTTTTTCCAACTATTTGAGTTTGTATAATATACCAGATTTACCCAAATAATCTTATCTGCCCATGTCCTTAAACCAACACTGCTACAACCTACCCCACTGAGACCTCACTAGTGTAACTCAAGGGGACACAGCTGGGACAGCAGCCCTGGGATCCACTTTTATTACAAATTGCAAAAGCAGCCACAATGACAATCATCACAGCAGGAACCCTCACTGCCCTGTGAGTCAGCACCTGTCCCAGGCATAGACCTGCCCTGCTACATCTCAATTAGACCTAGTTTTCTTCCCCTGGTCCCCAGAAGAAAAGAATAAACAAGTTGAAAAATAACTATACACAAATACGATGCACAATAAGATCTGAAAATAAGTATAAGTAGTTAAATTCACATCTATCCCTTTCTGTCCCTCTAGCTAGGCATGAAGAACAGCCCAAGTTCTAACAGGCAGATCTTCCAGATGTAGGTCTTCAATCAGAATTAATCCAAGAGTATATAACAATTTTATAAATCAGTTAAAGAGAATCCACGAAGGATAAGAAGATAAACTGTGAAACTAGTGGACAATACTGACTTTGCTGTCACAATGATTTCAGGAATGATTTTTGTTGGACAAGATTTGGCAATTAATGAACACTTTAAAAATCTTGTTTAGGTTTCTATTTCATACTAATGCAATGATTCTAAATAAAATATTTCAAATTTTAAAACTATATGTAGAACTTTGATTAGACATTGACAATATGTGAGCAAAAGAATATTAATAAACATGATTGAATGTATTAAGAGTACATCCATGTTGCACAAAAAAATCTAGAATGAAGCTCCAAGAAAATTATATATTTAATATTAATATAATTAATATAATACAACAGATGCTAAATTGCATTTTTATAAATATATTGATTCCTTCCCTCAAATGGCAAAGAATAAAGGAAGTGAAGAAAAATCCTATGCAAGCCTATACATGACTGAAGAGGGCTAGGAGGAAAATAGGGTGTGTAATGTTTTATCAAATACATGGACTGATTAAGAATGTTTATTAAGACTAACGGAAAGAGAAACCTATTGACCTTAGTGGGCTCACACTGCAGCTTTCATCCTTGCATGCCTAGCAACTCTGCAAATACTCTTGTAATAGCTCCTTAGTTAAATTAATTTTAAAAAACAAACAAACAAATAAACAGTGGTATTTATGTGAGATAACAGTAGAGTTTAGGAATTAGAGAAAATTAATGGTCTATTAAAATAGAAAATATAGTTGGAAGCCCCTAAGGGGGGCTCTTTCTAGGAGTTGGTATCCCAACTAGCATATTGTATGCACTAGCAGCAACATGTATAAATAAGAATAATGTGATCAATAGCACTAACTGTCAGAAAATAGCATGGAATTAATGAAATTCTACTAACTTACAATACTTCTTGCCAACTGGCTATTTCATATTCCAGACATAAAATCCATAGAAGAGAATGCAGAATCTCAGCATCCTGGTCAGCATTTAGCTGCTAGATAAAAGATTGAGATGAAGCCAAGACAAAGCAATTTATATTTTCAATGAAGAAGATGTTAGTAATCTTTGATAGCAGTGACATTAATGTATCTATATTTAGGTCATTATTTTAATAATATTTTATGCCACATGATTAACTTGAATGATGTGGTTCAGTTTTTCTGACCTCAGTCATCACGTTTGAATGTACAAAACTGAACATACAAAACTTTGTACAAATTCATTTCAAAAGGCAAACATGCGTATGCATGAAGACATGCATACATATTACATTATCTTAGCTACAAGCTTCAATACTTTTTCCCACATACCAAATTACCTAGGGAGTTTTTGAAGGGTATGTTTTAATGATTATGCACACACAAGATTTGTACTATGCAAGGACTTTGTGCAGTTGCTAGAATTCTTAGTAGGTATAGGTAGATGCAAAATCGAGAGACATGAACTTCTAAACATGGAGGTCAGTGATGGACTCCTGGGCTCACTGATGTCAGTGACTTCACTAGAATCAGGATTTCATCTTGTATAGTCTCATCTGTAAAAAAAAATCCCTTGTAGTTCTGTCTGCAGTTGTCAGAGTGATGTGTCTATGTCTCATTTTTTAATATTGATTAGCTCACTAAAGAGATTCAGTAGTTAGAAGCCCAGCTACTACACTAAAAATAAAATTTAACTGGCAGTCTTTGAGCTTCTTCTCTCTCATGGTCAACATTTCTGCCTGGTCCATATCTAAGTCACAACGAGGATGAAGGGCTACATTCTTCATGCCCTCATCTCCAGGGATCCTGGTTTTCTCTGATTAAAAAAAAAAAACAACAACAAACCAATTTTCAGATTAAAAAAATAATCCAGCGCCCACATTTTTCCATGGATAAAATGAAACACTACTAATATCTATATATACATCTACAGACACATGCACACACACACACACACACACAATGGTGTTTCACTTTAATCACAGAAAAATATGAATTTTGGGTTACTTTTTTAAATCTGAAAATTGGGGATCCCTGATGATCAGCTCCCCTAACACCTTTTGGATGTGGATTTTTCCCTTTTATTTTCAGTTCCTAAATTGCCAAACTGGCTGATCCTTTTTCTATTTCTTGCTGTAGTTAAAAAATCATTATGAAATTGTAAACAATCTTTACTCTCTAAGATCTACACACATTATTTAAGGAAATACAAACTCCCTGTCCATCCATTACAAAACTGTTCGGAAGTTTATTTGTGGAAATTATTTTTATTAGAAATATAGTGGGTGTGTCTATAAATGCACATTTACTACACAGTAACCTAAATTGCTGCACAGTATGGGCATACATCTACACGTGCATACCCAGACTGCATAGTATCTATAGTGACTTATGCCAACTTGGGCATAAATTTAATACCTGCATGATACAGAAAATTTACCACCTGATTAGTTACTGCACAGTAACGCATGTGTAGATGTAGTAGATGTAGTAGTTGTAGAGGTACTAAGCAGTAATTCAGGAGCTAGGGGGTCAACCATAGCACAGCCACAGGGCTCCTGCCTGGCCCCCTCTCCTGCTACTGGGATGAGCTGCTCTTTGGCAGCCCTTAGCTTCAGGGTATAAAAGCCTGCAGCCATTTTGTGCCTTGAGGCGCACACTCCAGGGAGCCTGGCAGGAGATGCAAGTGAGTGCATCACTCCTTACAGGCTCTGTGTGTTCCCCTGGACAGCCCTTAGGCTAGGTCTGCCTGGGCTGTCCCTCTTCTGAGCTGATCTCTGACCAAAGATAAGGGGTAGCAAAGGCTGCAGCTGGCTACATCCTTTGCCCAGCCCTGCAATCCCTCTGGAGCTGCTGGCCTTGCTGGCTGTGCCACCAGGGTCAGCACCTGCTCCACACTGGTGCTCACTCCCCACCTTTCTTTGGAGGACTGGTGAAGTGCCTCAGCCACAGAGCTGTGACTCCCTGGCCATGCCCGATTGTTTGTTGCTCTCAGACCTCCAGGGCTGGCATCATAGGGCCAGCTATGCTGGTGGCCCAGGCAGTTGGCATTGGGAATGATGTCCTCCTCCTCCCCCATGTCCAGTCCCTACTCCATCCATGTGTACCCACCCGCCCATCTGGAGCCCCAGGGGCAGAAACTGGACCCAGGAGGAGGTGGGTGCCATTTTGGCATTGCAGGGCAAGGATGATATCCTGAGGCAGCTCGCCAGGGGTGGGAGCTTGAATGTCCACAATTATGAGGCCCTTGTGGCTGGGATGCAAGGGTTACTCCCATTCAGTGCAGCAGTGCTATGTGAAGGCCAAGGACCTGTGGGCTCAGTGGCTGTAACCAATCATTGGTCTGGTGGGGCCCCCAACACCATGCCCTTCATGAGGAAGCTGACCTGCAATTTAGAGCCCCAGGAGCAATGCCCTCACCCCACCCTGACACCTCTGGTGTCATGTCACTGGAGGAGGGAACCTTGAGGCCTCAGTGCCTTGCCTTTCACTCCTCCTGGGCAACCTGGGAAGCCCTGGCCAGTGGCTGCCTCAGCCTCATCCCCATCCCACAGCCACCCATGAGGAGCAGCTGGCCATGCCACTGCTGGCCACCAGTAGCACCAACTCCTCCCTTGGGGGTGCTCTGGCTGAGTGCCAGTCCTCAGTCCACCACAGGCCACAGACACTGAATGGAGCTGGACTCCATCTGGCATGGGGAGCCACATGCTGAGCCACTAGCCTCACTGGCCCCAGAGCCATGATAAGTCCTACATTGGGGGCAGGCCCTCCCAGCCACAGTCCCCACCCCTGCCCCTGTCTTTGTCCCTTTGTCCCTAGCCCCAGCCCTGACCCCAGATCCTCCTCCTTGCCCACACTGCCTGTACTCCCCTCACCCCAGGTTCTGCCTCACAGCACACAGAAAGGCAGAACACAGGTCAGATCTTTAGTGAGCAACCCATATCCCACAGTTGGGTTGGCATGGCCCTCTTATATGCCAAGGAAGACATCAATCCCAATGGCGATCTCCTCCTCAGCAGCTGGGGGAAGGAACATGTAGTGCTATGACAGATATCCCTACCAGTGGTGGTGGAGGTTGTGGGGCAAGCCACGCTTGTTTCCCACACTGCCATAGCTCAGCGTCCTGATCCAATCTCTCAGGCGTGCTCAGGGCACTAGCAGGATCATCATCAGCAGGGTGTAGTGGCCCAGGCATCCCTCTTCCTGCACAAACAACCCATTATACACTGCCCACAGCATGTACAGCAGAGGCATGCTTGGGGTACAGTGGCAGTAGGTTGGGGGGCTGGCCCTGGGGTGCATTCCCAGAGAGGCCCCCAGCAGGGAGGGCAGAGGCACAGCCAGCGCCTCACCCCAGTTGTCTGGGAATCCCATGTGCCCTGAGTCCAGGTGACAGGGAACAGGTGGTGGCACAGCAGGGCAATGGGCCTGCATGGGCAGACTGGGGAGTCATCAGGGGATGGAGCCATGGCAGCAGGTGCTGTCATCAGCCTGGCTTGCTCTGTCCTGAGAAGGGGGTAGGGGAGGCAGATGGTCTGTGGCCAGCCCCTGGGGAGCAAGTGGGGACAGGGAGTGAGAGCCATCTGGACCCAGGCCTGCTTAGCCATTTTACCATTGTCTCTGGGCACCCACACACAGACAACCTCCAATCTGAGCCAGGCAGCTCAGGACCCTGAGCTGATTCAAACCGCCGCGTTGGTATCGACGGTTAGGCGCAGCAGCGGCGAGCGGCGAGCAGAGCAGCTGAGGGGGCAGCAACAGCAGCTGATTCCCTGAAGGTAAGTGGGGCTGTGGGGCCGGTGCAGCTGAGCCAGATCCGGAGGGGAAGCCCCCCGGATCCCTCTTAGCCGAGCCAGTAGGGAGCCGCACTCCGGAGCCGCGCGAACAGAGCGTGCAAACAGGCGCGGGCTAAGGGGGTTGTCCCCCTAGCCAGGGAGTGCCCCGGGACTAACCCTAGGGGAGCAGGCTCTGGTCCCCTCGAATCCCTCCAGTGGGGGTGTGGAGGGGGCGGGATCACCAACAGGCACTTCCGGTGTCCCCGGAGTGCCTGATTGGTGAGGTCAGCAGCGGCGGGTAATTC
>JAGPOW010003316.1:98956602-99008802 GCA_030014935.1 Caiman crocodilus
CCCCGGTGCTCTTTCCTGCCAAGGCAGGGGGTCGGACTAGATGATCTGCCCAGGTCCCTTCCGACTCTAGATACTATGATACTATGATACTATGATAGGGTATTAGGAATAAATTTATTAAAACCAAGAGTTACTTACTTTCTCAAATGTATATCCCCTTAAGTGCAATTGATATTAAAATACTTTCATACTTTCATGTTTAAAATAAAATTTCAAAATAGAAAGCAATATAAAATTGAGGATTTAATGATGAATAAAATAAAAAGAAATAAAACAAATAAAAATGAGAATACTAATTAAAAGGGAAAAATAGACTGGGTGCAATATATAGCTTGAATATAACTGTTTAAAATTTCACTTAAAAATTTTAAGGAGGAATCTGAAATTGTTTTGTTGAAGCTGATCCAGATAAAAAGGCAATATTGGAATAAATAGGTGGATTAGTGGAAATATGTAGTTAATGGTTTAAACTTTAGATAGGCTCTAAATTAGATAGCTTAATACCTGAAATCCAATTTTTCTGTTGCACATTACAGATTCCGAAGCTGAAATCAACTCTGGGATGTTTTTATTTAGAGATGGCTGAATAGAAACCAAGTCAGAATACATATTTTATTTTTGTATCAATCATTTTTTATCGATATTTTTGTATCAATTTTGTGTACCAATCATTATGGTATTATGACTATAAGTTTTGTCAAATTAAAACCAAAATATATAAAAAGGTGACTTTATATACATATGCATTCTATCCCCTCCACCCCCTTAGGTTGTAGTAAAACATGTTATGATTTATCTTTTAGAATATAAAACTTTCCATATCAGATCAGACCAATGGTCTCACCATACTGCTTCTGTCAGTCCCAAGGTCTTATTCTAGGTTGTAATACCACAGGCACAGATAAAAGAGAAAAATCCCTTGCCTACAGTGCAGACTTCTTTCTCATTAGACTTAGAACTTTTCTTCCTTTAAATTCATCCCAGATCTCAGAATATTTTTTTCTAGATAAAGACTTTTATCAGATCATCATCACATATAAGTTAATATATGTGTACACTAACCTTTTCTTAATGGTAGCAAAGAATGCTCCTGGTATCTGGGAATACCATTCTGTCAGCAGTAGGTCCAATTTATACATTACACTTAAGATGCGAGTAACCAGCTAATCACATCATAAGTTGTTATCCAGCCACACATTCAATCAATTCATGGAGTGATGAAAGGAGTAGTAAATCACAAAATTATTGTACAAAATAAATGGAATAAAATAACTTTTTGGCTGTTAACTATCTTGCCATTAATAGAACCTGTGGCCAGAAGCTTGTGTGGCTGGGAGCCCCATTAGCTTATCAGGGTTTCCAGTCCATGTGTGCTGCAATGCCTGGGAGCTCCCAGCTGACAGTGCTCCCAGATGCAGGAGTGGTCCAGGTGTCCCTTTGTTTGGAAGCCCTTAGCTGATACAGTCTCTAAGACATAGGGGTGCCCTCATGGCTGAAAGTCCATATGAGCTGCACTTTCCCAGCTGTGGAATCTAATTCATGATGTCATCATCATATCTCCTGCAATACAATTGTGGCATGACAGGAAGCATGATTGTGTGGATCATGCATCAGATCCCATTGCACCTCAACCTGCACATCTAGAGGGGCCTTTAAAACCATAGGTTTCCCCATAGCTTACCTGTCTGCACCTGGAAGTCATTCAACTATCATTTAAGTAAGACAATAATGTGATAAGATGCTCATATTTATGTTTGATTGTATGACTAGACTAATTCCATAAAATATGAAGAACCAATATATTTCTCCATAACTTAAGTTTGAAGCAAACCTTCAGATATTTGATTAGGTCATAGAGAGAATTAGAGCTTAGTGGATTTTTGTTTGTTTGTTAATTTTTTTTTTTTAAACCAACCAGTCTTCACCCTTGCAAGCATAACATACAGCTCTACTTTTTTTGGATCAATTAGAAAACTAAATTTTGAGACATTATCTGATCATTTTAAGAATCAGTCATTTAAAAAGGGCTTCACCCATCTTTTGGATATCTTTTTTGGGTGTGAATGATTTTTTTTTCTGAAGAAAAAGGTATAAATTAAGCTTTTGGAGATGGACCTTAATAACTTACAGTTATAAGCAACTGACTGAGCGCAAGTACATGAGGCACTATATCACTGTAATGATGTGTTATGACAACATTGCATTGGCAGGCACAAACCATGATGCCAACACTATGTCACCATAATGATGAGCTATGTCATTATAGTACATTGCTATTGTAACATACCATCTAAAAATAACTGTGCTGCTGGGACAGCATAGTAACAGCTGTCACTGCATCATCATTTGGTACTTCCTAAAGTAAGTACTAAATGATAGCGCAGTAACAAATGCACCATGGGGGTGGCACATGTAGACATGCCTACTGACTTTTAAAATATCTATTACAAGCAATCCGTTTACAAGACCTTTCAGATTTTAAACATTTTTGTTAATATTTTGATTGCTCCTAAGTACCCCTAGTTATACTATTTTTCTATGTAGCTTTATTTTATAAATCACAAGGATATTTAGAAGTCTTCACATCTTCAGAATACTTTCAAGTACTTTTTAGATCTTGTAAATGAAGCAAAGGAAATCACAACAAAAAATTCAGAAAATTAGTAATAAGGTTTTAATGATTGGATCTTTGCCAGAATTACCATAAAAGTTGTAAATTTCCCCACTAAATAAAACCAATGTAAGATGTATAAATCAATAGATATGCCAATATAATTCTAAGTAGCAACATAATACTGCAAGTTTCAGAAAAAGTAAGATTCAAATTGTAATGTGCAGTACTGTACCTGCTTTATGGAATAAGTTGAAACAATATTAGTTCTAAAGAAAAAAGTTTACCAAAATTTAAATGTATCAGGGGATGTACAATAATTTGCATCCAAAGGATTTGGCATTTATCCAAAAAAAAGTATGTTTTCCATTATAACTGGTATTCAAGCAAGATTGCATACAACTGTTCTTAAGTAAAATACTTTGTATTAACTTATAACATATTATTTAATGGCAATATTACACTTCTGGAGGAAAGAAATCTGTGATATGTACTCAAATCCATATTTATTACACTTAAAATAATGAGTGTTTTGTTGGGGGACGATTAAAGCAACACTCTTAGGCATGGTAGACTTAAATTTGCATAATTAGCAAATTTGATCCTAGTGGGAGCAATACAGTGTAGAGCTACTATCCCTCCCCTGCTCTGCCCCCCTCCTCCCCTTACAGCAATCTGGGGGAACTTTGGCTGACAGAGGTTACCAGGATTACCAGGGTCAAGCTTTGACTCCAGAGAGGGCAGGGGAAGTTGTCCTACCTCTGGGACAGCTGCCTCCCAGTCCTCCATCCTGATTGTCAGATTCACATGGGGGCTGAGAAACTGTTCCTCCTTTAGGCAGCTGCTTGCTTTCCAGCCCCATGCCCCAATCTACTGATTGGGGTGCAGGACTGGGAAGAAGGTAGCTGCTCAAGGGAGGGGACAGCTTCCATGGCCTTTGCTGCCCGGGATAACTGAGAGCAATTTACTCCTAGTCAACTGTCTACACATGCATTACTGCACAGTACCTACTGCATGGTAAATATACTCCATGTATCTATAGGTGGTAGCCAACTGTGCAGTAGATTAATATACTGTGCAGTAAAGAGGATGCACCTGTAGACAGTGATGCTTTACTGTGAAATAGATTTGTCTACTGTACAGTAAAGTGCCTCCTATAGATGCACCATTTAAATATTTTTATGTCTATAGATGTCCTTTGATCTTGAAAATCCTATCAGCCAGATTTAAAATATAGATAAAATACCACTTCTAGTAGGTATGAACCATGTCAGTAGGTTATAGAGCTAGGCAAACTATTTACAGAAAGAAATTTTCTTGACAAATCCCATCTTTTTTCAGAACATCCACTGACATTTTCAAAATTTGTTCTATCTTAAAAAAATTAGAGAGCAAATGTTTACTTTTGAACATTTTGTTAGCCAATGGATGATTTATAAAATGTGCTACTTATATTTATAAATTCCCATGTAATATTTCTATTGTGATGTGTTTGGTTACACAGGTCAGCTAGTAGGTATTGTTTCCATTTTCTGTCATAATAAGCATAATTAGTATGGGTAGAATGGGAGTGACTATTAATTCACTGTTTCTTGATTCTATCTAGCAGAGTAGTAATACAATTTGTTAAATTAGGAGTCAACATAAGTGTTAACCTTTTACTTTCTAAACCTTAGGCATCAGGCCTAACTTGAGGCACTTCCATTAGCAAAAGGAAATGTGATGTTTTAGGCTGAGAATTGTTCATAACTCCAGCCCAAGGCCGGGCCACATTCTGCCCTCCTGCTGCATTCTGCTGAGACTTTCACACTGCCCCTCTCTGGGCCTCTTTCATCTTGTCCAATCTTATTAGGCCTCATACTGCCCCTCACTGGGCCACTCATAACCCACCCTTCGAGTTGCTTGAGCAACCCTATTCTACACAGCATAGGCCTTATGCCTCACATTGGGCTGAACTCCATCCCTACCCCTTTGCCAGGCAACTTGTCCAAGTTTTTTACTCTTGAGGGAGTTAGCCCCTATGCAGCCCTTCAGGTCACCTGAGCAACCCTATTCTACACACTCCCGGTGCCCTTCAAGCCTGCCTGTGCAGACCTTATGCTACACCCTGATACACAGCCCTTCAAGTGCCACTGCACACCCTACTCTGTGCAGGCCTCCATACTCATTTCTGCCCCCTCTGTGGGGCTGCTCTATCTTCTCCCTTGCTACAGCCTCTGGGGTCTTACACCCCATTGGCTCAGGTGTTCACAGATGTGCTGGCCCCACTGACTGTCCCTGATCTAAAATTACCCACTGGGCAGTGGGAGCTGGGGTTGTAAGGTGCCTCTACCCACCTTTCACTGGGGCAGCAACTGGCCTGGCATTTCTGAGGAACTACCCTACCACGGGAAGTCCCACCAGGTCATCCTTCCTCAGCAGGGTGTAGTTTCAAGTCATACCCAGGACCAAAAGCCTCCCAGTATCTCCACAGCTCCTAGCCTTACTTTCAAGGATCTTCTGAGCAACAGTTCAACTGGGTAGCGTTCTATCAGCTGTCAGCAGCAGAGTGCTGCCTTAAACCTAAGGGCCTAGATCTAAAATGGAGGCTGCTTAGCCCCCCTCCTCCAATCCCAGGGCCCTCCTGCAGTCATATGACCACCTCATTTCCCTGGCACAGACCTGCCAGATGCCCTGATGCCCATTCTGGTTCTTAAAGTAGCAAACACCAAAGGTGCTCTGCCACAGTATGATTGACAGGGATCTTGGTTTTCTCTGATACCTCCCACACGCCATTTTCACATTTAAAAAAGTAACCAAAAATCCACATTCTTCTGTGATCAAAATAAAATGCCACTAATATGTATATAAATATATTAGTGGTGTTTCATTTTAATCACAGAAAAATATGGATTTTCGGTTACTTTTTTAATCCAAAACTTGTTAGGGTTTTTTATCGGAGGAAACCAGAATCCTTGATGCTTGATACAGGGAAAGGGGAAGCAGGTGTATTATTTCAACTTACACTGTTTGACTAGGAAAACTGAGGGCGCATCTACACATTCCCCTAACTGCATTTGGTACTGCACAGTCATTTACTACTTACTTTAGCAAGTACTAAATGCACAGCACTACCTGGTACTGCATAGTTCTGGCAGTGCATGGTTACTTTTATATGCGATGTTGCTGTAGCAATGAGCTATGGTGACATACCTTGTAACTACAGTGACATCGCATCAGTGTTACAGTTTGTGCTCGATGATGGTACAACACCACAGTGACAAGCTACATTACTGTAGTTCATTGCTATGGTGATGTAGTATCTTGTGTAGATAAGCCCAGAAAGGCCAAAACCAAGGTATCTGTACTGGTTGGCGGCAATGAAATGACAGCTTTTCATAATTTATGGGATGAGGATACAGGTAAGGGAAGTTTGTTTGGTGCAGAGAAAATTTCATCTGCAAAAGAGTTGAAGCTTGTTTTTATTTTCTTTTGAGAGAGAAAACAATAAGTATGGTGTTTCTTCTGAAGGTCCATGCTAAAGAATGACCTTTATCAGTACTGAGTGCATCTACATATGTAATTAGGGAGGAGAAATAAACTCCAGCATGGTTAGTACCAGAGTTTATTTCTCCCAGGCACAGTATTTATATATGTACCCAAGATGACAGCACACTGGGTCAGGATGGAGCAGCGCTATTTGATGAGCTTTAGTTAAGGTACCCTGCTGCCATTTTGAAGCATGAGAACACTAATATATTAGACACTGCATGCACTTCTTAGAGTGGCTCTCAGAGCTGCTGTAATTAAAGTGCGCTCTCCCTCACCCCAAGTCCATGTAAAAATGCCTTATATTTTTAAGAGCAATCACTTTTTAAGAGAACTCATCATATAGATAGCTGTGTCTGATAATGAGAACTATTGTATAGAAAAGTAGAGAAACCTGACTTCCTTTCTAGAGCAATGAAGATTTTGTAAACTCTGCATTTTATAATACGTGATATTGTTCGCTAAAGTTATCAAAGAAAGAAAAAATGTAATTGAAGTCCCGTTGGAGATCTCAGACCAGATTAATTATTGGCATAACTCTAATGTGTCCTATTGATTTACCTTTAAATATGTTTTACTATCATGTATTTGATGCTTGATGTATTAGGGAGTGAGAGTTGGCAATTTCTTAGAAAATATCTTTGATGTGAAAGCTCAATGAATGCAATATCAACTGCAACAGTAATACCACTTAACATTAGCTAAATATAGCTGTGCATGCAAGTTTGAACTATTTGATAGTAATTTAGGATGACTATGAACCACCAATATAAAAGCTTCCATGAAAAGCCAAATGCAATCTTAAAATCTAACAGGAGAAGTATTGCCAGTAGAGATAAGAAAATATTCATGCCATTGTAGAAGGCACTTTTCAGATCTTTTCTGGAATATTCCGGTATAATTTTAGTCATTCATGTTCAAGATGAACAGAGATAGAAAAGGGCTACCAGGATGATCAGAGAAAGGGAGATCCTAGCTTATAAAGAAGAGACTAAAAAAGCTTGGCTTGTTTAGTGCAATTATATAAAAGCTGAGAGCACATAGGTGCATATCTATATATGTATCAGTGAGATGTATACCAGAACAAATAAAGAACACAGTAAACTAAAGGATAATTTTTATACAGCACCAAATGGGCATAAATTAATCATTAACATATTTACACCAGGAAAAAATAAAGTACTGAAAATAAGGTAAAATAAGGAAAATAAGGTACTGAAACAGCTCTCTAGTTGATATCATTAGGACAAAACAAAATGAAACATGGAAACAAAGAAACCTTTTAAGATGGAACTTGGTAAGTTTTATGAATGAAATTATATGAAGTGGTGGCTCTGAAAGCAATGGGTTGGACCCTATGACTGGGGACCTACTTAATTTGGGATTTCATGGATTTCATAGAAACCATGGAATCCACAATATTTGTGAAATAAGCAACAACAAAAACTTAAACAAGAAATAAAATGCTGGCTTCTCAGTGGGAGAATAAAGCACTGGCCAGCAGGGCACTATGAAGGGCAGCATCCCCCTCCTCCCTCATCAGGGCCTCTCTGCTAATCAGAGCCAAGGGGCTGGGCCTCTCTGCTAATCAGCACAGAGGGGTGGGGCTGCCATGACATGACAGTGGAATGAGAAATTTACACTGCGATATAGGTACATCCCCCATTGATGCCATAGAATATGCCTACTTAAACCTTCAAGGACATGATAATAAAAGAAGATTAAAATTTATGAGATCTCTAATACAGCTTTAATATATAATACACATTTTCAGGAGTCAGGATATATAGAACCTATTACTATAAACAACATTTTTTATTGTTTACTATTTTTCATGTAGAAAATTCTGTACTTAAATTAATTCTCCTAGACTTTATGTACAAGGTATGCTCTTTTCTCATTTATACATAAATAACTAAACATCAAGCAGTATGATTTTCAGTAACGTATCAGCTTTGACACTATCGTGACATTTACCAAGTTCCATTTTGGGGATTAGATAAAATACAGAATAGTAACTCATAAATATGTCAAGATGTTAACTTTTATATAGAGCAATAAAATATTTCCTTTGAGCATTTCAAATGAAAACTTCTGTATTTTTTTCACAAAAATTTAACCTTTATTTAAGTTATCCTCTATAATGTAGAATGTTGTAGCAGCCAGCATTTCAAAATATACCAACCTCATACCTTGTTAAGAAATATGTTGCTATCATTTGAAAAAGAAAGTTTGTAAGTTAACACAATATTGTTGTTTTGTTTTTGTTTTCTTCCCTGAACCCAAAATATAAAATAAAATATACATAGGACCAAAGCCTATTCAAATCATAATCAATTTTTCCAAAGGGATTTATGAAAGACTGGATATTTGCTTCTGGATTAGCCTTTCAGTTTTATATGTAACCCCCATGAAGGCTATCTTGTGCTGCCCCTTAAACAATGTAGGAATGAGATTAACTTTCAGTGCTTCTCTGAGCCTCACACCCATTTGATACCGGGAGATCCTGGCGTCAAGAAAAAAAAAAAAACCTCCACTAAAAATTGTGGTGTGGAGTATGTGGCGTATGCTGCCAGAAATTGAGCTTGGCTGGTCAAAGCCACAACTGCCAGACTCTGAGCAGCTAGCTTGGTGCTGCTGCTGCCCCAACAGGCCCCCAGGACCCTAGGTAAGGCTGCTGGGACCAGCATAGGTGCTGGCCTCAACCTCCCCTACCCACCTGGCTCAATTTGCCACATGCTGGAATGTGCATGCAGGAACGTGCTTGGAGACAAATGGTAGGGGCACAGATATGTGTTGCTGCTAATTGTACTGCAGGAAACACATTCTTCTTCATGTGCAAACTTGTTGGGACGTACCTATCTACTCCAAGGAGGGTGAAAATTATCACAGATCTGTATCTTACACAAAACATTTAGGTTATCATTTAGGTGCATGTCCTGGCCTCCATTTTTGGTAATAACACCTGTCAGTTAGCACAACAATCTTTGGATTTGGGTTTAGGTTAGCAATAACAGTTTGCATAATGTGCCCACTTCCACTATTCATTTCTAATATTTTTGCATACTTCAATCCATGTTTTCTAAAGACAGTAATTTCTATATGTCCTCTAGTGTCTCTGTGTAAAGCTGCCCCATGACATGTTTCTATTCTTTCCTGTTGAAGGCAGTTGAAACAGAAGTAGCTGATTAGCTTGCAGATGGCCTTCAACTCTGGCTAGTTATTTGGTTCCTGATTCTTGGCTTCTGACCCCTGAAATCCCTAGTCCACTCCTAGCTCTACTCATTTGGCTGGACATCGCAGTGGATCATTACAACTGTGAAGAGTTTGCCACCAACTTTGCAGGCAACATTTCTGGAACCACCAGTTTAGCTTCCAGAAGTATTATAAGACCTTTTGATTTGGAAAGGCTTTCAGAAAGAGGTGCTGGGAGGGACAGGGGGAGGTAACCTCTGGGGTAATATTTGGGAAGTTGAATGTATTTATAAAATAGTATAACTATTATATTTTAATATTTTATGTTGTAAAATGTATTTATTTTAATTATATACTACACTAAGTCCTTTTTGAAGAGGAAAGCCTATACATCAAATAAATAAATACAAATCGTCTAACCCTTCTTTGGCAATCGTTTTGAAACTGGATCCTGGGTGGCCATGAGAGGCAGGTCTGTGGGAGATATTTGGAGTTAAAAAGAAAGGAGCAAGCAAGAAGGTTTGTGGCTCAGTCAAGCAGCTACTGTTCTGCATGGGAGTAGGCTATACATTCTAGCTGTGACCCTGTTTTCCAGTGAAGTAGAAGCCTCCACCCTGTTTTGCCCACTGTCCATTTTTTTAAAGGACTATGTTAGCAGTTCAGCTTCCAAAGGAGTACTGGAGAAATGAGTGGAAAATGACAGACCAGTGGCATGGTAATTACAGTGCTGTTTAATCGGGTTAAAGAGGCCCTTATTTAAACCCTCTAAGATCTGTAACATACCAAGTGAGTACACAGAAGGGGTTCTGTATGAGAGAAGCCCAGAACCAGCATTCAAGGTAAGAAACCTGACATATGGGGGTGAATAAGAGAGGGATAGGGACGCATGGCAATGGCATGAGCAGGGCATTGGCATATCAGGGCTGCTCAGTACCACAAAGCAGTGCAGAGCAACAGCCACAATTGGTGAGCAAAGGAGGGGGCAGGGGAAGCTCTGATTTTCTAGATAAAAAAAAACCAAATCAAACACCAAAATGTATAGGTATTTAGAAATTATTTAATAAAGTAATTGAGGCACTGGTAGGCTTCCAAATGGCTTTAAAATGATAAATATATCAATAAAATATTGTGTTCAAGTCATATACACACACACACACACGCACACATTAGGACTATGCAAAATTTCACTGAGTGTTTTGCTTTGAAGCTGTTTCGATGCATTTCAAGCTCAAAATAGTGAAGTTGAAACAAAACAAAAGCCTTCAAAACAGCTTCAAAACAAAACAAGGGCACTCAAAACGTTTTGAAAGTTTCAAAAAGTTTCGGATTTCGAAGCCGGGCTTACTTGGCTTCAGCGCTGGTTTCAGGTGGCAGCGGCAGCCTTTTCTCATCCAGCAGGCAGATCCAGGGGATCACACCCTCAGGAAGAGTCTGGCACAACCCCACAGTCCTCTTGGGGCTGTGGGCCCCTGGATCTGTGCGGAGGCTGCCACTGCTAGCAAGTACCAGGAGTTGTGTTTTGAACTTTTTGAGGTGTAGTTTCTCAGAAATGTCTGCACCTATCTCCTTGAAATTTGGCAGACATTGTGCCATCAGAAGGGGCTACTAGCCCTGCAATTTTCGTCCAAATCATATGAGAACTGACAAGGTTTTAGGCATTTTCATGATTTCCCATTATAGCCCTGTGTGTGAAACGTTGAAACACATCGAAACAGCAAAACTTGACAAAATTAAATGGGATAGTGGAGTGCTTTCAAGTGAAATGAAACAATAAAACAAAACACTGTTTCTTAGTAATGGTGAAATGAATATTGAAATGAAACTGGTGTTTCACATAGCCCTAGAGAGAGAGAGAGAGATTTCATTTTATTTGCATAAAAAATGGATTTGGGGGTTTTTAATAAGGGGATTTGCAATTTTTAAACAGAAAACCATGGTCCCTGATAATCAACTGTGCTGTAACATATTGTAATTCTAATTAAATTCCAATGATGATTAAAATGAATATATATAGTGGTGTTTCATTTTAATCACAGAAAGATGTGGATTTTAGGTTACTTTTTTAAATCCAAAAATAGTTTGGTTTTGGTTTTGTTTTATTTTTTTATCAAACAAAACCAGGATCTTTGGTTATCATTATATGGCTCCACATAAGGGTGGGTCTGGTATGTGTTTCAATAAGCATCATGGAATCAGCAAAGGCAGTTATCTGCCGCATACAGATACTTTTCAGTATAGGCACACACAAAGTATAATTCAGTGGAGAGAGGTGACTCAATATTAGGTCCAGAGCCTGCCCTCCCCAACCCACTTGTAAAGAGCTAGGTTATAATATGCTTGTGATACCTGCACAGAAAAGTAGTGGTACAGCATGAGTCTAAACCTTATGCAATCATATTCTCTGTGTCAGCTACAATTTGACCTTTTTAAGAAGAGAATTTACATTAATAAAATATTCATTTTGTGTTTTATGGAGTGAGAATTTGCGATTTTTTTGGGGGGTGGTTGTTTGTTTAAAAAAAATCACAGATGTTTGTTGACTGTTTTCTTTTTATACACATTTTTAAGCAGTCATTATTTTTGCCATTTCTGAAGCTACCACAAAGGAAACAATTTCCTAATATGTGTGGATTTATGTGTTGATCTAAAAATAATAATAATAATAAAATGTGATGATGATCAAACTTCCCACTGAACTACAAAAGCTCTTTCACTGTAGCACTAATCTCTAGTGCTGCTGCTGTCACACTTTCATTAAACCTTCCTATCCAGAAAACCAAACACAAGGGGGTAAGTATGCACTAGTACAGTGGAAAGAGATACTCAGGAGGGCAAGTAAAGCAGATTCGTGGTAATGGATGCTGCTTTTTTTATTTAAATGCTGCTAAATATAAATGAAAAGAAGTAACCTTATTTCTTTCAAATCCCTATCTCATTTCAGCCATAAACAGCATCGTATCTTCATTTTTACCATTGGCTTATATGGTTATCAGAACTCAAACTTTGATTAGGTTCACATTAGCAAGAAATGATCTCCCATTTTCTTTCATGTTGTTCTCAACAGACCTGGATCAGTTATTTTGGCTGGTCTCACTGTCTCATGTTTTCAGACACATTCATTTATCAAAAAGCAAGTCACTTTCCTGTTTGTGTTTCCACTTTACTCCAAAGGATACCCAGAGAAGCATTACAAGAATGTAGGACTGCTGCAAATAAATTGTCTGCACTTAGTCTGCAGTATGTCTTTACAGTTTTTGTATCCTGTATGATTTCTTGTTTGAGAGAGACAGTTAAAAGACTTCCCATAAACAATTATTAAATGCAGCATTATCTGATGATTTGGCTCTTCAAAATGATTTTCTGTTGGGAGTTATTATATATATTATTGAAACTTTATGTTTTCTGAAATGAAATGCTTTAAAATCTCATTTAATACTATTTCTGTTTATATAGCCCAAGTATGGATGATGTTCAGTAATTTAACTGGGTTAGACTGCCACAATATTTTTGCACAATAATCTTAAAAAGGGGAAAAAAAACAAAGAAAGAAAAAACACATGAACAATTTTCATAGAGAAAGTGCCAGTACTTGGCATTTGATATACTGAAGAACTAGTTTGGATGCATCACTACACAGTACTGTTTTCTGTTTCCATGAAAGCAGTGGGAATGGAAAAGCTGTTACAATGGAACTTTCTCCCTAACTTCTATATTATTCAGATCCCTGTACAATGCCAACCACTTGGAAATAACAGATCCCATATTGTTTGTTATAAGATCCATGTATGCAATTTAAACTGGTGTTTTAATCATCATATAGGGAGTGACTAACTTTATAGCACAGACTTTTTAACACTAAGAAAAAGAACTAAATTACTTACCATATTTACTTGAATCTAAGATAAGGCTTTTTACCTTAGGCAGCATGGAGAAAAAAAATCCCTTGTCTTAGATCCATGTACAAAGTTAGGCTGGGGGGGAAGGGAAGGTAGCTGCTGATCAGGGGTACATTAGGGTGCCCCTTTAAAAAAACACTAGAGTTCAGACACCAAGACAGAATGCTCCATCATCTTTCAAACATCTCTTTAGGGAGTTGGAGGCTGCTATTAAATCACCTCTCAGTCTTCTCTTCTATACACTAAATAAGCCTACTTCCCTCGGCTTCCCCTCATACTTCATGTGCCCCAGGCCCCAAACCATTTTTGTTGCCCTCCACTGGACTCTCTCCAATTTGTTCACATCTTTTCTGTAGTGGGGACCCCAAAACTGAACACAGTACTTCAGATGTGGCCTCACCAGTGTTGAATAGAGGGGAATAATCCCCTCCCTGGACTACTGGCAACACATCTACCAATGCAGCCCAGTATGTCATTAGCCTTTTTGTCAACAAGGGCACACTATTGACTTATATTCAACTTACTGTCCACTGTAACTCCCAGGTCCCTTTCTGTAGACCTGCTGCCCAGACAGTCAGCCCCCAGCCTGTACTGGTGCATGGGATTGATCTCTCCTAATTGCAGAACCTTGCACTTGTTCTTGTTGAGCCTCATGAGTTTTCTTTTGGCCCAATTCTCTAATCTGTCTATATGATTCTGAATCCTAGCCCTACATTCCAGTGTATCTACTACTCCCCCCAGCTTGGTGTCATTGGCAAACTTACTGAGGGTGTACTCTATGCCATCTCTGACGTTGTTGAGGAAGATATTGAACAAAACCAGCCTCAGGAACGACCCCTGGGGCACTCCACTTGATACCAATGGCCAACTAGACATCAAGCTATTGATTACTACACTCTGAGCCTGATGTTCCAGGAAGTTTTCTATTCACCTTATAGTTCATTCATCCAGCCCATACTCTTGCCTGTGAGAATGTTGTGGGAGACTGTATCAAAAAGCTTGCTAAAAACAAGGTACACAACATCCACCTGTCTCCCCACACCCCAAGAGCCAGTCATCTCATCACAGAAGGCAATCAGATTGGTCAAGCATGACTTGTCCTTGGTGAATCCATGCTGACTGTTCCTAATCACCTTCTCCCTCAAGTTCTTTGAAATAGATTCCTCGAGAATCTACTCTATGATCTTTCCAGGGACTCAGGTGAGGCTGGCCTACTCACCTTCTTCCAAAACTGTGCTGCCAGGTTCAGTAGTCTAGGAGCTGACCTTGCCTGTGAAAACTGAGATAAATAAAGCTTTGAGCACTTCAGCTTTTTCTTCATTGTCTGTCACTAGGTTGCCTCCCCCATTCAGTAAGGGATCCACACATTCCTCTTGTTACTGACATACTTGTAGAAACCATTCTTGTTACACTTCATGTCTCTTGTTAGCTGCAACTCCAATTGCGCTTTGGCTAAGCTAAGCTGGTCTTCTGCCATACTTGCTAATATTCCTGCACATTGGGGTGGTTTGTTTCTGCACTCTCAGTAAGGCTTTTTTAAAGTACAGCCGGCTCTCCTGGACTCCTCTCCCCCTCAGTCCGGTTTCCCAGGAAATCCTGACCATGTGTTCCCTGAGTGAGTCAAAGTCTGCTTTTCTGAAGTTGAAGGTTATTATTCTGCTGCTCTGCACCCTTCCTTGCCTCAGGTTGCTGAAATCAATCATCTCATCATCACTGATGCTCAAGTTGCCATTTAATAATAAATTTCCCACCAATTCTTCACTGTTTGTGAGCAGCAGGCCAAGAATAGCATGGCCCCTAGTTGGCTGCTCCAGAAGTTGTCCTTAGCACTCTCCAAAACCTCCTGGATTGCCTGTGCATTACTGTATGGTCCTCCCAGCAGATGTCAAAGTGAGTGAGTGAAGTCCCCCATAAGAACCAGGGCTTGTGATTGGAAAACTTACACTAACTGTTTGAAGAAAGCCTCATCTACCACTTCCTCCTAGTCTGGTGGTCTATAGCAGACCCCCCACCACAACATAACCCTTGCTTCTCTCTCTTCTGGCCCTAATCCAAAGACTTTCAACCTATCTCCAGTTTCATACGGGAGCTCTAAGCAATCATATGGTTCCCTTACATACAGTGCAACTCCTCCTTTTCTTCCATGTCTGTCCTTTCCAAACAATGACAGTGTTCCAGTCATGTGAGCTATCCCACCAAGTCTCTGTTATTGCGATTACATCATAATTCTGTGAATGTATGAAGACTTCATGTTCTTCCTGATTGTTTCCCAGGCTCTATGCATTCATGTACAGTCACCTAAAGTAACTAGTCAATTGCCCTGATTTCTCAGGAAGAATGAGAACAGCTCCCTTGTAGTAAAACCCCCCGTTTTTCTTTTTTTATGTATTTATTTTAAAATGCATTCCCTCCCCTTCCCCAACCATTTCTGACTTTTCCTCTCCCTCGCTATTCCCTATAGATAAGTATAAGTAAGCTAAGATGTAGGATAAGCTTTAACATTTTATTGTAGGTAGTAAGTTTTATTTTTCTCTCCCCTCTTTGCAAATAAGTTCTTTGCTATTTTGATATCAATACCCACTGTTCTATAAGTGATAATTATTATGTTTGTACTTCTTTTATATTGTGTGATTACTGTTTTGGGCCTATATATGTAAATTAGCATAAATCGTGTCGAGTTTCCATTTTGAATGTCAAACCTTCATTTTGTGTCCTCTGCCCAGGTATCCCCTGTGTTACAGCTGTATGATTCATGTACCCCTCCCATGTAAATTGGTTCCCGGATGAATGAAAGTGATTGGGAATGATTGGAATACAATGGCAGCAGGCCTCTACTGAATGGCCTGTAATGACCAGACCACCACCTTGCATTGATTCATCCAGGAACCACGGACCTTGCCCAGGAACAGAGACAAGAACCCAGCATTTGAAAGACAAAAGACCTTGCAGAACCAGCAACTCAACCATTGTACCCCACCATTGCAGACACCCAAAACTGCACATCCCTGCATAGAACACAAATGCTCAGTACGCCAGGGGCTGACCCTTGCCTGCGCATGTCTCCTGTCACTAGGGGCACACAAGGTCTGCCCCTATAAAAAGGGGCAGTGAAGACAGACCCAGTGGGACACCTTCTCCATCTGGACCAGCACCATGCCACACCACCTATCCACCCAGAGGCCCCACTGGCAACCCTGCTCTGGACAACACCTACTGGACAAGGACTCCTTCCAGCCCAGATAGGTAGCTTTCATCCCCCACGCACTCTTCATCCAAGGACTTGGACTCTGCTTCTCTTCCTTACCTGGACTCCAGCCCTTCCACTGAGTCTCTTCCTCCTGCTGCCAGTGTGAGTGCGTATGTATGTGGGAACCAATAACTTCATAGGGCTGTGTAGTGTGTTGTCTGTTTAATAAAACTGTTACTTGGACCCCTAAGTTGGGTTTTGCTTTACTATGGTTTGGCCCTACTTCAATCTCTGCTCCTCACTGCTCTAACTTATGTCTCATTTCTCCCTCTCCTGCTTCTGGCTCACTGCCATCTTCAACACCTGTCCTGAGCTCCTCTTTGCCTCCAAACCCCTTGTTTCTTTGCCACTGTCTTATCCCCACTGCCTTTTCCTTCCCCCCGAGAACCAGGTTATTGCCTCAGTTTTTTTCCTGGCTGTCTCCTTCTTGCCACCACTTATCTGCCCCCCACCTCCCAGTATCTCAGCTGTCTGCCTCAGTTTCCAGGCCCAGTCTACCTTAAGTAAACACAAGCCTCAGTTCCTCAGCCAGTTCCTCTGTAGTCCACCGGTTCTGACAACTTTGCTCCCTACACTTTAACACTCTCTCTCTCACCTGAACCTTCCCCTAAGTATCCCAGGTACCCCAAGCACACACATACACACTGTACCATCCAAGTTAGGAACTTACTTGTATGTATGTGTAGGTGGGTTGCTTGTGTGTGAATGGGTGAGTGTGTGTGTGTGTGTGTGTGTGTGTATGTGTGTGTGATTATGTGCATGATATACAAATTAGTGACCTGTGTCTAACTTTTGGGTGTATAGTGTAAATGCTTGATTGTGCCTAAGCTGGTTTGGATGTGTATGTGCCTGTGCTGGTAGTATGTGTGTATGTATGCACCTAATTGATTTGTGTGTTTGTTTATGTGCAATTGTGTCACACCCTACTGTCTAACAGCACAATATTGAGATCCTGAGAGTTGGTCTGACCCCACAGGGCAACACCCTGATGCCCCCTCCTCCTTGCTCTTTCTCCAGGTCCCTCACATCCCTACTTACTTCAGAGCTTTGGTCTCCATCCAATGGTGCACCTAGTTTAAATCTCTCCTCACTAAGTTAGCAAGCCTATCTGTGAAGATGCTCTTTCCTCTGTGTCAGGTGGATTCCATCTCTTCCTAGCAATTTTTCTTGGAATATCATCCAAAGAAACCAAAGCCCTGCTGGTAACACATCCAGACATTGATCTGTAGGGTGTGTCTGCTTCTTCCCATGCCCTTCCCCTTGACTGGAAATATAGAAGAGAGCACTACTTGAGTCCTCACTCCCTTCACTCTTGCACCCAGAGACCTGTAGTCACTTTTGATCTGCTCAGGGTCTCCCCGAGAAGTATCATTGGTGCCTACATGGATGAGCAACCTGAGGTAGTATCCAGAACGCTGGATGAGTCTCAGTAATCCCTTCATGACATCTTGGATCCAGGTTCTGGGCAAGAAGCAGACTTCCCAAGGCAACAGGTCAGGTCAGCAGATGGCTCCCTCTGTCCCCCCGAAAAAGGAGTCTCAACCATCACACCCATCGCTTCTTCTTGGTGGCAGTAGTCTCGATCCTTCCCACCTTGGAAAGGCCTGACCTGTCCTCCTCCACCAAAGGAACATACAGCTCATCCTCTGTTGCTAGGGCTTCATATCTATTCTCCAACCTAACTGCTACAAATGGAGATGAGGATTTCCGCTTGCTTCTAAATAAGAAGAGGTCACAAACTTCTAGCTTCCATCTTCCTGAGAGTCCATGTCTTCTCCCTCCTCCAGCACTGCCTTTGGCAGTCTTCCTCTGCCATCCCAAAGGTCTCCTTCAGTATTGAACTGATGAACTCTTCATGGTGAAGGATGCTTTGGGGCCTCATCACCTCAGTCTGTAGCTCCATTGCCTGTTCTCTGAGACATACCACCAGGAGGCACCACTCATACTGCAGGCACTCCTCTACCTGCAAGCCTACAGCACCAAACCTGGACCTTGTTGTAAGCCTTAATGGTGAGTGATCCTGCTTGGACAGAAACTTTATAGGTGCAAGCAGAGGCCAGTGGCAGTGGCAGTGGCTCTGGCTTTGTGATGTCCCCCAGTCATTTCCCTGGGTCTCTTAATCTTCCTCTTCTCTCTTACTGCCCTTTTTCCAAGCACAGTTTCCTAGTGAACTCACTTGGAACCTGGCCTGTTTACCGTTCCTTGGCCCCAGTGGTTTCCCTGCTTCATCACACCAAGCTGAAAGGATCTCAACTCAAATGGGGTGGGGATGAAGGGGTAGAAACTGACCTGTGAAGTGCCTGCAAACTGCTTGTCCTGTTTGCTGCCTCTGTTAGCTTTGCCTAACCCCTCTTGCATTAACTGTTTTTCAGGGACTCCAGTAATAATCACAGTTAGGTGTCTAATAGGATCTGGCCCTTAAGCAAAATAATTTTTGTGCAGGTTTGTTTTACTCTATAATTAACATTTTAAAAAGGGAAAAATATTGCCCCTGGTAGAAAAACAATGACACCAAATTACTTCCTGCTTTTTAACTCTCTGATCTCTGAAAACTATAAAGGTTTAACCCTCTTAAATGAGAGAAAGCAAAATGTAATGGTTTCCTCTCTGTTTTGGAAGTAGAAATACACATTAATTGATTTTTGCGGATTATCTATGGTAGATTTTGTAAATCACAGTTAGAGTTAGTTAGTGTTTATCACAGTTAGTATTTCTAGTATTTTTTTGTATAGGTGTAACTTTTTGTGTTACACTTGCAGTACAGAGTATAAAACTAATTGAATGAAATCTGGGACACAATTTATGATTAGGACAATATTTTTAACAGATTCTTATTGTTGTTAAAATAATAAAACTGGAGTATCAGCTCAATTAATTGAATCTATGATTGTTAATCTGAGTGTGTCACTATCAGTTATAAGGTTGAATTTAAACTGTTGCTCTCATTCCACAATTGCAGTTTCTCATAATTTTCTAACAAAAAAAAGCAAGAAAAAAAGAACTGAAAAAAAAAAGGTTGGGAAGGTGGGAAAGGGGTGGGGGGGGGGGAAATCCTTCCATTCCAAGCTCAATATTATTTTTGAAAGTTGAGTGAAATTATTTAATTCATTTTTTTAGTTTCTTCAGACTTGGGAGTGGGGAAAAAACTTCAACTTATACTTTCAACATGTGTTCCAATTACGTTTTTGAGTTTTGATTAGCCAAAATAAATAAAACCAGGGAACTTCAGCCTTTCAATCTGATATTGCCATAATGTTGACAACCATTTTCAACCCTCTTTGTCTTTACTGAGAATGAAGGGTGCTCAGACTTTGATTATTGACTCTGTGTGTGTGTGTGTGTATGTGTGTGTGTTAGATAGATAGAAAATGTCTACCATACTTTTGGAAATATGAGTATTTCCATACTATAAGACTGGGATTATTTTATTTGTTTGTTTGTAGCTGTTCCTGGAAAGGATCCATATAGAAAATGGGTGTTGTGGAGGTGAGCCACTGACAGATCTTCTCGTGGTTTGTGTTGAACTGCATTACACAACCAGCTCTCAGCTATACCCCAAGCAGAATATTTTTGTTAACTCTTTGCTTATACCTTACTTTACTTCCACCTTGGGCTTTTGAATGTCTGTACCTAGCCTTAGACTCTGTTAACTGAGATTCACCCAAGCTCCTTCTTTGAGAAATTGTTTTAAAAATGGACTGAGAAGTAGGGATAAGTTAAATAGAATAAACCTGGAATTATCAATTATATTGTATAATGCCTGCCATTTCCTGAAGAGAGAAAATAGTTGGTTGCCATTAATGAAGTTGTGGCCTGCCACTTTTGAATCCATCTGAGTGAGAGTCTTTCTTTCCTTTCCATTTCCTATCAATGGCTGTTTGATGGACCAAAAGTGCATTGTATATCTCAAGGCAATGAAGTGTTAAACTCTTTTTAAATGCTCCAGTTGAAAATATATATATATCTTGGCACACATTAAGTTATATTAGATTAAAAGCAGGAAAAATAAAATGTTTATCTATAGAATTATGTGCTTGCTTTCTTAAAATACTTGTTAGTTGAAAAAAAATAAAACATTATTACACTATGACTTTGGTGCAATAAGGTATATTTCCTGAGAATATTTGATAGAAATATTGTAAAGTGTTAGTGGTAAATTTGAAGTGGCATGCACAGTATGTGTTTAGAATGTTTATATAGTCACTGATTGATTCTCATAGAGCTCAGACTAATTGGAAATAAGGCTTATGCAGGAAAAGCAGTGAAGCAGTGATATGGTGATACTGCAAAAGTGATTCCTGCCTCTGGCAATATTTTTTATACATACCTGTACAGTTCTGGAATATTTACAATTCTAACCTTATTTAAATAATAAGAGTAAGTCTTTCTATAAATATATTTGGTTTTACAAAGTTGCCAATAGTGTGCTTTTTGGCAGGGAGGGAAGGAAGGATTAACACTCTACCCTTCAGTACTATAAAAAACACCATACATTTGCTTTTTCAAGTAAGTTTAATAGTAGTGCTTCTGGCCTCCAATGGAGGACACTTTCTTTGAATTCTGGCCATTTGTTCCCTTGCCTAGCAAGGACAAGGAATGACCTAGTTAGAACACAGTTGGCCTCTGCTGGACAAAATGTAACTCTAATAATTTGTCACCATACTTTCTAACCAACACATGAGCAGCACTAACTGGGCTTTATTGAAAGTACAAGCTCAGTCCTTTTATACTGAAATGATCATGACCCTAATCATATGGTGGGTATGTGGAAATTTTTGGAAGGATAGATAACATAGGCCTCGATACTAGAATATTTTAAATGAGAATTGTCTGTTGTAGGAAAGTGTAGGTGATGCAGAAGGAAAGGAAGAGGGGGAGAGAACAGAAAAATAGAAACCATAGGAAGGTTTTTGTTTTAGGAATGGAATGCTATAAATCTCTGAAAACTAAATGGAACTTGGAAGCTTTCATTTCTTAAGTCAGACTTCAGAACTTAATTCAAGAAGACTTAGTCACCCCAGTTTCTTTCACCTGTCTTATTTTCCTCATTAGATCAGGTGATGTACCATTTGTTCTGGAATTCCCGGTGGTTGAAATGACCCACCTTTCATTGAGTAGATGCAATGATTGGAAACAATACATATTTTCTCCTTCAACCTCTTATCTTCTATTTCATATCTCTTACCTCTGGCTCTTGTTATTTTCTCTGTCTATTTTCTTTTTTTCCTTCCATTCTGAATATGCATATATATGATAGACCTCATTTGCATCCTATTTGGCTGTAGGGCAATATGTATCTCATTTACAAGACATTTGTTTATTTCAGTTAATATGCATTTCTGTCACTTTCATGGGTTTATGCAACAGTTTGTAACACTTTTGTTAAAATATTACTATAGAAAGTATGTGGTGGACAAAACACCAACATCCATATTTAAGAATGAGGTGGACAAGTGAACTATTTAAAGTACTTGGGGTCAGAAGTCACTTTAAACTGAAATTTATGGTGGTAGGGCAAGGAGGTTAGAAAAAAAGGATGGGAATTTTATTCATTTAAGGGTTCATTGTCTTACTGGTTCCTTTTAGGTAAGGAAAAAGAAAAGAATTATTTCCCTGTAGTGGAAAAGTTTTAGTTTGCTTTCTAGTTTACTGATTCTTCAGTTTTAATTTTAGTTGACTGATTCTTCTCAGAGATGGCTTTGATCCCAGACAGGTTGCTTTTGTGGACAATGCTTGATACTGATGGAGTGAAAAGAAAGACCAGAAGTACAGAGCAGTGGCAAAGATCTCCAGTAGTTTTTGCGTCATGTGGAAGATGTGCATTGTACAAGGAATGGACTTGCTTTGACACTGGAACTTCTTTGACTTACAGCTGAGAACTCTGAGTGAAGTATAATGAAAGAAGGAAGGTAATGCCTATTACCTACTTATGGGACTACTTGTAAATAATTTTGAGGTTGCTTAATTTGCTCTTGGTCTGTTATTCTTGTCCTTCAATTTTTTTTTAATTGTACATGTTTTCCTTCCCTTTCTCCTAATAAAGCCCTATTTGGTAAGTTGAGACATTTTACTCATCTGAGAACCCAGAATATTTAATTTGGTTTTCCTAGGTTTTTGGGTTCAGGCTTAAGTCAGTACTGTTCACGTTATTAGTAGTCAACTATAGAAATTCAAAGTAGACCTTTTTTATTATCCAGTAGTACATGACAGAATAGCTTCATATATACATAGGCAACTTTTGTTTCTGCCTGTCTTAATTTACACCTACTTCTTTTGCTATGCTTTTCACATTTTTCAAATACTTCATAACTTCTTCTATTCCATTTATGCCTACTTCTATATGTGGTGAGGGTTAGAAATCACACGGTATAGTATGTTATGAAGAGACCCATTTTCACACTTGCTTTATATTATCTTAAAAAGTAACTCAAAATCCACATTGCTGTAATTAAAATGAAATGCCACTGATAAATAGATGGATAGATAGATAGTGGTGTTTCATTTTAATCATGGAAAAATGTGGATTTTGGGTTCCTTTTTAAAATCTGAAAATTGAGTATTTTTTTTTTATCAGAGAAAACCAGTAGGCCTGTGACAATAGGGAAGTATTAAATTCTGGTTCAGATTCAGCCAATTCAGAAGACAGTGATTTGATTCAGAGATTTGGAGCACTGTCCTGAATCGATTTGGCTGAATCAACTTCAGAAGATTTGATGCTGATTTGGAGCGATTCAGTGATTCAGATCAGCCAGGGAGAGGCAGGCACAGCTGGGCAGCTGTAGGTTCTCCCATGACTCATCCAGCTGTGCCTGCCTGTCCCTGCCTCACCACTGCTGCAGCCACCCACACTGCCCTGCATTTGGATGGGGGGCACATATGCCCCCATATGTGTGTGGTGGAGGCAGCTGCCATTGTGGGCTGGGCTTTGCACCCTGAGCCCTGTTGCAGCTGTGGGGAAGTGGCTGGATGCCATGTGTGTCTCACTGCTGAGTTAAGCCATGCCCTCATGTGGCCAAATGTAGCAGGGCTTGAGATGCAGCAGCAGCCACCACCACTGACTCTGCCTTACACAGAGATGAGGGGAGCACGTGCCCCCAGGGCCCCTGTCAGGGTGCCCCCCAGTGGTTGGAGCTCCCTCACCCCTGAATGAGCCCTTTGGGCTCCAATCCTCCCATCACCTGGCTGGACTGTGGCCCCACTTACCTTCCCCTGCTTCTGGCTGAGCCTCATTGCCCGTCCCTCACTGTGGAGGCCTCATTCTGGCCCCTGCCCCTTCCCTTCCCCACAGACTGACCTACTGGGCTGGTAGCAGCCGACGTGTACATAGATGCACATGGACTCCAGGCCCCCAGCCCGGGATTGACTAAAAGAGGCTCCACCATCGACTGGTCAATTGCACCTGACCAGTTGGGGACTATTGTCCTACATAGTATGCTGGTTGCTGTGAATCCTGACCCAAAGGCACTTAGCAAATTCCTTTCAAGTACGGAAACATAGGAGACAGCTTCAAAATTTCAGAAGTATCAGTGCGCAGCATTGTAGTGTATAGATGTCTTTTTCAATTCTTTCATCCTTAATATAAATAGTTTGAGACAAGTAGTAGTCTTCATGCTTACTTTAATATGTTATTAAACATATTCAGAAATATCTCTATTTTTTAGTAGGAAAAGGTAAATTACACAAAAAGTTATGGTGTAAATATCATATTCGGTTTTTGAAAGGAAGGTGGTGGTCTGTGAATCTCTGGGTTATTCCCATGAAACAATTTATATCCTAAGCTTAGGTTATTCAGCAGTCTCTTCTACCTTACTATTTAAGCTGTCTTGTATATACTAGTTTTAAAGTAATTACTGTCAGTCTAGACATGATTTTCCATCCATTTTTGTAATCCATCCCATAGTTATTCCAGTATTCAGATTTATTCGAAACTCCTTTATTCAGATTTTCTACAATAAAGATTCCAAGATCTATGACCTTCTAAGATATACAAGCTACAGGATGCCACTCACACTGGCTCTACTGAAGGCCATAATAGCCAAATAAAAGGGCAGCCAGTTATGGATGCTTAATAGCTGATGCACAAATAAATGAGCTGATCTGTTAGAGATGTCATAAAAATGAATTTCTTACTGGAGCTGTGAAAACATAGCAATTTTGGTACAGATGGTTTTGTCTGAAGCTTTTTTTTTTTTTTTTTAATCTCACCTCGTGAGCTAAACTTTGTGCTTAGATTTAGGATGAAACAAATTAAAATCCTCTAAGCCAAATTGAGCATAAGATAACAAGTTTTGCCATACTATGGGTTAAAACCTTGTGAAACCATATTATTCCCATTTTAAAAAAAATGCTGGTTTCTTTCAATGAAAGCAGACTAAATTTGCTAAAGGGTTTATGAATCATAGTGAGGGGAAATTTCTTTAAGCAAAGCTATGGCAAGTTGAAGATTTTTAAAAATGCTCACAAATTAGGCAAGTTTAACTGTGAATGGGTTTTATTAAGAAATATTTGTGCAGCCCTACAGACTCTCTTCCTCCCCATACTGTTTGATTTTGATCTGACACTTCCTTTTCCTAAGCAGCCTTAGGTTAATCCTGTTTCATATTGAGCAAAGGGGCAAATGGATATAGTGAAATAATGCTCTACCCAATTCTTTTGGGTTGTTATCCACAGTATTATAGGAAGGAAAGTGGCCTTCCTATACCTATTACTTTCAAGTATTTTCACATGTATGTAACCTTGCTCCTCATTCCCAAGTAACTTCACTAATATATGTGGGAAGTATCCTGTTATATGTATCAGGTTGGTACCTCGTGATGTGGGAGGCAGATTGTAACTTTAAGCATGAAGGATGCATGCCCCTGGATGCTGGGGGGATACAGTGACTACCCACAAGTAGTGGTGCTGGTGGTAGAGGGAGCATGGCAGCAACAAGTAGGGAGCTCCAGCTGGTGGCCACAGCAGTGTCGGAGATGGGGGGAGGGATGGCGAGCACTAAGTGGCAGTCAGCAACCACCTGCAGACCCTGCCGGCAGCAGAGGCAGTGGCCAACAGTGATCTGCTACTGTCCACAGATGCTGCTGCTGGTGTTGATGGCAAGAGGCAGGGGGAGCAGCGACTGCCCACAGGCGCCACTAGCAGTGTCAGCAGCGGCTGATCGCAGAAGGTGCACCGCCTACCTCGGGGTGAACGTGCACCTGTGTGCACCCCCTACATGTCACAAATGACTCTAAGTAAATCTGCCTTGCAATTTAGTCTAGGGTCAGCACAGAAATTTTCTCAAAGCAAAGCCACAAACAAGACTTCAAAACATTAACCTACCTGAATTGGAGAAATGAGCATGTTTGTGGCTTCAGTCCTGATTCTAAAACGTATTTTAGTATCAAAATCCCATTGCAACAAATATTGCCAATATTTATCTGGAAATGTGAAGGCTTCTTTTAACTTCAAAAGTGAATATTACCACTTCATTTTGATGACTGTTAAGCATGCTAAATAAACCAGATTGATGATTATTTGCTCCAGTCATATACAAGTGCTGAACTGCAAAAGGACATAACCAAGAAATCACTATAGCAGGAAACATTCATTTTGCATCTTTGATAGGAAAAAAAAAAGTTGAATCCAAAAGCATACGGTAGTGTTAGGAAAAGTACCCATCCCTGGCAAGGATAAACAAGGTTCAAAGTAATAATCTGCAGAAAATGCCAGTTAAAGGAAAGATAATATGCTCATTGCTAGGGTTGATTTTTATTTACTTATTTGTGTTTTGATCTGTGCCTGTTTAAAACTACTTGCCAAATTTTATTGTTCACTTGCTGGATTATTTGCTGGAACTGTAAAGGAGCAAGCCTTCTTTTTCCCATAGTGTTGATTGTGTTGTATCTAGGAAACTGCCCATTTAGCTTTGTCTATCATTGTAATAGAAATTACTTTATTTTTTTTTTTTAATGCTTTACATGCCAAAGCAGAAAAATATGGGATTTATGCTTGACTGGCTCCACAGCTCCTTTATATACTTCATCAAAACAGGAGAAGGATGATTTCTTCTATTTGCAGGGCTTAAGCCTATCAGATGAAAGTTAAAGGTAAACTCACTGGTAATATTTGATTTGTTCTTCATTTAAATAAACTATGTGATAGTGAGATGGAAAAAAATGAAATCTTAATATCCAAGTGCCTTTGCTTCAAATTTTGCTGACATATGTGTTGCCTGCACGTGTAGATGCTAGTCTATTCCAGTTTACTGTGCAGTAATTTACTGCACAGTATATTTAATCCTGCATATATGCACCTGTACACACACCCAGTGAATGTGTCTACGTGAGCCATTTACTGCATGGTTGCCTAAATAACTGCACAGTAAAGATCTCAGGGGCAATGTCTACATGAGACACTTACTGCACAGTAGCCTATTACTACTATATGGTAGCCTATTACTACTGCACAGTAGAAACTAGCTACTGTGCAGTCAGCTTCACTAAGAAGCCATTCAGGGATGCTACTGTGCTGTAATGCTGGTTACTGTACAATCATTTAGTACTTGTGTGGGCAGGTACTGAATGACGAGGCAATAATAACTGTGCAGTTGGTGTCTTGAGTAGACACAGCCAGTGTCTACATGTGCATCTCTTTTAGGGCACTAAAAACTAAGAAACTCTACAGCAGGGTAGTACTTATAAATTTACTTGTATTTATAGGTACCACTCTTCTGCAGAGTTTATTAGTTTTGTATTTTAAAGTACTATCCTGCTTTGGGGTTTTTCGTGCATGGTAGTACAAGTGTAGATGCTAACCAGATGACTGGGGCAGTACTGGGGCTGCTTGCAAACTAGCACCACTCTAAAGAACCTCTGTGCCTCAACCAGCCCCTCCGTAATACACTGAGCCTGGTCAGAGCAGCTCCAATCTGGCAGGCTGGCAACTGTGGCCTTCTGCCAGCCAGGGCTACTATAACCAGGCTTCATATGCTGCACATGAATAAACCCTGGAGCTAGTTGCTCTAGAGTTATTTGATTTCAGGCACATATTAAAATAGGGTACCTGGGAGCAAAAAACCTGAGAGCAATAAGCTCTGCAGTTTATTCATGTGCACTAATTGCATATGTAAACATGCCCACTGGGTGCACCTACACATGCCATTAAGATGCTGTGATGAACTCTGGTGCATTTTTACACCAGAGTTTATCACAGTGCCCTAATGGCATGCATAGATATTCAAACCACTGAGGTCCAGGGCTTGTATGCAAATGTTGCACACAAGACCACAGCAGTTTGAGCTGGGACAGAATAGCCTTGGGCTATTAAGAGGTTTGGAGGATCAGCCCTAGGCTCTGGATGGCAGTGTTGGGAAGCAACAGGGGTGGTTGGGCCATGAGGTACTAAAGTAGAGAGGCAAGGGCTCAGTGGCAGGTAGCCCCTGCACTTTTGCACCCTCATGTCCTAGCCAGGCCTACACATGTGCTTCAGTGAAGTAAGTAATTGTGCTGTAAGATCCTGACAGTACTATTTCACAGCACGATTAGTCAATCTACTTTGCCCTAATACCAGTGCACTTGTAGATGATGCTTTACTGGTTATATTTATCTGCCGAGCTAATTAGGCAACCCCGCAGTAAAGCACATCTGTAGACACACCCACTATATATGATATTAACCCCGAAAGCTCATGAATTACCACAAAGCTCTTTTGATTGGGTCCCAGAAGTGTCAACAGTGTTTCAAGCCATGGTGACCCTGGACCTCAGCATTGTTCTCTTCTTCCACCTCCACCCTCAAAAAAAATAAAAGGATCCGTGTGCTAATTAGCCCCCACCTACTCATGACCCAGACCAGGTATTCTTGTCATGAGTCCTAGGATCCTCCAAAAATGATATGCAGATGAGGTCCAGCTTCACTTCATGGAGGGTGGAGCCACACTAATCATATGCACCAGTCTAAGGGGGATGTGTAGAACAGAAGCACTCTGGGTAAACTGTTTGAGGCCTCATTTGTTGATACCTGCCAGACATTCAAGGCTGGAAAAGAAATAGGAATAATTGGAAATGGGTAAAAGACACAGCTTAGCTATGGAAGTGAAGAGGACACTGCTGATTTTGCCTCTTCAGATGAGCAAAGATTTTGCTTCCCTGATGTTTTCATGTTGGAGATAGGACAGGAATCTGTGATAATGAATACATAGGTAATTCAGGCATAGAATTGACTGCTGACTTCACTATAAGCCTGTTAAAAATGTTTCTAGGCCCAAATATTGTTCAAATGAATGATGACTGGCTTGATATACATATCTATATATCTATATCTATATATATTTGGAGTGACTCTCAGTATCTCTTCTGTTCACCCAAACAAGCTTGTGAAATGCAAGATGCCCTTAGCTTTAAATGGGACCTTACTCAGATACTAAAATTAGTGTATAAATACCCCCAGTTTTCTGGTATTTGAGAATAGAGCTGGTAGCAGTAATCAGATGTAACAAATGAGCTTCAAGGCACCCAGATTCAAGAATGACAATACTACTTTTGTTTTTTTTAGAAAAAGAATCCTTTTTTCATTCTATGACAGAGAAAATAAATATATGAACAGTTTCACTTCAAACTTGTAAAAGTCACCCTGCAGAAGTTAGTTGTCAGTCTGCACTTGCTAGCATTTGGAATATGATTTTTTTTAGGTGTTTACAGAGAGCTGTAAAATGCAGGTGAACTAGAAAACACAGTCACTTATGGCTCCCATGAGCCCAGGGCTTTTTGTTTCAAATACTAGCCTGCCCTGTAATCACTGTATGGCTACTTCTTCTCAAATGTAAAGCAAAATCCTTCAGGTAAAGGATGCATGACAAATTTCATTTAGTGCAATTGTGTAACCATCATATCAAAATATACTGCAAGATTGAGCACCAAAACTGCATTTGTTCTTTAGAAAATTAACTTCTAAGTGATTCTGAGTCACTAGCTGCTTTGAAAAATAAGGTTTTGGGATCCTTCACAGTTTCTGTGGCAGCGCTAAGCTGGACCTTTCAAAGGTTGTAGTACTGCTAATTATTTTTTACCTCCCAGCTTGCTCCATTGAACTAACATTAGCAGAAGAATGTAAAAAAGAATATAAAGAAAAAGTGTTCCCTGCCAACCACAAGTAAAGAAAGCTTTCTCTTGTTCTTTTTTCTTTTATTTTTAAAAGAAAGAAACAAAAGCCATCTTGTATTTACCTAAGAGACAATTATTCTCTCCCAAGTCATTTTTTCCCCTAAAATGCTAAAAGCCTCTTAGTTTTCTTCCTATCAAGATTTCAATCCTTGATGCAATACATCTTAATGAAAAGTAATTGCTGCACCACAGCTTCTTTCAGTTTCTGTGGAGAGCAGCAGTAGGCTCAAATCAGGCAGAAGGTGGTGTCTCACAAAGTAGGTTGTTGTCTACAAAAGTTCATGCCTTTCTAAACCAGTAGATCTGTAAGGGCATCTATATGTGAGCTCCAGGGTGGAAGGGATAGTGTTTTAAATACACCAGTTCTGAGAGGTACTTTAACTAAAGCACCCACACTATCACATATATTCAGCATCCTGCACTTCAAAGTGGCAGTGGGGGTGCTTTAACTAAAGCTCAAAAGCTCATTCAATGAGCTTTAGTTAAAGTGCCTCTGCCTCCATTTTGAAATATTGGAATTTTGAATACATGTGATAAGGAGGGTGTTGGAGTGGGCTAAGTAGCACACTCTAATAGACTTGAAGCACACTCTAGTAGACTTCAGTAAAATAATCCTTTTTTTTTCATTCTATGAGAGGGAAAATAAATATATGAACAGTTTCACTAATTAGCATGTGCTAATTAGCATGTGTTGGAGCAGAGGTCCATCACGTGTATAGATGCCCTATGGTTCTACCCTGCCCTACCTTCAGCCTTTAAATTTCAAAATAAGTCATATTTAAATTGCTAAGGAAAAGAATCTTCCTAATGTGATTTTTAGGTCTCCAAGGTAAGATTTTTAGTTTTTCCTCCTAGGAAATAATTCCACTCATTTCCCCACCCCCCTCCCTCCCAGATTTGGATAATGCATATATTACCAGTACAAAAGTTCCATTTTTATTGGGAGAATTGCTTCTCTCCTGCTAGAAACCAGGAGCATAAAGATGTTTCAGCTTTTTTTTACCAGAGCAAAAATAGCAGTTTTGGGAAGAAAAACAAGAAAGTAAAAGTCATTCTTAGGAAGAATACACTTTTTTGTGACTTAACATATTCTTTTCCTGGGAAGCAGGAGGAATGGAGCCCTGGGAAAAGGGGATAAATTTCAGTATGGAATCATTTGGGGTTTCCCAGAGGTATGCATGAGGTAGATATGTCCCAGAGGTAAGCATATATACTTTCCTTTCAAAGAACAGGGCAGAGCTCAGTCCTTTTTTAAGAAAAATTAAAATGTACCTGGTGGTGGGGACAAACTTAAAAAAATAGCAAAGGATTTAGCTTTTATAAAATAGCTCAGCCAGCTAGTAGGGAATCATGCTCATTTTCTTCCCTGGTTTGGTTTCCAGTTCATGTTTCTTACCCCTCAGTCCCTCCTGTTGAAGCTGGAGTAGGGGGGTTCTGGATACTGGACTTTCTTACAAAGACTTTTCCTGTACTTCCATTAGTCACTGGAAAAATTACGCAGTTTGAGAGCAGAAACCAAATAAGGCACCTATCTACTAAACGACTGCCTGGATAACTCCCTTCTCTCTTTCTCCAATTATCTTTAAAGAATCTTCAGTTCTTTATTGCACCCATTCAGTGTTTCAATGGAGGGTACAGGGAAGGTAGGAAGGAAGGGGCAGAGGGTTCACTCTTCTTCTGGAAATGTGTATAGCATTAGAGGAATTTTCCTAAGAAGTGCAAGATGGGTTCGTCAGAGGAAACTAATGTGGGTCTCCCCACTTTCTAAATTCTAGGCTACTATATAAAAAAGAAAGGTGTGGGTGTTAGTGCCAGTGCCAGTGCCAGTGCCAGTCCTGGATGTGCCTTAAAGGTGGTGGCAGAAACAGATTTTTGTGAGGAGCACACTCCAGTAGGTATGCTTTATATGCATTTTAGGAATGTTAGTTCCATACAAAATATAGGCTCAGGAATTTGTCTTAGGCCTGCATCCATTTTGGTGGATGCATAGCAATGAAATAGTAGGCACCTAAGAAACTTGAAAGTCAACCAGGAAAGCAGCTATGGAGTTTAATTAAAAAATCGGCATGTTAACACAAGTGGATATTGAGCTGGGCATTTTATTATTATAATTATGTATTTATTTGACTAATTTCAGCCTAAGCCCCACTTCAGGTGCCTTTCCCCCATTTTCTTTCTTTTTTTCTTTTTGGATTTGCTAACACTTTGCTAAGCAACAGCTTGTAAAACCAGGAAGAGTCAGAAGTTCATTTTCCCCCAGGAAATGGTACAGTGGCAATATAAGAGGGGATAGAACCATTTTGTCCAGAAAATACACTGATTCAGCCTGTTTCATATTAATCTCTTACCACCAGACCTCCACCAGAGCTGTAGCCTTAAAATAAAGCTATTTTCTTGGGCTAGAATCCCCATGGAAGAAGGACAGTATATCTGGATTAATGGATCTGACCTAGCCAGCACAGAGATGTACAAATACCAGAAGTATATGACCTCTAAAATTAATTGGAATTTCTGTAGCTTCTTGCAAACTCAGTAAAAATCACAAAGTGTGAAGTGAAAAGTCAATGTTTCCAACATCCATATTTCCAACATAAAATCTCATAAGTCTGCAATTCAAACCTGTATGACTCTTATTTTTGCTAGCTTGTACTAACAGTGAATTATTGCATCAAGTTGTCATGGGTAAGAGTTGGACTAAAATGAGCCCCAGGAAGACACTTAGAAGGCTGGCTGCTGTAGACCAGGTACATTTGATTCTGAAGGTGAAGCACTTACTTTCCACCAGTGGCAGTAGGGAGTGGAAACAGGCAGGATGCCCATCTGTCAGGACTTTCTTTTCCCCAAAACCATGTAAAGAATTCATCTCTACTATTACACCTGAAATAAATAGTTCCTTGTGTAAGTAGATATTACACTTGGAAAAGATGAGATTGGAAGGTCAGCACAAAGAAATATAACATGCCCAGATACTGCACATGAAAGCAATAAAGTAAAACAATATATATTTTTATCTTTCCATTTCTTTAGATAATTGCAAAAAAACCCTGTTTCCTTACAAAGACATATTTTTCAGAGTAAACAGTTATGTTTTTCCCTTAAGAAGCCTTATTATATAGAGATGATGGTATGAATTTCAGTTTTCATAATTCATTATCAGTGAGCTTCTAATATTTATTACTTTCATCTTTTACTTACAAATTCATTACTATCAATCAGCCATGTTATGAACTGTGACCTTTTATTTAAGCTTGAGAGTATACAGATAATGAGTCAGAAGTTATTTTTATTAATAGTGCCAGTACATTTGATGAACCACAGTAAAATATGCAATTAGCAGAGTGAGGCTTTACATTTTTCATATTTTTTTCTGAACAACAAAATCATATCCATTTTTCCAGCATCATCACCACAAATAAACAAACAGACAAGATGTTGGACAGTTCAAGCCCATTGTTTTACACTGTCTTTGTTTAAACTCTCTCATAATTCATCCTCAGAAATAGCCTTCTCGGTAATTCGTTACCTTTAATGTCTTCATTTTCATTTAAATGCTCAATGATCAGGATAATTAGAATTAATTTGGCATTGTCATGTTATGTTAATGAAGCTTCTGCCACTTATCACTAGCATCCTGCAGGCACAATGTTATCAGAGAAATATGACTCGTCCACTTTATACATCCATTTAAAGTCTTTGGTTAAAGTGATAACAGTAGGAACTGGCATTATTCCAATTCAAATTTATGTAGTTTGTGTTGAAGAATTGTCTCTAAAAAACTGGCATCTTTAATTGTGCCTCAGCTCATTTTGCTTACACATTCCTTTGCAGTAATATAAGGTTTGATTTTTGTCTGTATTCACCATGTTCATGCATATATGTGGGTCAGATTCTGTACTTAATTACACTCCTGTAGCTGCAATGACTTCAGTAGCAGTTATTTTGGTGACAATGAGTGTGTCTACATGTGCAAATGCTGTGGTGTGAGTTTACTTTAGATTAAATTACTCTAGAGTGAACCCATACCAGGCAGGTGTGTATGTGTGTGGGGATGTGGGAGGAGATTTGCTGCTCCTAGTGGCAGTCTACTCCTGCCTGCTCTGGCCCTGCACTAGTCCCCTGCAGCAGCTCTTCAAAGGTAGTAGTCCCTGGGGGCTGCCAGGGAGCATGGAGACAGCTACCTCCTGGTGTGGCCTGGAAGCTGACTGCTGCTGGGATGGGCTCCACCACCAGAGCCCAGGCAGGGACAATGTCCTCTTGCCGCAGCAGCAGGGAATTCCTGGACCCAGCTCCTGGATCAGGGGCAGGAGGCTTGGAAAGAGTTGAGGGGAGGGGCAGGTTCCAGCCCCCTGCCCTGATCTGCTGTTGGGGCAGCAAGTGCCTGGGCAGGGAATCCTGCACATGCTGCCTGGAGCTGGCTGGGGACTGCCCCAAACAGGAAGTCTGCACTTGCAGCCCAGAGCTGGCTGGGGACTGACCACACTGGGACATTCCCAAGTCACTTTCAGGCTGCACTTGAGGTCTTCTCCATGCAGCCTAAGGCTAGCTGGGAACTGTTCAGGTCAGGGCAGGTAACAGCCCTATGCCCTGATTTGACAATGAAAGTGCAGGGCTCGGTAAGTTCTTCAGGGGAAGGATAGGTTCCAGACCCCTGTCCCAATCTGTCGGTGGAGTAGCTAGTAACCTACTCTCGACCTGCTCCCATGATCTTGAAGCTGAGACTGGAAACAATCATCTCCCAGCCCTTATTCTGCAATTGCAAAGTGGGGGTTGGGATCTCTCTGTTGCTGGGACAGGGAGACATTGTCCCCACCCAGGCTGCAGTGGCAGAGCCCACCCAGCAGCAGGCAGCTCCCAGGGCCAGAGAGCAAATCTCTTGCTTGCTCCTGCCTGGCTGACCAGGAGCAGATTTGCTCCTGGTCAGCCATCTACACATGCTGTATTACACAGTAATTAGCTGTGAGTAAATGTACTACTTGTATATACAGGTAGCAAATTTATTCATGATTAGAGCAAATTACTGCGCAGTAAGCACTTGCACATGTAGAGGATGATACTTACTGTGCAGTAATTTGCTCTAATATTGAGTAAAGCATCTTGTATCAACATGGCACCTTTAACATGACTACAGTTATCTGCTGCGCACTTGATCCAAATATCTGTGTAGATGGTGGAGGATTGGGAGTGTTGCATATACTTTCTCAATAGCTCCCACAACTACTTGATAGACTCCAGTGGAATGTTAAGTTTCAGATTTTTTGCCTTATGTTTCTTTCTCCATATAGATTTGTCTGTAGTCTTCACATTATACATTACTGCTACTTCAAATATAAATTTAGACTACTTTTTTTTTTTGAAAAGCAGTTTGGCAAAATGGTTGAAACTTAGTGCTGGTTTATTAGAACACCAAATATTATGTCTCCCTCTGCCAGGAATGACCTTTTGAGCTCTCAGGCATTTTATTTTTCAAATGGGGGTGGGGGAGAGCAGAAGAGATAGTTAGATGTGTGAAGTCTTGTTTAGTAGAAAGGGCTGTTAAGTAGATTTGAAGTATTGACATCATTCAGTGGAATTGCTGACACAGTAAAGCATGATCAGTTCCTGGCTCTCAGCCCAGCTATCTTTTTTTCTAGACTATACAGGCTGTTATACTTATTGCAATCACTGTTGCTTCTGGTTTCATATGTGTAAATTCTAGTTCTGTGCCTACATCAAAGGAATTAAGGACTGTGAACATAGTTGGATTTGTTTATGTGCAGAGGTAAGCTATAGGTAAGCTCAGTTTAGGACAGAGTATTCAGCCATGTTAACTATAAACCCTAGGCATGTCAATAGTAACTTTCAGGGGTTTGTAATTTAAAAAAAAATTAATATTTTAAAAAATACGTGGCTTTGTATGGAGACACTAACTTCAGGAATGTCCCCATTCTAAATTTCAAGTTATTTCTCTTAATACAGGAGGCAGGTAGTAGGTTAGAGATACAAAAAATACAAAAAAAGTACTTGGAGCTAGATCCAATAAAGTACTTAGTTAGCTAAAGTGAGTCGTAGGTGAAATTAAATGCTTTTCTTCTTTCCTGCTGAAGCTGTGCCACTGTGAAGAAAGGAATTTAAGATTCATTGGGCACGGCTATACATGACCCAACAGTGATGTAGTGATGTGCCATGTCACTGCATGGTGTGCTACGGTGATGTAGTGATCACATGGGTCTACACATGATCTCTCCTTGGTTACATGCTGTAGCATGTCACTATGGCGACGTGAAATGTAATTGTGTGCTGCACTTACAGCTCAGTAACCACCTGTACTGTACTGTGCTTTAGTACTTCCAAAAGGAAGCACTAAAGTACAGAGCTGTACCAACATCACCATATGGCGATGTGTAGACATACCCATGAGTGATGTACACAGTTATTCCATATGGCTAGCTCTAGGAAGTTCCACACAGAGCTTGGTTCCACACGCTCAAGTTCAACTCTATAGGAAGCTCTTCTCGCAACAGGCTGGCTGATCCCATTCTGCAGTGCCTAGATTTCCCCCATACATTGTATGGGCATCCTAAACATCTAACTCAGCATTTGGGTTTCCACTCAGACGAGAGCAGCAAAAATTTGGCATTGGCATCCGTCCTTTCTTCTTTCTAGTTCCTAATGCTTTTCCTTCAAAACCAAAGGATGACTCCTTCTTTTCTTTTAAAATATCCATGTAGAAGATGGTGCTTTTATTTTTAAGAATAAATAAGTGATTAGACTAGTCTGAATGGAGGACAGTGGGGTTAAATCCTTCATTTGCTTGAGGTGATTCAGTTCCCCAGATTTAGCTCAGAATGTAGTCATGCATTCTCTCTTTTTGGGTGTGTCCAAATGAGCATGCACATTCAATCCGCCGCACTGCAGACCCACATTTGGTGCCGTATACTGCCCGTCACACATGCAGGCATTCCACATGCTGCTAATTTACAGTGTGTGTGGGGAGGGGACAGGGGGGAGGAATGACACCAAGAGATCCCAGTGTAAAAAAGCTCACACTAGAAAATAGAAGGGCAGCACCCATGGAGGCATGTGGAACTTGAAACTGCAGCTTGGCTAGACACTGCTGAAACACTAGGAGTCCCAAAGGATCCCAGGTAAGGTGAGTTGGGCCAGTCCAGCTGCTGGCCCCTGTCTCCCCTACCCCACATGGGTCAACTTGCCTTGCAGTAGAGTGCATGTGTACGGGCGTTTTCTAGGGACAAGTAGCAGCAGTACATATTTTGCAGCTACTGTTTGTACCCAGGCAAATGTATGTGCCTGCACATCTGGATCCAGTCTTTGTGGCCCAAATTATTTCATACAAAATATAAATATAATATAGTGGAACAGCTATAACAAAAAGGGACTTAGATTGAACTGCAATAGTCTCACTATTGACTGCCCTAGTTAGGGCCCTCTTGTGACTGATAAATATTGAATCCCCTGAAACAGAGGAAGGCATTGACCCTGGATCTCTGACAGCCTGGCTGAGCTTTACAGCAACCAAGCAATTATATGAAAAGGGTACACCACTTATTCCATATTGTTTAAAAGAGTATTTCAGCTTTTGCTGCATAGTCCAATACAATAGTGGAATTCTGAGACTACCAACTGGATTGAGTTGTCTGGACCAGATAAGCAGAGAGATAACTGGTTTTGCATTGTTCTGGGGTTTATACAGAGTTGAACATCTAGCTTTATAGCAGCAACGGTACTTGGGTGGCTATATACATACAAAGAGGCAGAACTCTAGGCACCTTTACTAACTAGAGTAGGCAGGAGATACATAGGAGTGCCTAGGTTCATAATTTTGGAAGTAGGTGCTTACATTCTGCCTAAGATTCTATCTGGATCTTGGTTTAGCATTTTAAAAAGAAGAGTTTAAAAAGTGCTAGGTAAAACATTTTATTTTGCTACAACTTTACTCTTGAAAACAGAAAAAAATCCAACAAACCCATTTTTTGAAACTTAAGTGAGCAATCACCATGTGGGAGCCTGAATACATGTGACACTGTGGGCACTTTAATTAGAGCTCTCAGAGCTGCTGTAATTAAAGCACCCCACCCTCTTCCATCCCGGAGCACCTTTAAAGTTGCCCTACAGCACAAATGATACAATATTCTGTAACTATTTTTTGCCTAGTTTGTTGTATTTATTTAAACTTTATATATACTCTAGTAAATTACTGAGCATTCTAATAGTTGTATTTTTTGCTTTGATCTTAAGTTTCTAGTTTTTCTTGAACTGAAGAAAAATGTGTATGCTCTTATATGTAATGATGTGCCACAACTTTTGTAACCAATTTTCAAAATTCTAGATTCGCCAATGAATGGGAATTACCAGGAAAATTATTATATATATTTGGGGAAGTTCAGGATCAAATTTCACTTGGACCAATTTATTTTTTTTTCTAAATACAAAGCAGATAAGGTATATCTCTCAACATAAGCTCTAAGCAGCTTTATTACGACTCATAAATATAAACATCATTCTGTGCTGATTAGAGGTAGCTGAAAAAAACTCTTGACAAAGTGAAGTTTTGTTGGAAAATAATATAATGGATCCTGATGACACCAGCCTGGGGGGTAGCAGACACTTTAAAGGACAGAATTAGAATGACGTAGAAAAACTGGAACAAATGGTCCTTAAATAAACAGAATGAAATTCAGTGAGGTCAAGTGCAAAATACTACACATCAGAAGTAGAACAAAAGCAGAAATACAAAATAAAGAATACTTTCTGTTCTATCATCTTTGGTATAGCTAGAGCCACCCCTAAGGGTGTGTGGGGCCTGGCTGGGGGGGAGGTGGCAAAGGTAAGCAGCCAGAGTTGCCAGCTCTTGGTGTCGGCCAAGGGTACAGCGCGGGGCCCAGGGTTGTTGCCCTGACTCGCACCCCCCAGAGATGGCCCTGGGAACAACAAAGAAGGATCTGAGTATTATAGAAACTAAGCTGAATTTGAGCCGCTGATATACTAGCTTTTTTGCAACAGTACACCAGGATGTATTACAAAGACATGTATAACATTAGGGAAAATAATTCTATTATTCAGCACTGACAGGGTCTCACATAAAGAATTTTGTCCCATTTTAAGCACTGTACCTAATGACATATGTTGACTAATTGAAGAGGGTCTAGAGGAAACCCCCCAAAAATACAGAAAGTATGGCATGCAAAAAGATTGTAGGAACTTGGATTATATATTCTAGAGAAGGGGGAAGGAAGTAAGTTTGCCAATACAAGGAGTGTGTTATAAAGACAATAGAGATATTTTTTTGTCTATGTCCACAGAGGATAGAATGAGAGGTAACTATTTTCAATTACAAATGAGATTTAAATTTGAGATTAGGAAGAATTTTAGTGGTTTGATGGTTAAGCATTGAAAAAAAAAATACCTCGAAAAACAGTAGGCTCTATATTACTGGATGTTTCTAAGAATAGATGAGAAAGATATTTTTCTGGAATATTTTAGACTCAGATTATCCTGCCTTGAGCAAAGGGTTAGACACGATCATTTTCTAAGATTCCTTCCAGCACTATTTTTCCATGATTTTTGTGCCTAATGTTTCATTTAAAGTATCTTGAATTTGGCTAGCTATAACTCCATTGTGAAGTCTATGGCCTTGGGGCAGAATTGCCTGCTGGGTATTCAGGAAGCCCCAAACAGCTCCTTAGTGAAATTACTATTGCTTTCTATTACAATTTAATTTTATTTAGCCTGTCTGGGGATGCCACTCTGGGGTCCAAGGAACTTCCAATTGCCTGGAAATTTCTTTAAAAAATGAATTGTTAAAAACAAATAGACAATATAAAATTATTAAAAATGTTTCTGATGAATGGAAGTCCTGGTTTTCAGATAGCTCTGATACCAAGTCATATCTTCTCTTCTGGAATTTTATCTTTTCCTAGTGAGTGCATGTCATTTTGAGCAAATTTTGTGCTTGCCTATTTCATTCTCTTCTTCTGAGATGGAAATAATCTTTCACTGCAATAAAGAAAAAGTCAATCAAGGTTAACCATGGGTTAGCCCTGGTTGTTAGGAAGATACTCCCTATGCTAGTAAAGGAAACACTAGATATTTTTTTTAAAGAATCCTAGTGAGATGAGTAAATCTTGGTCAATGACCTCAAAAAAGATGTTTCTTTCCATGAAAACATTTATTTTCAGCTGCCAAGAATCATTGGATTATTGTCAGAATTATGTTATAATTATTTACTGGTGCAATGGAGTGACATTATGGTGCATTAGCTGGTCCAGTAATTTTGATAATTTGATAATGATTAGTTGAAAGACCTTGGATTATAGTTGCCTTTTGATTCTTTTGCATTCTGTAAAATAATAACTTGTGACATTTTTTTCCACTTAACTCCTAGCCTACTGTACAGATATCTTTCCAACAGGTGGTAAGTTTAATCATGCCACTGTTGACTGGGGAAACTGTATTTCTGAATTGAGGGGCTTTTTTGAATCTGTATGTTCATTAGCTGGTATACAAGACAAGCTTGTTCTTTCACTTTTTATGTGATGTCTCTTTTCTTTTTTCTGCCATGTTATGGAACCTTGTTCCCCCCCTACCTGGTAAAGAATATTATCATATGAGAATAGTTTATTTATCTTTCCTGTTCCAGATTCTAATCTGCAATAGTATTTTGCTTCCCTCTAAACTGAATCTAGCATATAACTAAAGCAATAATTTCCACTCATTGATCTCTCTTGGCTCAACTCAAAGCTCATTGAAATAAAAAAAAAAATTGTTACCATCAATAGATTTTGAATTTAGCCTTTAATTAGAGCATCTTTATTATGTTTCATTCTGATAGTGCTGGTGGATTACAACAATAAAATCACAAACTGTCTTACATTGCTCAGAAAACTAAAGGAGGAAATCTGATGCTGATTATTCTTTGCTTATAGCATAGCTATAGCTCCATATAACAGAAACCAGGTATTGTATTGTTCGACGTTGAAAATGTTGCTCCCTTCCTCATCTTGATAGTCAGATTTACCCCTTTGTTAAACTTGATTAGTAAGACCAAAATATTGCCACTGGTGTGTACTGTACTTGTCTAAGAATCTGTATGCTTTCCATTAAGAAGGCTTATTAGGCCTATTCAAGTCATTGTGTGTCTCAGGGTTAAAGGAAAAAAAACAATTTGAAGTAAAACTTCCCTGCTTAACTGAAACCTCAGATATTGTAACATTCATGTTATGTGTCTGAGGCCCCTTAAACACTTTCTAAAATGGTGTTCTTAGACCTATTTTCTAGGTTTGTATTCCCTTTCCATTGCAGCTGATTATGACTAAAATATCAAAGAAAGTATGTTAGGTTTGGGTGAGCAAACCTAACCCAAATATCACATAACGCATAAGCAAGCACTAAATGACTGAGCAGTACCCAGCGTTACTGAACAGAAGTGTTCCTGCATGGTGTTTTTTAAATACTCCTGCACAGTAACAGTGAGCAACTGCGCATTAGCTTATTACTAATAATTACTAAAAGCATCACATCATGGTTAGTGCCTGCCAACATTACTGCACAGTAGCATCTCAGGTAGATGCTCCCTGTATTGTGTTTAGTATCTTTAATAGGAAGTACTACATAAAGGCACATTAGGCAGCCCTAATGCGCAGGAGCAAAAGAAAATGCCCCTTTAGTGATGTTTAATACACAGTGTTTAATTCTACTGTGCACTAGTGTATTAGCACTGTTTTTGCCATGATGCTTTAATGCAGAATAGAATAGGCTACTGTGCATTAAAGTGCACATGTAAGCATGTCCATGTGGAAGGAAGGAAAGACTCTACTCTTTCTTGGTACTTTTCTTCATGTATAACTGATCAAAGTATTTACAGTAATAGCACTTACCATGCTATCTTCCACTGTTCCTGCTGTTTAGGGTATCATGAGTAGAATTTAAAGGGGGCCCCTTGTTCCTTGTGTCATTTTATTCCCAGGAAAAATAATCTACTGAATTTTCTTGAGCGTGCATTATTTCTGCTGTCTTATATATTTGTTCCCATGTGTCTCTGTCACAGAATGTGAGAGAAAATCATGAAAGTTTTACAGCCACTTTTGTTAGCATCATACCAAGTTTGAGCTCCTGGAGAGATGCTCACTCAAACAAACAGAAAGAAAGATCTTTTTTTTTTTCTTCCTCTCTTAACTTTGTTCTGAGAATGACATAATATTCCTTCCTTATTTCTTGAAGGGGCCCAGATGCAGCTGATGATGATGATTCCTAGTTAATTCTTTCTATTCCTTTCCTAATCTTATGGAGGGGTTTGATGGGCCATCACAATCAATGCTTCACTTCATGTTAGGCAGGAAGGGATACTCCTTAGTCATTTTTATACTAATGACAATTTCCATATGATTCTATTGTGATAGACCAGTCTCAGATACCACTTCCAATAGTGACGTTGTCTTTTTTTAAAGATACTATGTCTCTCTTTTTAATACCTGTACTGTTAACTGTCTCACTGTAGCTATGACATACATTCACTTGCTGAACCACAATATTCTTGGCATCTTAACACCAAGAATAAAAGAATCTAATAGTGTAATATCCTTTCCAGAAGTAAAAAAATTCCTGCAGAGAGGGCAAGGACAGGAGGGAAAGGCATTATGGAAATATTAACATTCTGAAGAGCTGCTAGTAGACTGTGAGCAATTTTTAAATTTTTTTCTCTAGTTTTTTTCATACTCTCATATCTTAGTTCTTATGTAACTTCATCTATGCACTGGTGAAGAAACATTAGTGTTGGAAAGAATTACATGCATCAAATGAAGTCTGCCTCTTGCATAACACACTTTTAATTGAGTCTGTATTTTTCTATTCGTATATAATATCTCTAAAGTCTACAGGGACATCTTAGTACATATTTATGCAGATGACTCTGTTATTTATGGAATGGGATCAGATATTCCCCAGGTGGTTGTAAAACTGCAATCTCACTTTGACAAGATACAAATTGGTTTAGAGAAAACAAATTATTCCAAAGTCTTTAGAAACTGAAGTGGTGATGTTGAAGCGTAGTAACAGGATAAGTCAATCTAAAAGATGATGATTTTAATCATTCAAGACCAGAAAAAAACTCATGTTCTGTTGTGCTCTTGACTTTATGTCACTGATCTTTTTCCTGCACTGATTTCTGAAGTAGAATGTCATTGAGATGATGGAGTCCACTGCCTCTCAGAAAAATAGAACTTGATATGTGTCATTTGATCTTTACAAATCTTGTGATGTGCTGAGAATGACAGCCATGTACCTCTAGCTCCCCTTAATGAAGAAGACAGAAGTAGCATTGATCTAAATGGGGGAAGATACTAAAAGGTTGATGGCAAAATTTAACAAAGGATATTTCATGAGTATAGAATGACACGGCAGAAATATAGCTTTAAAAATAAATAAGTGTTCAAAATGTATAATTTCTATATCAATATAGAAACTAATATATTCCGGACACATATTGGTATATTCTAAAAAGATGTGTAAGCCTGTGGGAGAATACTTTAACCTCCCTAGACATTCCATCACTAACCTCAGAATAGCTTGAAACAATAGACTTAAAATCAACATGAACATGAAGTCACAGAACAAGAAATGATGCACAGACTGCATTGTGTTAAGTATGGTCTCAACTGAGACTGGATTCTCGTCCTATTACCTGGAATGTTTTTTTATAACCCTTTTGTCCCTCAATGAGTTAACTGTTGAATTTATCCCTTTTGATGCCATCTACCCAACTTCACCTCTCTCCTCAGTGCCTCCTCTCCCTTTCCTTTCCTCCCCTATCGTATGTCAATTACTTTATTCCTTTCTGTTTAAAACCTCTGCTCTCTGAAAATCCTTTCATAGCACCTGGTGAAGTCGGTTGTAACCTACAAAAGTTTATGCATCTTTTGAATGAGTTAATCCCTAAACTGCCATCCTGCCAGGCCTGCTGTATATCTATATAGTGCATATTAAGCAATGTCAATGAGTGCAGACTGTTAACACTTATTTTCTTGTTTATTTTAAACTTTATTAATAGTTATTACCAGGGATCCTGCTTTTCTCTGATTAAAAAAAATCTTTTTTTTCAGATATAAAAGTACAACCCCAAATTCAATTTTTTCCATGATTAAAATGAAACACCACTCATGTGTGTGTGTGTGTGTGTGTGTGTGTGTGTGTGTGTATTACTGGCATTTCATTTTAATCATGGAAACAAGCTACTGCGCAATAGCATCTGAAAATACACAGAAAAATGTGGATTTGGGGTTATTTTTTATATCTGAAAATTTGGGACTTTATTTTCCTCAGAGAAAATCAAGATCCCTGGTTATCACTATCTAGAACTATCAAATCTGAATGAACAATCTGTAATAAATTTCTAGATTGATAGTTAAAAAAAACCTTGATTATATTTGCTTTTCTTCAGGGTAAAAAAAATGCATGTCAATTCCTATGAACAATTTTATTTCAGGTAATGAAACACTGGGAAATCAGACTGCTTTTCTAGAGATCAAGGAATATGATGACTGAAAAAGTTGAGCTGTCTAATCATTATTTTAGAATGACTCATACCAAGTGCAGTTTCCTGAGAATGACTTTTCTTATTGCAAATTAATAGCATTGTATCTGAAAGGAGGGAGGTGTTTCAGAATTGCGACTGAGTAATATCAGTAAAATGCCAGACCATTTTTTAACTGTGTCCATAGTGCTCTGTTGAATTAAATGTGTTCTGCTTTCTGGGTGATTATTGATCTACTTCAATTGAAGAATCGTGGAAAATATTTAACATTGCTATTTATACATCTGTTCCACTCCATCTACTAGTTGGAGACCTTTTTCTGTGGTTATCTGACATCTCAGCTGAAAACCTAATCTGAATTTGAGAAAGTTGAATCTTGGGTGTGGTAGTCTATAAATTTAGCTATGAAATGGTAAAAATAAATGTGGCAATGTACAGATGAGTGGGTGGAGACAATCGATTCTTTCATTATTTTGGAAGACATCATTTCATAAATAGGAGTACTATAGCAGTCATTGAGAAGTCAAGAGTTCCAGCTTTTTCTTCAAACTGTTGGCAGTGAGCCAGCAAGAAATAATAAAGTGTATTGTTCTGTCTTGCATTCAAAATATTAAATGAATTTATTGAAGTATTAAATCAAAGTAATGAGACCACTAGAAATCTGAGTCTTTTATGCCCTGTTTTTTTTCCCATCATGTTTTGTCACTCAACAATGCAGATTTTGTTTTTTATCCCTTCCAAATATTCTGCAATGATCTCAGCTTTGAGAAAAGCAGAGAAAGGGGAGTCTTTGATCAATATAACATTAAAAATAAATAAATACATAATAAAGCATTAAAAGTAAGAAAATACATAAATAAAAAGAACCTACCCACAAATTTACACAAGCACCTTTTCTTAAAAAGCATCCTTTCTTGGCCATTCATAACTACAAAGATCTATATCATCCATCCAAGTAAAAACACTGAATGACCTGTAAAGGAGAAAAAGTAAAACAGCCAAATGTCTGAAGAAATTGTATGCTGACTACTTTTTATTCAGCAAAAACTAGAATCTGAAATGCAAACTCATTAGGACAATACTTATACCTTCTCTGCTTTACATAATGTTGTGTACCCAAAAGTGTTTAACATATTTTTCATAAATATGTTCAGTATGATAATTTTAAAAGCATTATGCTTTCAACTGCAGGTCAATATGTGAAGGGGTTTGGACAACAACACAATAAAAAGATTGACAAAAAGAAGCTTTTTTCTTCTTACCTAATCAAAGGCTTTTAATATAGTGATAGGACCTAACCTATCTCTCAGCATAATCAAAGGAAATACCTATGCAGTTGGGAATTCATACCTGGTTTTCAACTTTAAAAAAATATATATTTCTTTTCATTTTAGTAGAAACCATTCACTTTCACTTGGAAATGGCATGGTACACAGCTGAAGTATTTCTATGAGTCTACTGGTGCATCAGGTTAGTTAATTTTCAACCCTCTTGAACAATTTTAGGTTTTTTACATTTGACAAAAAAGTTTGAGTTTACAACCTGTTTTTTTTACTCCAGGTGCCATTTTTAATAGTGACTGATTCCTTTTAATTCATGCTTGATTAGTTTAGTGTTATAAGGCCTTGCTATATGGAATGAACAAATATTATTTCGGGTGAACATTGTATTATATACCCAGAAGTAGTTAAAAGTGTTCCCACCAAAATGCAGCTGACTCAAGTGAGCAGTTGCATTGTAATTCCACAACAATATACACTATAACATATATACATAAATATTTTTATTTTATTTTATTGTTCTTCCTCCACTCTGGTTACAACTGCTTCTGCTTCATTTCATATGCTGAATACTTCAGTGTTTTTTTTTTTCCAAAGGCAAAGATCAATGAAGAAGAAAATATGTTTGAATCTCCCATGTCTCTGCATACAGTTACAATAAGAAACTCAGTAAAAACAGCTCAAAGCTTCCAAAAAATGGCATGGTGATTGCTATCCGGTTACAGAAGATTTTGCTTTTGTTTTTAATCTGTATAAAAAAACCCAACAATGCTGGTTGGCAATTTTGCATATCTTCCATGCTTGCAGGTGAGTCACTCAAATCTGGATGAAGTTTTAATTAGTAATATAGGAGTTACTGAAAGCTGTGTGGCCATGGCTGATCAAGGTAGGAACAGGAGATGTGTTTGTTACAGTTCAGAGCTTGACACCTGCAATGTGATGAATGCTAGGTACACATTGCTTATCTGTAAGCAAGCTGCAGAAGCAAGTCATCTATAAAGTAAGGAATTGAATGCAGATAGCTATATGGAGCCACTGGAATTTTGTTTGCTAATTTTTTTATAAGAACAGTTTATGTATGTTGTAGAAATCCAGGTGGCACATAGTTTGTTTTAAGGCTCTCTACAAAACAAGACATCCTTTTTGAAAGTTCAGAAGGGAAAGAATATGTTTGCACATGTGCTCTTAAATTGAAAAGTATAATATTCCAAACTTGGCATTGCATTACTAAAGTTACAAGCAAACTTTCATTCTGTGAATGTGTATATTTCCTGCAGATTTAAGGATGTCTATGCAGAAATAAACATTGGTACATTTATTATCTAATACCTTTTATTTAAATTTATTTCTAAATATTTTAAATACTCTATCACTGTTGCTGTATTGAATGTACATTTTGTGTAGGAAGTAGTTGTAGAGTATACATTCTTTGTAGCTGACTGGGAACCATTACTAACTTCTACATGCAGTAATTTGACTGTAGTGCTTTCCAGAAAGTCTTTAAAAGGTAGAGCGTTGGCCTGTATTTTATCACAGAGTTACTCACAGGCATAATAGATTATGATAGTAGTTCTATGTCATTTATAATTAATAGACTATCATTTGTAAATCATGTAATATGGAGCAAGTTCAATTCTTACTTTCTAAAAACAGAAATAATAAAAAAAGAACAAAAAAATGCTCAAGAATATCTTATTGTTTTCAGACACATACTATCCAGTCAACTTTGCTGCTCTATTTCCAAAGGGTCTTGGATTTATGCTCTAAATAGCTAATGTGAAGTTTATCAAGGTTAATGGTAATTACAGTATCAGATTTAGGCTCCAAATTATAGGAGACCCCCATTATTCTAGGTCAAGTACAACCACATAGCAAAAGAAGTCCCCTGCACTAAAGATCATACAATACAAATACACAAGACAGACAACAAATTTGAGGGGAAACAAAGCAATATATTGTTGTAGCCAAAGTCACATAGGTCAGTGGTAGTCAGCAATAGACATTAGAGTGAAATCCTGGTTGCCTTGCAGTACTAAATTTCTATTGATTAGTGTAGGGCCAAGATTTACCTCTGATTTCTTGAGCCCAGTTCCAGTTCTCTAACCACTACAATAGAAAGTTTAGTATGGGTCTGAATGGTGAAACACATTCTATTTTACAGTTAACAGCCTCCAGAAGAAATAATCCCAACAAGTATTTCAACTACTTGGCAGTGCTATTTGAAAATATTATTAGTCTTCCACATCTAGTGAAATAAACATTGCTAATGTTTAATCTTTTTTTTTCTTTTTTGCTAGTATGCAGATGTTTTTGTACAGAGAAATCAGCATACCTTTTAATGTTTGTCTACTCAGCAAACAGTGTGGCCTGCTGTTTCAGAATGGGAAATCGATACCTATTAAATTTAGTAAAATGAACATGCCATAGAAACAAAGGAAGACTCAACAGTCTTTTCCTGCTGCACCAGGGTTCACAGATATTCTCCTCCTTTCCTATATGAGTGATGAAAGGAAAGTGAGATGTGTATCTAGAGGCACCCACCATGTATCGCTTCAGTGCTGCATTGTGTAGGTTGTGTCAGTAGAAAAACATGAAGGGTTTTGCCATTGGGACTATCAGTTATGTGATAAACAGGATGCATGATGCATGGTTCTGGGTTAGGGAATATATAGTATTATATGGCATCTGAAAGAGGCTTTAAAAGGGGTTGTAAAATCTGGCAGATGTGGTGCTCTTAACTGTTGATAGAACAAGCACAGGTAGACACTGTTGGCGCAGAATCTAAACACATTTCAGCACATTTCAAAGGCAGGCTGACTTTGTCATGGACAGATTGTGACATTTTTCAAAAAAGACAGAATTTAGATTGTGTAGGTGTTCATTTTAGTTATTTGCTTACAGATTTTCAGAAATTTGTGTTTTGCTCAATTCAGCATTATGGAATGACAGAAGATAACAATATCAGGCAACCTTAAGGTTGTGTTAATAAAGTTATTTCGGCACCACATTTCCTAGATTTTTGTCATGAAAGGTAAATGCTTCTTGTAGAAGTTCATGGACTCTGTGGGAACTGTCGTCATGCAGGTGTGCAGTTGGATCACTCTTATGGCTAAATAAAACCAAAGGTGCAAAGAAAATCCTAAAGCACACCCTGCCACATACTTTGATATACTGAAGGGGAAATAATGGTATACAAACACACACACAGACACACACACATGCACACACACACGCACACACACACACACGCACTATATAATTGAAATATATATATAAATGAAACACCACTATATATATAAGATTTCATCTTAATCATGGAAAAATGTAGACTTTGGGTTACTTTTGTTAATCCGAAAATTGAGGATTTTTTTTTCCAGAGAAAACCAGGATCCCTCCTAATCATTAACACATTACATTAAAGGTAGGTATCACTTCCTCTTGCCACACTTTAAAACAAGTTGATCACAACTGTGTTTTCTTTGGTTCTTGTTCCTATTAGAGTATATGTGATGTGCTCTGGGAATGCTAATTAAACTAGACTCTTAGGGCACTTTGTGAAGCAAGGCCAAGCTTCTAGATCTCACAGAGTGGCATGGTATGTTTGAGGGTGCTACTGCTAGGCAGAGTATGTTTGTAGGAGGTTAAAGTATGTTCTCCTTCCTTTCCCCCTCTTCTGGATCATGAGAATAGATTTTCTGTTGGCTGCAGGCTTACGTTGTTTAATGTTTTCTGTTCATGTGAAAACATATTTTAATAGAAACTTTCAGTGAGAAGCCTTAATATACCCTCTAAACATCTTTAGCTCTTCATAAATAACTTTAGGTATTTGTATCCTAAAATACTCTCATTTATTTGAGAGCATGTTCAATTCAGTGGGAAACAGATTTCCAGGGGAATCATGAGTTTTACAAGTAAAAAAAAATAAACCCTAAATAAATTAACAAAAGCTGCTAGAACATGACAAAGTTGGCTAGGTCCGATGTAGAATTTAGGTGCTGAAGCTACTTTTATATGGGTATGAGGCACCATATCCAATATTAAGACCTCCTCCCCAATGAGGTACCATAGTCTCTAGATGTTTTCCGTATAATTGCCTAAATCTGAGAAGCTCACCATCTTTCTCTTCCCTAAATCTAATCACAATCTAGAAACTTGATGAGTTCTTTCTTCTGCCAAGTGCCTTAAAGAGTACAGTTCAAAAAGAACAGAGCATTTCAAACACACAGAATTTCTAATGGGCATTGTCATGCAGTCTGAGTTGCCATGACTGACATGTAGTTATAGGAGCCATTTTTAATCACCTTTCTAAGATACTTAATTGTATTTATTGATTAGATGAATGCTTGCTGACTAATGTTGGATCTTAGATTCACTCTGAATGCCTTATTTAAGAGCTGTAATCCTTTTTAGGATGTAGTTCTTAGTCATTTCAATTCTGATTCTGTGGTGGTTACATATAATCCATTTTACTACTGGAAATTCAATGACCTTTAGAACTTTTCACATAACCCAAACTAGAGAAAAAATGAAGAACGATCTTATTTTTAGCAGTCAATTTATTATCTTTTAAAGAAAATTATTGTTTGCTAGCTTGGCAGAGGTGTTAATTACAAATTGTATATTTAAAATTATTGTTGGCACACATTAGTGTAGTGCATCTGGTAGAAAAGGATGATATCATTCTTAGCCATTTTTGTAGTGTAGTTTTCCCTAATTACACTGCTGTTAATCTGAATACCTAAAGAGACAGTGCTTATATTAATAAAACAGAATCTCAGTTGCTACCCAGGGGAAGTTGTTTTTTTTCCCTTTACATGATCCTCTGGACTTAATATCAACACAAGAACCAAATTTAGTTGCATGCCACTTAAGTATGTGTAACCAGCTGTGAATTTATTTTTGACTATAGCACATGAAAAAGTTTTTTTTTTCTTTTTGAGATCTAGGTGTTAATTGGTATCTTTGTATCCTGCTAATTAAGTTCTAGCAACACCTTTTCCCTCTTCCTTGCTCTGAATTTAATGAGCTCTAGTTTTATTAATCTATTAGATAATTAGATAAAACACAAAAGGTGGGTTTTTTTTAAAGAATAGCTTTAAAGAAGTAAACCTAATAGATTTTAAAGACACAATACATATAATAGACAAAAAATAATAAATATCATTTAGCGTTTACTAAGGGATTTCCTATGCTAATTTACACATATTTTTAATTGTGAAATGTAAAAGCAAAATCAACCACTGTTAAAGACTTGTATGTTAATCTGTTTATAATTTTGTACTGAGTACTGGAGCATCACATTGGGTATATTTTATACACAAATCTAGAACACCTACAATAAATACAAAATGGCTTTTGCCAGCCAATACTGTAATCACAGCATCTTTCTTTTTTTATGGTATTGTAAGAGTGATGTGGTAGTCATGATAGTCCAGAAATTATGTGACAGGCGAAGATTTCTTAAGGTGATACCTTTTACTGGGTCAATTATGTAGCTGGGATAAAATTACACAAGCTTTCAAATGCAAGACATTCTTTATCAGGTCTCTTTAGCTGTGTCCAGACAAGTGCAGATGTGCAGTGTAGAGCTACAGACTGATCTGCAGTGCCACACACTGCACATGCAAGCGTTCCTTGCTCTGCTACTTTGCACTCAGGGGATGGTTTTTGACCCCAGGAGATGCTGGGGTAAAAAAATCCATGCCTTAAAACAGTGGAGCAGCACAAGGAGCAGCACACACTGCTTAAACCCAGAGCTTGGCTGGCCCTTCTCCAGCTGCTGTCCAGGCTCCTAGCTGCAGGAAAGCCATGGCTGCAGCTCCCTGAGGCCCCCAAGACTCCAGGTATGGCTGCTGAGGCCAGGACAATTGCTCGGGATAACCTGCCACATGCCAGAGGTCACACTGCATGGGCATTCCCCAGGGACAAGCAGAAGAGACACAAGGTATGCTCATGTCCACATTTGTGTGGACACAGCCATTTTGTCTAATGTTTTGAGTACTGCACTTTTCTGAGATTTCAGTGTAATGTCTGCCTTAAGTTTAAATTAGTGGGATGTGAGTGAGTTTAGTTTGTTCTATAGCTGGATGGAATATACTTAAGAATTTTTACATTTTATTCTTGATTTGGAAAATAAGTTAATTGGACTTTTGCAACTGCCTGAATGAATATAGTATGTGTGTGTGTGTAAAAGAACCATCAACATGAGGGTGGTTTTGGGTAAACCAATTCAGATTAAATAAAAAGCAAGCCCAGACATATATTGAAACTCCAAAATAAATATGTGCATAAGTTGATTTTTTTTGTGTGTTTGAATAACATCTTAGTAATAATTTTGTTCATTTCTGCATATCATGATATTTAATTGAATTAAAGGAGCCTTTAAGAATCTTGTTAAAATATAGGAAGCAAAGGGTAGGACTAAAAGATTATAAATGATACTGAATTTTTTCATGTAGTCAACTCCCAAGATGATGGAGAATAGCTACATAAAAATTTCCAAAAGTTAAGTGAATGGGCAAAAAAAAAAATGTAATACATAGCTAACTTAAGGAATTTGTTGTCACAGGAGGTGGTGGAGCAGATAACGTAGGCAGGTTTAAAAAGGTACTCAATAAATTCATGGATGATAGTTCTATTAATGGTTATTGAACAGTAGGTTTGGAGATGTTTCCTCTGGCATCTTTTAACCAACAGTTGTGGATACCAGGGAGGATATTGAATAGGGGATAGATCACTTGAGAGATATCTAGTTCAGTGATCTCTCTCTCTCTCTCTCTCT
>JAGPOW010003316.1:99008902-99026140 GCA_030014935.1 Caiman crocodilus
TCTCTCTCTCTCTCTCTCTCTTTCCGTCTGTCTCTATCTCTCTAGCATCCATTTTTTGTCACTGCCTAAGACAGAATACTGAACTAGATAGACCACTGGCCAAGACCAGAATGGCATTCCTTATGTTCTTATTCATGCAAAATTTGGTATCACTGAAAAGGAATTTTCTTTGGCTTTGGATAACAATCTGAAATTTTAGATACTTATTTTTGCAGAGTATCTAACCCATCTGAAGTTAACCAATCACTTATCAAGACCTTAGGCACTCTGGTTCAGAATTTCAAATCATGCTGTAATCAGGAACAGTGCACTCAAGGTCCACAGATGTCTTGCTCCATACTTCAGCACTGTTAAAGTTTTCAAAGTTGCTGTTGGCCCATAGATATCTTTTCCATGGTAAAGTGTGTGTCTGCTTCACTGCGATTAAACTGTGATTCTTAAAGGCACTTTTTGGCCCTGTTTATATATAAAATAAGACGTTCTAAGGTTTTTGCTTTTTTTTAATAAGAATCCCTTCAGCCTGCTCTAGGAAATTCATTTGAAGTAAGTCTGTGAAGGGTTTTGCCCAAAGGCAACAGAACTACATTCATGAGTTCCATACAACTCTAACATTAAATCACCCTTGCTCAAATAAAAATAATATATAATCTAAATACATATCTACATGTCACACAAACATGTAGGGAACATAACAAAAGAATAGTTGAGAAACTATAGTTGTGTCAAAGGCTTAGTGAGGTTTGCTAAATATAAAACTATCTTTTTAATCACTAGAAATAATTTGCCATTATCATGTTTTGCTGTTTGAACATGATCCAACATTTCTCTGTATTGTAGCTTTTTAAATTAGTGACTTTGATTACTGCAAATAGGGTGCAATAATTATACAGTCATATCTTCAGGGATTCAGAGATAGGACAGTTTAAGTTAACTTTCTACTTCTTGTGAATCAAAGATTATGCTCTCATGGCTCTTTTCTTATGTGTCTTACCTCTTTTTCAGAGTTCTTCTGCTGTCCTCTCAATTAGTAAACCTTAAGACTTTCCCCTCCCTTAGCAGAATAAACTAATTATATACCTTTGTTTCTGACATGCAGTTTCTGTCATTGGCTACAGAAACAGGTATGCCTTATCTAGGTTTAGGTAGATCTTTGAATTCTATATCAGTCTGGTCCTCTCTATTGCCTATAGCATGCTTAAATCAATTATTCAGTCTGTTAAAAATGCCACAAAAATCCTTAATTTTAATCATATCTAATCTATCTTCAAAGTACTTTGATATTTTCTTCATTATCTGGATCAAATGTTATCCATTTGTCCAAAAGGTTTTGCACAACTGGACCCCTCCCACTTTAATTCTTTTTATTCTCTGCAGATCTCTTCGGTCTATTCATTTTCCTCAGCAACATGACTAATTGGCAACTGCATAACACTTCAAACTCTCATTTGTTGGCCCTTTCATCACTGATCATTGCCCTTGGACATCCTTTCTGACATGTACTGTGCTTTCTCTAGGTTTCTGTTTAAACCATTTATTTAAAACAAAACATTTTTTTTCCATAGAGTATTCGGACTTCATTTAATTTTATCTCAGAAAGTTTTTCTGCTTTCCAAATCAACTCAAGTCAAAGATTTAATTTCTGGTTTCATTGATCTGTGCATCTGACTGACCTACTGTTGTACACCACTGTAAACTTCCAGACCTAACTGTTATGACTTTAGCCCCCTTCTTTCTATGAGCTAATGCCCTCAGCCCTCATTGTCTCCCATTGTATAGTATGGTCTTTCTCTCCTCCTGGTTGACATACACAATCATAGGAAACTGGTAACAGAGCCTAAAGAAGAGAATTCAGGCCAAAAAGGACATGGCACTACAACAATAATATGGGCACCACAGAGACTTAAAAAACAAAACAAAATGTGATTGATGTTGATTCAAACAAAATATTTAAACATTTTCCTAATCCAGGGCAAAACAAAAATAAATCTACTATATCCATTCCCAGTGAGACAAATAATTTATTCTTGATCACTCTGCATCAATCAGACATATTAAAAAATAATTATAAAAATGTTCCCACTCTACCTGCCCTCCTTTTCGTACTCTCCTAGAAATAAATTAAGTGAAAAGGCTATGCATGAAAATTGCATGCAATTACAAATTTCTCCTATCAATCATATTGCATTTCTTTGCTTCCTTATTTCCTTCCTTCGCATTCTCCACCATTTTCTACCACCCAGTTTTTAATCAATTTATATTGTAAATATTTAGGGTAGAGGCCTTACATTTATTTTTTCAGTCATTTAATCTGACATAACTCCAATGAATCAAGAAGAGTTAATCCTGGTGCAGAAGAGGCTCCTTCTCATATTGTTTGTTGAAAAAGGTTTCAACACCATCTAGTACAAACACAGGTACATTATTAGATCCCAAATCAGCTCCAAACACAATCATGCATTTTGTACAGTTAAAAAGTAATGCTTTTTGTAAGAGGGAACCCCTGTCCCAGTTACTAGGATGGCTTATAGGTAAAGGAACGGGGATGAGGCAGGTAATGAGACAATTAACTGCACCTTATCCTGGGGAAAGAGGGGTAAAACAGGACCAGTCAGAGGGCTAAAAGGGGGCTGGACTGAGAAATGTAAAAGCCCTGTTCCTGAGCTGGAAATGGTAGTCTGGCCCTGCAGGCTGCAGAGAAAGAAGCTCTTATATAAAGCTGCCACAGGAGGCAGATTGGGCAGGGGCCCAAGCAGTCCCAGAGAGAGCTGAGAAGAAGCAGGCAAGGGGAACTAGTAGCTCAGAGGGAAGGATTAACCCAGGGTTGGAAGAACTTTGTTTCACAGCCCATTGTGCTTGTGTTTTAGTCATGTTTAAATAGCAGAGAATGAGTTGTGACTATAGGAATGAAGGAGACAGCAGTGCTTTAGCATGCCCCCCTGGTGGCCATCGCCATGGGTCTTGCCCCTAAGGCAGAAGGGTAGAGTCTATTAAGGTGCAGGTGGTGGACCCTCAGAAGAGGAGCAGTGTTGTCAAGGCAAGGCTGAGCCCTGGACACTGAGGTCTAGAACAGTACGCCCAGGCAAAGGATGTGGCAAAAGAGATAAAAGGGGCCAAGGTTGTGACAGCTGAGACCCTGACAAGTGACTCAAACTATGGGTGCATCTCCTTAAAGGGGAAGTACCATGAGAAGGCAAAAAGGCCCCAGGTGTGGCTGGTCAAGTCAGACAGAGCAGCCTATTATTGTCCCTTAAGGCTCTTTGATACTGTCAGGGAGACTATTGTTCCTCAAGAACCTCTCCTGATCAACAACAGGGAATATCAAAGGCATGGCAGCTGAGTGACTGGAGCTAAATGGGGTTGGGAAGGAACCAGCAAGTGAGGAGCAGGGGGAACCCCTGCATGGCCTGCAATGTTATTTACAAACAAACAAAAAAAGAATTATGAAAGAGTACTTTATGAACCCCAGTCTGAACTTCAGACTTGGTTGCATCCCTTCTATCATCTCTCTGCCCTGTATCTCCTTTTGTAATTAGCACCTTGTACTACATTCCGGTGTTTACAAGAAGATTGTTTATCTTCTCCCACATAATGTTGAGTCTTATGATTTTTACAAGTCTCTTTCTATTTTCTTATGTCTTCACAGTCCACAAGGACAGTAGGAAGGTGATTTGTTTCTCCTAGGTGATTCAGTAACTGAGGCATCATCTTGGTTAGGTATTAAATTTCCTTACTGACATAGTTGTTTCTTTTTTGTATTTCATGATTGATTGAATTTCTGGGTCCTGATCTGCCATTGAATTAAGCGAATAAGTAACATATGCTAGATAGAAAGCAGTAGAACATCTCTTTTTGTCCTTTCAACTTTCTTGCAACATTAAACTCAGTTTTTCTATGTTCTGCACAACAGTATCGAGGGGAAAAACGCCCAAACAAACAGTAAAGGACAAGGGCAGCTAATAGGTTACAGTCTACAGTAGTGTTTTGGATCATGGGATCCTCTTTTTTCCTTAACATAAGTATCCTTGAGTTTACTGAAGAAAGTGACTTTCTGTGAGATACTGGAAGAATGCAATACTTCTCTCTGATAAAGCCTAGAACAAAATTAATTGCAATATCCTAGTGGAAGTACAGACTTACAGTATAGTATTTTCCAAAAAGCATACATTTCTTGGAAAAAAAGTGTTTCAACTAAAAATATTTAGTCTAAAAAACCAAAATATTTAATGTTAGAATCAGGTTGTTAAAACAGTTTAATCCCTTTTCTTTTCAGGTTTTGTCATTTTGAAATGAAAATTATATTTCAAACCATTTCCTTTTAGAAATATCAAAGCAAAACAATTTGATATTTTCAAAAATTTCCCTTCACCATTCTTGTTGTTAAAACTATGACATTCAAGAATAGTTTCCTTTTTCTAAAAATGCCAGTTTTCAGAATTTGTGCTATTTCCCAAAATTTTTGTCCAGTTCTAGTCATCAGTTAGATTTTTCTGTTGGTTATATTTCTGTTCAAGAGAAAAAAATGGATAGAATAACATAATGTAATACAAACCAACCACAGAAGTGCCCTGCGTAATGGATGCATCTATACATTGCCATACGGCGACATTGCTACAACACCATGTTTTAATACTTCCTTTTGGAAGTACTAAAGCAAGAGTTTTCAAACTTTTGAAACAAGTGTACCCCTTCTGTATCAAAGTTTCACCTCATGCATCCCTTTATATTTTTTCTTGTTTTAAGGGGGGGAGCACAGTTTGAAGCCCCATGGTGAGGGAGGGAGTATGTCGGGGGCAGGTGCCACCCAGCCTGAGTGGGCCATGGGACAGACCAATGAGTAGCTCATTTGGGGGGACACAGGGAGGAGGGATGGCTTCTGCTGCCATACTTACCCTGGGAGGTTATGGAGGGTGTTCGTCCCCAATTCTGCATGTGGGACGAGGGTGGAGGGGGCAGATTGAGGCTTCAGTGGTGGGGGAGGGCGTGGGGAAAGGGAAAGAGCTGACAGCTGGGGGATAGCATGGGACTGAGATGTATGGGGGGGTGGCTCTTGCCCTGGGAGGGCATGGGGGGCTTGTGCCCCCAGATGTGCCACTGCCTCAGGCCCACTTCCTCCCCCCACAACGAACTTACCAGCCAGACCCGGCTCCAGTTCATGTAGCCAGGCTGCATTCCTGCCTCCCTGCCTTCTGCACTGTGGCTGTGTGCACTCATGCAGAGTTCTATGTACCCCCTACAATCCTTTTAAGTACCCCTAGGGGTATGCATACCCCCAGTTGACAACCACTGTACTACAACATGGTGCAGTATGGATGGTTACTGCACCGTGTGCATGGTACACGGGTAGTTTTTACTGCTATGTCACCATCGTGTGTAGACCCTCTTGATCAATACATTACCATAGATAGCATGCTGTACAGCAACATAGCACATCATCATATCACCATAGGGCAACATGTAAATGCACTCTGTATGAAGAGAATATTTGTGCCTGTTTTGCTATTTTGTGGCATCATAATTGGCTAAATGTGTCATGCTGTAATTTATGGCACAATCGCCATGTTAATCATGCCATAAATGTAATGTCTACCAGGGACATCTAGTTAACACTGCTTGACAGATTCAGTAAGATCCTTTCTTGATCCGGGAGTTCCTGTTAGTCAGTCCCATATCTCTAGGTCCTCTGACCCATGCTATATCTGAACTGTGAAGGGTCTTTCAGCAGAATATTTCTGTTTTCCAGTCTACTAATTCAGCAAAAAACCTTTCCAGATTTTTATGCCAAAATTAACAAAGCAGAACCTCATCTTCATACTACATGGGAAAAAAAAAAAGAATAGGCATGTAGAACCTCAAACTCACATTAATTCTTACTATAAGTATGGCTCATGAAATCACAGCATTGAGGAGTTTAGTATTTTAAAAGCAAATCATGAAGTTTGTACTTAGTTCTAGGAGTGAAAACACCTTTGTAGTATATGTTACTGAACTTATTGGCTTAAAAGAGGCCAAAACATTATCTACTGACAGCAACATGGACTCTGTAAACAACAGAATTACATCTATTTAGTACAGGGAGGATTCAGAAATACATTTTTTGTGTATCAGGTGTTTCTTGTAAGGTTTCAGTTTCCCCAGGAGGAAGGGTCATCTTTTAGAAATCTATTTCAAAACAAATGTAACCATCTTATGAACCCTAACTTCCCTTTGAAGGGTCTATGACAAACTTAATAACATAAAATAATAGAAAATGAGGATTGCAATGGACCTCAGGAGGTCATCTAGTCCAATTCCTTGCTCAAAGCAAAATGAACCCTAACTAGATCAGCCCAGCCAAGGCTTTGTCTAACTAGGTCTTAAAAACCTCCAAGAATGGAGCTTACACAATCTTTCTGTGTAAATTGTTCCAATGCTTTACTATCTTCCTTGTGCAAGAGTTTTTCCTAATATCTAACTTAAACTTCCCGTGCTGCAACTTGAGACCATTGCACCTTGTTCTGTCATCTGACACCACTGACATTCTAGCTCCATCCTCTTTGGAACCAGCCTTTAGGTAGTTGAAGGCCTGCTATTAAATCCCCTCTCATTCTTCTCTTCTTCAGACTAAATAAACCCAGTTCCCTCAGCCTCTACTCATAAATCATATGCCACAGCCCCCAAATCATTTTCTTTCTTCTCTGCTGCACTCCAATTTGTCCATATAATTTCTGTAGTGGAGATATCCAAACCTGGGCACAGTACTTTAGATGTTGCCTCGTCAGTGTGGAACAGAGGGGAAGAATCACTTCCCTTAATCTGCTGGTGACTCTCCTATGAATTTAGTCCAGTATGCCATTAGTCTTCTTCACAACAAGGGCACACTGTTGGCTTATATTTAGTTTAATGTCCACAGTAATTCCCAGCTCCTTTTCTGCAGAGATGTTGCTTAGCCAGTCAGTCCCCAACCTGCATGGGATTGTGCTGGACTTTGCACGTTTTATTGAACCCACATGAGATTTTTTTTGGTCCTATCCTCCCACTTTTTGAGATCTCTCTGAATCTTACAGCATATCAGCTACTTCACTCAGCTTGGTGTCATACTCAAACTGAGGGTGTTCTCTATCCCATTTTCCAGGTCTTTGGTGAAGATATTGAAAAAAAAAAACCAGTGCAACACCTGGAGTACTACACTTGATACCAGATGCCAATTTGATACCAAGCCATTGATTATTACCCATTGAGCCTGATGATTAGGGATCCTGGTTTTCTCTGATAAAAAAAAAAAATCCCCAATTTTTGGATTTAAAGTAACCCAAAATCCAGAGTTTTCCATGATTAAAATGAAACACCACTAATCTCTTTCTCTCTCTTCCTCTCTCTCTCTCTTTCTCTCGGAGTATTTCATTTTAATCATGGAAAAATGTGGATTTTGGGTTCCTTCTTCTAATCTCAAAATTGGGGATTTTTTTTATCAGAGAAAACCAGGATCCCCATTGATGATCCAGCCAGGTTTTTAATCATCTTACAGTCCATTCATCAAACCCATACTTCTTTAGGTTGCTTGCAAGAATATTGTGGGAGACTATATTAAAAGCTTTATTAGGGTCAAGGTATCCACTGCTTTTCCCACATCTACAGATGCAGTCATTTAATCATAGAAGGCAACGTATCTATTGCTCAGAAGAGGTTTCTCTGCAGGTTTCCATCACTGGTGTCTCACTGTCTATTTGAAGCCCTACCTCTACGACTCTTATTTTTCCTGCTGTGAATTGTTAGCTGGTCCTTCAAACTCTTAGCTCTGCATTTATCCCCTTTATTATTAAATCATGGCAAATTTGGCTTGTTGTAAATTATCCCCAATTATTTTGTTGTCGTAAACTTGGCTGGAAGACTGACAGCTTTTGTCTGTGGACTTTCTTTTATGATTTAAACAGTAGAAACATCTTCCTTTATACCTATCCTAATTTTCTTTTCAAAGTGCAATCAGCATAGTTTTAAATCCAAAGGGAAAAGTAAAAAGAGAGTCTCTATATTGGAGAGCCAGTTATCTTTCACTGTTTACCACAAGGGTGGATCCAGTTATACATAATCAAAACCAAGAGAGTATAAAAATCTTAAATTGGCTCATTTTATTCTTCTTTGTGGACATATGCAGAGTATACTTTTGTCAGAGGGTATGCCTCTGTAGAATGTTTCACTTGCACATTTTACAAATTTTCCAGAGACATGAAAAGCTTATATTATAAACAGATATCTATCTATGAGGAATGCACAGAGCAAGACTAGTTGCATATTATCAGACCTTATGAATATTTTTGTCTGTTTTTTTTGTTTTCTGATCCATGTGCTACTTACCCCTGATTCTTGACATATCACGCATCCACATAATAATATTTTCTCCCCCTCTTCCTTCTCCTTTCCCCATCTCTTCCTAGTTATTATATTTCCAGTTTTCACCAAGTCCTATTCTTCTTCCTTTTCTATCTCCTTTTTTGTACCTTCAAAATGGTCCCACAGCTATACTTTTCTATATGTTGGGTAGGATTTGCTCTAATTCTAGTTTCCCTCTATCCATACCACTATCCAGTTGCCACCACTACATTTTCCCTCATTGTGCTACTCACCCACACCTGCATTACCTTTAGAAAGTTCATAGCCATGAACAACCACTTTGATTTTGCTCCATCCAGTTCCTAAGTCACACAGATCACTTTGTCTGGTACTGTCTCAACTGCTTTCCCCAAAGTTTTACCTTTCCTCACAGTCTCCTCCATAAAACAGACCATGTGGGAATGTGGAGATGTTTGTTTGTTTTATTCTCTGTTTCCTTAAGTTTTCACCTTCCCCTTTCCCCTCTTTCCCAATCTATGACTTCCTGGACATTATCACAGATGACCTCTGGTTTCCTTTTGACCTCTTCCTCCCCACCCACTCTTTCCTTTCTTCCATTATGTATGACAATTTATTTTTGATTATCCTTGTATTTCACTCCCTTTCACTCTTATCTATTTACCCCTCTCATCTATCAAAAGTTCCCCTGCCCCCAGTGACATCAATGTTGACTTCTTCCATTCCTTCTCTGGCCCTTTGTTCTCTTCTCCTTCAGTTCTTCTATCCTGCAAGTTAAACACTACTTTACTGACTTAATTTCATCCTACGCTTGTAGTCCCGTTCACCATTATACCAGTTTTAATTCATTCCTCAGATCTTCTTAAAAAAGGCTTCTCCTGGAAATTCTCTTGTGAGAGACTGTGATCAAAGACAGAGAACAGAATGTCCGTCATAAAATGAACAAAATTCAACATGCCATCCCTTTGGCTTGCATTCTAAAAACTCTCTCTTCTTCTCTCTTATCACAGATAAAAACATTCTCAACTGCTTTCCTCTTCTAGTACTTCCACTTAACCCAGTGACCCCTATCCTATCCCCTGATATATGCATTATCCATGCTCATTCCCTCCCTTACTATTCAACTTCCTCTGGCTCTTTCACTTTATAATAGTAGCTTTATTGTCTGCAATTTTACTGCCAACCTAGCATTCCGTTCAGTTTTGCTTTTGCTTATTGCATGGCACAGAAACCACAATTCTTGGTATTTTCCTATCCATAGTTCTTACCTAGCATTCATCCTCTTCCTTTTTATGTCAGTCATTTTGACAGAATTGATCATGCATTTTTACATATATTAAATTTGACAGAATTGATCATGCCTTTTTACTGGCATATCACATCCCCTGTTACAACTGATCATGCTTTTTATATATAAAGCATCACTCCCTATACAGAAATAGATCTATATCTCTATATAATATTCTATTTTTATATTGTCTAAGAACTACTTAAAAAAAATCTTAGTCTGTCATCTCAATCAGTCATCTCTCTTTTTGCGTCCTTCCATAGGGTCCCCATTCCGTATGACTCTAATCAGTATCTGTAAAGAGTCTGTGTATGCTATTTCTATCATGTCTATCTTCTCTCATTTCCTGTTTAAATGTCACCAGTTTCTGATTGGCTCAACCTTTATAATCTACTTGTTTAAATTTTCAAACAAAGAGTTTTACACCATCACCCATGCTGGTCCTCAGGTGTGGCTTTTGAGCACTCTGTTGTAAACATCTGCAGAATTCCAATATTAATGTTCTTCAAATCCCTTCTTAAAACTTTTTCTGTGGTCTATAAAAAACTTGGTAGAAGTTGTGCCTCTGTTGTACTGATGCTACCACTTATAATATTGACTAATATAATCTGTTGTTCTTTGCTTTATGTAGATATGTCTGTAGTGTGTATCCAATTAATTTAAAGAGGGAAGTTCCCAAGCATTCGCAGTCCACATGTCCTACTTACGTGCAATAATTCTAGGAATTGTGTCAGTGAGGTCACTACCAGGACAATCCTCCATGCCTCTTTTCAAGCAGCACAGAGGCAGAAATCTCAAGAGTAGCTGCAGTAGACTCTTCCAGAGTGATTTCACCGGTATGGACAAGCAGGAGCAGGTATCAGGTTTTGGCTTCATTCTGATTAGCACCGCTGCTCATCCAAGCCTGCCATCCTATAGCTGACTACCCAGAATGGGCAAGGCTGGTCTGAAGCCTTTATCATGGCTTAGCCATCTGCCCATTCTCTGTCAACAGAGCTGCTGGTCACAGGGCTTAACCTGATCCCAAAGAACGTTGATGTTTTCTCTGGCTTGTGCTCTCTGTTCTCTGTTTGATTTGCAGCTTCCTGATTTGACTTGTTCCTAGACCCTGCTCTTGAACTGATTTCCTGGCAATCTGACCCAGCTTGCCCCTGGATTCTGCTAGCTCCTTCATAGTGTGCACCTCAATCCTTGAGAGACCTCAGACCTAGCTACCCATGACACAGCATGATAGCACACAGGCTAGGTATGCTTAAGAGTGTACACACCATGAACCATATGTAGGTGTGCCCTGTATGAATCTCTATCTATTGTATCTTATCCTCTACTTAGATTATGATACAGTGATGACAGGAACCATATTTTGATGCAAAATTTTGTTACTTTAAAGGGTAAGAGGTTTACAGAAGCTTTTATGCTATACAAGGTAGCAAAATCATCCTAAATTTGATGCTGAATGGTTTATATTTTTATTCAGTCTGTACAGTACTTAAGAAAATTAAGTTCTGGCTCATTAGTAAGTCTCTAAGAGCATTTGTAGATGACACAGTAAAACAGGTAAAATCCCTTTAATGGTGTTGCTGTTTGCACAAATTTGCAAATTTGTCGACATATTAGGCGTTAATTCTAGCTGCTGTAACAAATTCAGTGGTATAATGCACCTTAAATGACTTTGGGGCACAGCAAATTAAAACACCTCTGAGGAGTTTTATTTTGCTACCTTACAGCTGTGAAGGGAATTACCAGGCTCCGTGTGGCTCAGAAGCTGTGCAGACAGCCCCAGCAGGCAGCCTGACAGCAGCCCAGGAAGGCAGGCTGCACTGAAGGGGGTGGGGGGGAAACAACAAGCCTGATCTTTCTTTTTTCTTCTTTCCTGGAGCCTGCCTGCCCATCTGAGCTGCATGGGGTCCCAGTGTTTCCCTCCACAGCTGCAGTGCCCCCCAGGACTTCCTGAGTAAGGTGCCTGTGGGTTGGTGCTGTCTGGAGGAGGCCATTGCTAGCACAGAGGGAAGCAACTCCCCACCCCCCAGCTCAGGGCCTCCAGCAGCTCGCTCTCCCCTCCCTTCCACTGGAGAGGCAGGTAAGGATTGGGCTCCCACATGGGTGTTCAAGGGTGGGATTTACTTTGCCCTAAACTGAAGTGGTGTTTTTAAAAAAAAAACATCGCTTCAATTTAAACCCACTTTGTCATCTACAAATGGCCCTAGGCATTATGTTAATGAAAATAATATTAAGCATGTAACTATTTTGTAAATCATGATAAAGGTTCATATGGCTTCTAAATGATTTTTTTTTTTTTTAAATAAATTGCTTTTAGACTTGGGCTTCTTATCCCAGGATACAGTCAAGGTTTGTGGACCCTAGAGCCAAACCCTGCCTGAAATAAGTTCTGGTTGTTTTGCTACTCTGGTGACATACAGTTGCGGGAATTAAATATGATGTCTAAGGTTCCTTTTTTCTTTGCTCCACAGTTAGTGCGAGTCAGAGAATCCCTTAAGTCTGTCCATTTTACAGTGTTGACACACATGGGCAGGAACTGGGTCCAGGTGTGGAGGAATGTGACGTAAATCTGTATTGCATTCCTGGGTGCAATGGACATGACTAGTTTTCCTGGGCATTGAGGTGTTTAAAGTGTCTGGCACTAAAAGATCAAATTAAAAAGTTTAAAAAAAGGAAATAATTTAAAAAGAAATAAAAAGTAAGTTTAAGAAAATCTTATATTTTAATAAATTGGGATTGGGACTGGGATTAGTACTTTCAGGGATCACTTCTGTAGTTGGTAACTGGAGAGGTGTATCCAAAAGTGATTGGTATTGGGATGGGAATTGGTATTAGGATGGAATTGGGATTAGGTAGCCCTAGCTCATGGGGACATTGCCCGTGCCCTGGTAGGGAAGCACCAACTCATGGGATCCCAATCTGCCCCCCTACCTTGTTCCCCACGTCACTGTTCCTATCCCTCCTTCCCAGAGCAGTCTGTGCCCCTGTGAGCTGCCTGGCCAGGTCACACTTCTAGGAACAGGAGAGAGAACTGGCTGGGTGCCAGTACTACCCCTTGGACAGTAGAGTCCCCCTGCTCCCAGGCAGTAGGGGGTGGAAAGTTTGCTTATACAGAACAGAAGGATGGGGAGAGGGTATACTTCATCCTGAAATACTGAAGGAATGAAACTTGGGCAGCTTGTCTGTGGTGAGTGGCCACACTTTCGTAGAACATAAAATGCGTAGCATGAATTAGAGATAAACCTGCCCTGGAGTGGTATAACTTTAAGATACCTAAAGAGTGCTTTAGGGTAGTTTTGATTTCTTAATGTGTGGGCAAGTCAGGGGTTAAGAGCTCCCTGAACTGCCTAAAATTAATGTGTAACAAAGCTCTAAGTGCAATTATATTTCACCCTGCTTGTGAAAAGAATTAATATATCTATCTACTTTGTAACAGTCTTCATCTTACCCTTAAGAGTTACAAGGAAACAATGTGGAAAAGGATCCACCCACCTGAAGTTTTCAGGGACTTGATCAGCATGGAATAGGATCATATTTAGGTGCCTAAGTTGACTTAAATGCCAACAGGCTGATAAATAATTAGATTATTGACAAATACACATTTAGCTGGTTTAGGGGAGGAGGAATACTGCAGCTCTTAAACACAGTGATAGAGATCTGCTATCTCTGCATGACCTGTAGCTATACAAGTTAGCTACTTTGTACTAACTTGATCCTGAATGAAGCAGGAGTGGTTGGAGTGGTTTTTCCATATTAGCATTACTGTAGAATCATGCAGACATAACAGTTGCTTTCTAACAATTTCTATCAGCATGCTCTGATAGCACTATTGTTGTTACATCTGTCTATACCACTGATTCTCAACCAGGGTGCCTTGGCACCCTGAAATATCACAGAGTGCTACTCAGTGTTAGTGCTGTTAGATGTACAAACATGATTCACAAGATAAAACCAGAGGTTTTAAATAGGAACCCCTCATCTTAAATACAATGTTACTTGCTTTGGTTTTTCTGATCTCTTTGCAATAGAAGAATCGTTCTATTATTCTTTTGTAGATAAAAAACAAGTGAAAACTAACAACTGACATTTTCCAAGGGGTACATTAAATCTAGGGATAGATACCTTGAGTCTAAAAAGTTTGAGAACAACTGGTCTATATCCTTGGGCACCCAAATCAATTTATACTTCTAATAGGTGGAATAGAATCAGGCCCTATTAGTTTCAGACTACATCCTTTTATATCTCCTTTTAGTCTCATTATCATTTTTGTTATAGGATACAATGATTTTTTTTTTGCCATACAGTTCTAGAATTGTCATGAGAATGATCTTCTTGCCCATTTTTTCATTTACAATTATTCTTTTATGAAAATGGATTTAATCTGAACCACTTTTCTATTCTTATACTATTTGTTAAGTAAATTAGAGAATTAGAAAATGATGGATTAGTCTCCAGAAATGTGATCCCTCATTCTTGTGAAAAAGATTATAACAAGAATAGATACTGCTATCTGAATGGGTTCACTCAGGATAATAGTAAGCATGTGTCAAGAATAGAAAGGAACATTATATTTATATGTTATACACAAATTTTACTGGGAAACGATAGAAAAAAAATTCTTCTTCTCTTACTTTCAGCTTAGTGGTTGCGGCTTAGCAAAATGGTTTGAGTATCCAAACTCTAGTTAGGTATTTAAAATCATTTTTGACATGGATATGTCCTAATTCTGCAATTTTCATGTATTATGGCAGGTAGTCCTATTTAACTTAGTAGAATTACTAAAGTAATAAAGCATTGGTAGGATGGCACCCATTATATATAATAAAGCAGATTAAAGGCCCAATGAGACTCTTGCCTAGGAATTCTGCTTTTATTGTCTTTGAAAGTCTGCATTCTATTTTTTATTATTTATACACTAATGATAGCCTAAGAAATGATGGAAAAGGACATGAATCATGGATGATCATTGGGAGAGAAAAATTCTCTCCATTTTTGAATGAAGGATCTAGGACAATTTATGATTGATATATTATTAGTTTTAATATTTTTATAAATGTAAGTATTCCCAAAAATCAGTTTCTGATTTCAAACAATATCATGTTTTGTTTTTTGTTGTTGTTTTCACCTGACTATTAGATTGAAACCTCAAACAGGTTAACATTAAACCTTGGTGATGTACTACATACTTAGAAATGTCCTTGGCACAGAGCTGGCTATCACTCAGGAAAAAATAAAGAAGAAAGTCTGACCATGTAGGTTGATAAAGAAGCAAAGGATGACTTGGCTATGTGTTTGTCTAAAATGACTCACTGGCAGTCATTTGACAATAGGTCTTCAGGTTATCAAAGAAAATATCTCCCACTTTTGAGGGGGGGAGAAGAGGAAAAAGAAGAGACAAGAAACCAAAAGAGGTATTGAGCAATCGACTAAAAGGCTCAGAAAAGACATGGCGTCAAAGAGGCCCTATCAAGGAGTCTGATATCACCTTACTGAACACTCAACTCTGTGAAGAATCTGAGGCAGAAAACTGCATTCAGGTCTTCTATTGTTTTGCCTGGATTTAGATTTGTGTGTATTTCAATTATGTTAGAAACTTATTTGGAGGCAGCCTTATGTTTTTCATCAGTCAAATGTCCCTCAAAAGATAAAAACACATAAGCCTGGACTTCTATGAGAGAGTATAAGGGAGTTCAACTAGGCTGTTTTGTAGAGTTATACTGTCCTTGGGAGCCAAGAGTCCAGTTTGTGAGACCAAAGACAGCAGTCAGACAAATGCCAGTAGACAGCAATTTACCGAGGCCGTGATATCTATTCATACAAAAAAGAAAACTTCAGACTATTGCTATAGGGAGAGGAGCACCTCCTTCTGAGACCAGCCCAGCTCCTCCTTTCTGAGACCAATCACTGGAAACAATGGAAAGCCACAGTCACCTTTGCTGAGGGAAGTAGACTTCATTTTTATCTGTGGAAGTTGAAGTACGTGGTGGCTATGTTGCTAAAACCAGATGATAGCTTGATGGTATCATATATGCTAATGGTCATGTTAATTAAGATGCAATCTAGTGAAATTAAAATAAGAAATCAGATATTCAGAAAGGTCCCTCTGCACATGTGGAAAGTTTGTCCTCCTATATATCTTAGTCTATAATGGTGTATATCTACACTGTGTTCTGACTGGCTTAATGGCTAACTACCTCACTCTAGCCATGCTTTGAGACAATTTCATTTCTGGGCATGTGAGGCTGTTCCCTGTTCACATGGGGTGCATGTGCAAGCCCTAGCTTTTAATTCACAGTCTTGATTTCTGAGACTAATTCAGTCACCCTGACATCTGGTGGGAGGGCAATACAGCAATGCATAGGCAATCCAGGAAATTCTTGATAAGTGTTGTGGAAACTTCCTGGTGCACGTATTGGGGAGACCAACTAGGGGCTGTACTCTTCTTAACCTTCTGCTCACAAACAGGGAAGAATTGGTGGGAAATGTAGTAGTGGATGGCCATTTGGGCAGCAGAGACCGTGAGTTCAGGATCCTGAGGAAAGGAAGGAAGAGAGCAGCAGAGAAAGAACGCTGAGCTTCAGAAAAGTAGACTTTGACTCACTCAGAGAACTGATGGGAAGGTCCCCTGGGAGGCCTGCCTGAGGGGCAAAGATGTCCAGGAGAGGTAGCTGTATTTTAAAGGAACCTTACTGACAGCACAGATGCAAGCAAGAGTTTTGTTCACTTTACCAGCTGCAGTATCACATTGCAGGCTCATGTTCATCTTGTGGTCAATCATGACCCCCAAGTCACTTTTGGCCATAGTGCTATTGAGTATAACACTGCTGAGCCTATAACTGTGTTGCGGGTTCCCCCCCGGCCCCCGCCCAAGATGGAGCACCTTGCATTTCTCCATATTGAATTCTATCAGATTTTTGTCCACCTTGCAAGCCTATCAAGGTCAGCCTGGATTATCAGCCTATCCCCAAGTATGGACAGTTTTCACCAAAGTTTGGTGTTGTTAGTGAACCTAGCCAGCCCACTTCTGACAGCAGAATCCAGATAATTTATAAAGATGTTAAAGAGTACAGGTCTGAGAATGGACCCTGGGAGACACCACTGGTGCCATGTTGATTCAGTTCTGTCAACTTTCACCCTCTGTGTCCAACCTCAGAGCCAGTTCCCCAGCCATCAGACTGTAATGTAGCCAAGCCTGCAGTTGGCCAATTTTTCACTGAGAACATCATGGGACACAAGATCAAAGGCTTTTTTAAAGTCCAGATATATGATATCAACCTCTTCCTGTTTGTCCAGGTGATATGTCAGTATTAGTATGAATAACAAACAATTAATATTTTATACATGATGTTTATTTTATAATATTTTTAAATGGTGAAAACATTTTGTTTCATTTCAATGTTTCGATATTAAAATATTTCAGGATTTTTATTCCCCAAATATTTTAAAGTATTAGCTTTTGAAAAATCTATTCAGGACAAATAATATATACTAAATGTCAGAAAATGTATAAGAAAATGGAACTACTTCACTACTTCACAGTTAGGGTGGCTAGGACGTGGAACCGGCTTCCTAGGGAAGTGGTTCTTGCTCCTACCTTGGGCATCTTCAAGAGTAGATTGGATAGG
>JAGPOW010003316.1:99026240-99051830 GCA_030014935.1 Caiman crocodilus
CTTCCTAGGGAAGTGGTTCTTGCTCCTACCTTGGGCATCTTCAAGAGTAGATTGGATAGGTACTTGGCTGGGGTCCTGTGACCCTGGCACTCATTCCTGGCATTGGCGGGGGGGCAGACTAGATGGCCTGTTCTAGGCCCCTTCTGACCCTTGGCACTATGGAACTAGGAAACCATAATTACTGCATGTTAAGTTTCATACTTAGATAGCTAGATCAATGTACAGTAACTGTTTTTACCATCCATGGTTTTTACAGATGCTAACTGAGCCTAATACTGCTGTGTAGTAGCATATTAACGCTGGTTGTGCCTAGAACACTACTGTGCACTATTAGGCTACTGTGCAGTTAGTGTCTTGTGTAGACATACCCACTGAAGTCCAAGTGGAAATACTTGAGACACACCCCTCTATCCTGCATTTTCTATTGAGTAGCTTTGCCATCCTTCTGCTCAGCATACTACTTCTTATGAATTCCATACTTAAGCATCTAATTTCCCCTATTCATTGGGCATGTCTACGCATGATGCTATGTCACCATAGAAATGTGCTATGGCTACATAGCATCCACCAGCATATACACATGTCTAGCAGCTCCTTTGCCATAGTGATGCACTCCACTGGTATAACATGCTGCTACAGTGAAGTAGCTGCTAAAAATAACCATATGCCTTGCGTACAACACAGTACAGGCTACTACTGCTCTGTGATTTAGTATTAGCTTTTGAGAGTACTAAATTACAGCACAGTAGCAGCATCACCATAGTGACATGTGTAGATGTGCCCATTATAATGGGACATAGATGCATAACTTGGTACAGTGAATTACAGTCCTAGAGCTGGGCACCTGACAGTTAGCTCTGGCAATACCAAGCATCACTATGCCCATGTCACTATTGGGAACTAGGCTTCGGTTAATATTAACGCACCCATGGTAAAATGGAGGCCTCAAGTTTTACAACTCTCAGCAGATTTGTACAAAATATTTTAATTTACTCTTAAAGCCAGACTAGGATCACATTTGACTGCATTTTCCATAACTTCAAAATATATTGACAAAGAAGTTGAACCAGCATTTTTGCATATTCTATTTGTGTAGAAACTGGCAGAAATATGAATTTTGAAGTTCTTCTGAGTGTTGTGAATAACTTTGCACATCTCTATAAGGTGATTAACATGAATGAATTCTTTGCCTCAATATTTATGAGAGCAGCTGTAGGCCATAACCCAAAGTCTGGAATATATTTTCTGGGAATGTGAAATACAACAAGAATTTTATGAGAGCCAGATCATATAAAATGTTTACAAAATTAGAATAATTAAGGGATGATAAAGCACTAAGCTCAGATAAATTGTAGTGAGGTATATTCAGGGAAATAGAAGAGCCAGTGGCAGAGATTTTCGATAACTCACTAAGGGTAAGGAAGTAACAGAGGCAGGTAAATGTATTTTTCTAAAAGTATTTAAGGATTAAAGGAAGATTCAGAATTACTGACTTGAAAGCCTGAATGTAGTTGGAAGAACAGCTTTGGATGCAAATTCACAAGATAGAATTATGAGTAATTTACAAGTATAGTGTGTAACTTGTAAGGGACATGATTAATTTGCTTGCATTCTTTTAATACTGTGCATTTACTGAATTATTGAACAAATAGGTACTAATGGAAATAAACTGTGTATTTCAGACATGCTTTGGGTGCCTGTAGATGTGTGGAGACAGTTCCAATGTGTTGGAATTACAGTGAGCCAGAAAAGACTCAATCACGTCTGCTGGAGTGTGCTAATTAGAGTTTTGTGTATCATCATCCCCATGCTTCAAAATGGTGGCAGGGGCACTTTAAATGTAGCTTATTGAATGAACTTAGTTAAAGCACCCCCTCCTGCTATTTTGAAGTACAGGGACACTGATACACGAGACACTGCAGGCACTTTAATTAGTGTTCTCTTGGAGCCCCCCCTTCCCCGGCTGCCCCTCCCAAGCACATGTAATAAACCACCCTTTCACTAGGGAAAAAGGTGGCTATCAACTGTTATTTTTATCTTTATGTATTAATGTCAAAGTGCCATTTCAAAATGTTCAACATCTGTAATTATAAAATCATGAAAATATGGTTTCAGAAACATGAGAATCCAGAAAAATGAGTAAAATAGAGGGACGATATTGGTTTTTTTGTGCATATTTATTTTGTGCCTCGGAAGCACCTCGTGCATGGAGTCCAGTCCTGATTGGGGCATTTAAGCACTAAATTAGAACACATTAACAATTCAGATAGATTTGGCCTGAGTGGGAGTAAATAAATCACAGCATTCTATTGCAAAATAGAGGTTAAAGTGATGATTAGCTAAAGATGCATTGAAATAGGGAATCAGGAGCAAAATGAAAGGGTTTTGAATCAATATACAAACTATATAGTTATAATATTTAACAAAATACTTGCATATGTATGTATGCATATGTGTGTGTGTGTGTGTATAAAAATAATGCCCTAGTCAGAAATGTATTATTTCCAGAAATCAGGTTTGTCAAGAAAGTAATGCCTTATTTTCTTAGATATACAAGCCTAACTACTGAGCTTAGGTTTGTAGAAGCATCTAGTCCCCAACAGACCTATTCTAAGGTTTCTCCCCATACTGATGTTATATCATCTTATTACTGCAATTGCTCCTATACTGAGATAGCATACTATACTTTTGAGCATATGCTTGTGCATATATTGTGCCAGTCCATAATACGCTAGTGATACAGTTGTTCTTTTGGATGAAGTTCTGGTTTCTGACTGGTTACAGTAAGAACCTTAGAGAAGATGAAAAGTATCAGATGGCAATCTAGTGATTTAAGAGTGTGTGTTGTCTGTCTGATTATTGAAAAACCCAGTGTAACCCTCTACAGCTGAGGAAGAGGCAGGGAGGCTGGAATAAGAAACTTAAATGGAATTCAATGAAGTATATCAAATCCTATTAGTCTACATAATTTTCCCAGGCTGAATTCTGACGAGACAGAACTGTCATTAGAAGTAAACATATATTCATAATAAATAATTCATTTAGTTAATTTCATCTTCTTTTAGTAGCAGAATGTCAGCAAACAGCTATTTCCTTGAATGCATTTGTTTTAGTCATTCTTTAAACTATGGCTTAGCATTCGTTATTCAAGCCTTGTTGCTTAGTAGTAATTGGTCAAGTGAATGACAAAGTATTTTTCTTGTTATCTTACTGGATGTTTGTAACTTTTAAAAAAAGTGAATTATAGTGTAAATACTCCTGGAAATAAACACCATATTTGCATTCCATGAATATTAGAAACTGCAGTACTCACAGGCACTGTCTACAAATATTTTTATAGTAAAACCCAATCACCAAAAAATTCATAAGAATGGAACAAAAAGGATGAGACTGTGAATTAAGTGTGTTCATTCAAATAATTAAAAGAAATATGTTGCCAACTATTTATTGTGTTCTTATTTTTTTCCATCAAACAGTAAGTTTTAAGTACAAATAACTGAGGTTCACATAATTCAAAGTCATTACTTTAAGGCTAGGGACAGACATTACACATAAAGTGGCTTAATTGATCAGGCACTAGTTTAAACCTGTAACAGAACAGATGGTCTGTGTGCATAAACCAGAGTGAAAATGGCTGATAATGGTTTGAGATAAACCTGGTTGAATGTAGTATCAGACTTAACTAATTTGGGTCAAACTGGTTTATGCAATGTATGTCCCAGACCCCTTGGAGGTTTAAGTTAAATCAGACTTTCCCAGCATGCTCTCTGGATTGGGTAGATCTGTCTGCTCCACAGCAGGGATGGCCCCTACACTCTGCTCCCTGGTTGCAGCTCCAGCAGAGATTTCAGGCATCTGCCTTGCTTCTGTTCCTCCCGCGCACCCCCCAGCAGGGATTCCGCTGTTCCCTCTGCCTTACACAGACACCTCTTAACATTAGCTAGCATAGCATGCTAGCTATGGTCTGTGTTGTGGCAAATGGGGCACAAGCAGAATCAACAGGTAGCTGGTAATGTCCCTCTGTTATTTTCTTAATGGGGTGATAATCACCGAGTTAGGGTGTCTATTCCTTGCTGGATTGGTCAGGAGGAGAGGGATACCCTCCCTAATTATAGTGGGATTGGGCCTGATCACATCCCCCTCAGCTCAGCAATCTGGAAGGGAAGGGAGAGCTGCTCGAGTAACCTGCAGGCTTCGAGCTTGAGCCACTGCAGGCATGTGCCTGCATTTTTTCAGTCCAAGGGCGATGTCTGTATGGTTACATACTGGTTAATCTAGCTAGGTTAGACTAACTTGAAAAGATTGAATCAGTTCAATCTTAGGCTTTTTGAATGTCTGTCCCCAGCCAAAATCTTTGTAACACGGTTCCTTTAATTTTCCTTTGATGATGATGTTTTCCTATAATATTAAGCATTCCATTAATTCGTTTTGTATTAAAGTAAATCCCTACATTTCTAGTATAAAAGAATGAGTTTAAAATTCTGTTTTCTTACACAGATGAAAATATTCTTATTGATTATAGATTCTTAATTATTTAAGATGATTTTGCATCTTACCTGACGTACACCTTTTATGAAGGGTTGAAGACTGGCCTTTAAATCAGAAATATTGCATAACTTGGTTCTTTTCTGGAACTTATTCATACCTTAAATGCTAACCTGTGAGTCATACTTATCCAAGCTAAAATCAGTTTCTAGCTCTAAAGATATGTTTGTTGTTACTTTTTTTATGATATATTTAATTTCAGATAGGAAGTTGGGAGGTTGTTTTGTTTTGTTTTTCCTTTCTTTTTGAAGTGTTTAAAGACGTTTTCAGGAAGAGTGCTATAAGAGATCAAGTGACTGACTGATTTTGAATGAAGAAGAAACAAATTGATACCAGCAAGCAGTCTGAGATAGTAACTAGCAGCAAAACAAGAGGTCATGGTCTGAAGTTATAGAGGGCACTAGCCTACAGGCAATTCAAATAGACTTTCTTTTTACACAGGGTGGTTCAAATATAGAACAAAGCTTCAAGAAACAGTAAAAAGGCAAGCACAACAATGAGCTGAAAAATAAAGATATATTTCAGAAACAGAATCAGAATGGAAGCTATGAGGAAATTTACTAATAATTAAGATGACAGAAACGTTTATCATTATTTAACTTAACTGCAGAGTCATCATTCACTTTAGAGGGTGCAAAAAGAATCACTGTTAAGAGTTTGATCTGCCTACCTCACATTCTTTTCTTTATACCATATACCCTCTTGTCATCATTTCCTCTGCTTTAGAAGACAAGTGTGTCTACTTCTCATTGCAAATGGAAAATCCTATCTCAGTGCTCCATTATTTGCTGAGCTCAGCGTGCAAGTAGCTTAACAGTTATTTAAAACACTGTTTTATCTACTGGTTGGATACATGAAGCATAGATCTAGGTTTGGGAGCAGGTTATTTTCTGTACTCTCTGTTTGAAATTACTGATCACCAAAAGCTAGTCCCATATTTCTGGAAACTTAGTTTGAACTGAAAAAAATGAGGTCTCTCTCCTTAGCTCTGTTTTACTTATATGCATGCGGAGTTTTATAGTGACAGATGTTGAAATCTAAAAAAAAAAACAAAACCCATGTATTTCTTTGAAAGACTGGGTTTCAGTTAATCTATAGGATAATGTGCCATATATTATCCCAAGGTATATCCAAGCGTTACATTTAGATCATCTTAACCAGGGCTGTGTCAATCTAAATGCCCAATTTTTCAGGTATTCAGAGAGTTTAATTTTACCAAAGAATGCTGCATGGGATCTAAATTAGTGCACCTCCTGAGGTGCACTAACTTAGATCAACAAGGATTAATCCAGTCTAGGAAGGGGTTAACCTGATCTCTCAGATACGCACATGCAGTTGCAGCATAGCCCCTGGTCTGGGTAAGCCCAGGTGCTTATTCTAAACCTGGGGCTCTGCTATTAACCCCATCCTAACCCTGACTGAGCTATTTGTAGCCCCCAAGTTCTTCCCCCAGCTCCAACTACACAACCTCTATCCCCCACCCATGGACCCACTGCAGACCTGCCAACCCCCTGCAGACCCACCAGTGCCCCTCCTGCAGACACACCAGTTCCCATGATCCTGCAAGACCCTGTCACCATCCTGTAATACTTTATAAAAGCCTCCCTAAGGCACTCCTTGCAGCAGCAAGGAATTGTTGTACATGTTGCTGCCAGTCTAGGTTTAGTCATCTTAAAATAATCTGCCTAAACCTAGAGTGAGTGCAGAAAATGAATGTTCACATCCCCAGGAAAAACAAAACAAAACATATATATATATATATATATATATATATATATATATATTACATGCTGTCCAGAGGTCACAGGAATCTTTTGCAAGACTCATTAAGAATAATATTTGTGGGGTCTGGTGCCTAGACTAAAGAAATAATACCAAAGAATTATATTTTTGGGACCTTTTGGATTAATATGAATGATGTAAAAATAGTATGATAAGCCTGATGTGTGTTTCTGACCTACCAACTAGATAGTTCTATGCCACGTACTAATAGTGACATAACAAGAGATGTGGAATAGGCAGATCAGGCATATTATATTTATTTTTCCTTTTCACTTTCATGACACATTTACCAAAAACAGTACAAAAAAATTATGTTCTAGTTGATGGTAAAGTGATTAAATGCCAACACATTTAGCATTATTTAGCACTTCACATTAGAGTGACTACTGTCATTTGAAGAAATCTATAAATCAGAACAGACACGTATTTATCCATTTGACTTGCATCTCTGCTTCTGAGATGGCTGTAGAATATCCAGATACTGCACCTAAGCATTAATTAATAGAATATCTTCTCCATCCAACATGTTTTCATATAGTATCTATATACCTTGTCTGGATTCTGGGATCCTTTGTATATAAACTCATATAAAGAGATAGCTCCTATCCAAAAAATGCTTAAAACAACAGATGGATAAATCACTAAAACTAGGGACTGATGCTGCACCCACTCTAGGAAAACAGGGTAATGATAAAATGGTCAGGTTAATTTTGACTACCCCTGTTCACAGTACAATTATAGTCAGCAGGTAGGGAACAACTAGTATATTAAACATATATTAAACATGAAAACTGCACTCCCATATCACATCCTTTTTTAGTATTTATCTCATATTAATCCAATGGAACTGATGGAAGAATTTCTACTTCAGTAAAGAGCAGATCAAATAATGCAGTGGTTCATTATAGGTTTCATTAATGAAATCAGAGTCTGAATTACTCTGATGTAAAGGGCTACATTCTTTCTAGTTTGTGAGTATCTTTAATTTTATATGATTACACATGCTTTTAGTGCTCATTTGAATATTCAAATGTGAAGTGCATTATTAGGTATTCACTTATTTGGCCTTCTCCTGTATGAAAAGTTTCAGTTGTCCAATCAGGGACCAAAATAACACCATAAAATTTACCTGACCAATCACATAACAGGAATAATGAATACATAGATAAATAGTAGTAATAGTGAACAGTTTGAGAGCAGCACGTTTGATATGTCTGCATAATCTATTCAATGAATTCTTGTGAATAAATACATTGGTAAGTATCAGTATGAATCCATGAACACAAAAAGACTAAATTTGCAATGAATATTATTCAGTGTATAATTCTACCAACTGAAGTTGAGAACAAAGAAAAAAAAAGTCCTGTTTCTGATTCTTCATTTCATGGGCATGACTGACTATATCAACATGATTGAGGAATGACATTTTTATGGTAGTCATTGCTCAGGCACAATAAATTTGCATTAAAGTAAAGACAGTAAGGGAGCTTCAGTAAATGCATCAGCTGTAGAATGTGGTAAAATATGCACTCCTACTTTCATTGTTTTTCTCTTTTATTATTCATTTTTATTCCTCTGATCATTAAAAAAAAATCTCTTTTTTCTACTTCTAAGACTGCCACAAATGTCTGCTCCAGTCCTTCATGTAGGAAAATTAGTTCTTCCACAACACAAGTAGATTGGACGAATCTAATAAATCCAGTATTTTAAGAGACAAAAAAAAAGAAAAAAACACCAACCCCACTCTTTATCTTTTTACAGCACAATATGTGGGAAATTATAATCATGACATAATGATTCTTCTGTCATGAAAAGGTCTCATAAAAATATAATGACCAACCATTTCATTTCTTAACTTATTAAGCAGTCTGAGTGGATCAGGAGCTTTGATTCTGGGTTATGCTAATAACTAAAAACTGAAAAATCCCTGTTGCCTTTCATTAAATAGTTATAACAATTAATTGAGACTATGGGGTTCCAACACATATAATAGTACTATGCATAATTATCAGAGCATGTAAAGGAACACTAGGTATTTTTTAACAATGAAACAGATTATAGAAAAAATTACATTTTTAATTTAACTTTTGACTTTAATCTTCTCAGTGATTAAAAACAAATCTCTGCATATTTCTTCAAATGAGGACATTAAGCTAAATAAATGAACCACAAAGTGTGTTAGCAAAAAAACTTTGTTCATTAATGTGAATGGATAAAATAAATCTGATGTAGATTAACAAATTATTGCTTTATGGTTCATTTTCTCACAACTACATTAGAAAGTGAAGCAACCTGGTGCCGCCTGCCGATTTGGCGAACAAGATCCTCAGAGCTTGTACTATTAATGCCTGGCAGACTTGCCTTTCATCATGACCCAGAGCATGTCCTGAAGTCTGAAGTGAAAGCTGAGATGCCTCTGCCCTTGACCCATAGCCCCCCAACCCTTTCCTTCCAAAACAGTTGAATAGCATTCAACTGAGTTGGTGGGAAACATAAGCTTTCCATGGGAGTGGGCTGACGGGGCTGGTGAACCGAACGTAACATTCAGCATGAGATCAATAACTCACAGTATTCTGAATGGGATTGCTTTTCTTTCGTGCATATAAGGGGAGCCTGGGGCTGAACTAGTTACTGCATCAGAATGATTGAATGAAGAGGAATGAATAAGAAATAAATGAACACTTGCATGATTTCTTCCCTCATTCCTTCCCTTTGGCTTTTCTTCTTTTCCCCTCCCTCTGCCCCCATCTCCAAATCTATAGGGGAAATTTTCCTTTTGAATGTTGGCATTTGTCATATGATCTCTGCTAACATTAATAGAAGCTGTTAAAATGAAGTCTGTGAGCACCATGTGTGTCACATAATGCAATTCACCTTAGGTGCTCCAAACAGCATGCTGAAAATGAATCTGATAGTTTTAGGGTTAAGTTTAGAAGGGAGTTGAAAAAGTCAAAGCTAGTACAATTTAACCTTTTTTCTCTCTATTTAGAATTAAAAACTTGTTTATGCAGCTCTAGAGAAGCAAAATAGGAGGTGATAGATTAGTTAAGTAGCCTTGTTCCCACTTAGAATTTCTTTGAGTTACTTCCACACATTCCTTTAATGTCAAAGTAGGTGTAGCTTACATGCCAAGGGGCTAAAAAAGATGTAACTCCCACCTGCCAATTAATTTATACGTTATTTTACCACCTTCTAACTTCTCCATTTGTAAGTCACATCTACTTTTACTTTCACAGATAGTGATAGAATGGCTGTCTGTGAGGGGTTTAGTTTATGTAAACCTCAGAGCTTGAAAGGCAAAGAGTGAGTTCACAGGATCATGGAAAAGTAGAGCTGGAAGGGAGCTGGAAGGGTCCTTACAAAGTCCAGCCCTCTGTTCAGGTCAGGATCATCCATGACTAACCCATCCCAGGGAAGTGTCTATTTAGCCTGCTCTTGAAATTTTCCTGGGATGGAGATTCTACAACCTCTCCTCTTTCAGTGTTTAACCACCTTCATAGTCAGAAAATCCATCCTAATCTCCAATTTAAATGTCCTCTACTGCATTTGGAGACTATTGCTTCTAGTCAGATCCCTTACAACCACAGGAAAAAGGCTATCTCCATCTAGTGCAAAGGAAGGAGATGAAGAATCAATATATCTTTTGACTAGTTTCCACTGTCAGGAGTCGAACAGAATCCCTTTCCTTCCTCCATGAATCTGGAGACAAAAAAATATCTGTACCAATGGGGAAAAATCAAGTTTAGCCTTTGAATTTAAAAGCCATATTTAAAAATAAAAAAGTCATATTGAATATGCTGCATATGCAAAATAATCCTTGTGTATTTAATTACCTCGAAAGAGTTAGTATAGTTTCTATCGTTTCTTTTTACATTTAGGGTTGTGAGTTACTGTCTTGGACAAAAAATCTCGAGTCACCAACAGCTAAGTTGAGGAGGAGGTTGAGAAGGATGTGAAAAGCAGGAAATTAGTGATATCATTATCTTTCTGGATACAAGCCTCACAAACTGTGAAAGGAAGGGTGAATAAAGAAAAGTTATTTCAAAAGATCAATAAAAAGCACGTGAGAAGTCAATGCTCAATACTATGGTTTGAAAGATTTTTGTTTCTTTTCCTGTATGTACTCTCCTCAATCCATTGCAGAACTTCCAAGGATGGAAAAAAAGAGAATTGTATACCTGAGTCAATTGCAATATATAAATGTTAGGGACCATCTTCTTCCAGGGCTAGCTTTACCAGACTCCATGATCCTCTCTGTGACATCATAATTTTTTAATGTGAGGATGAAGAAGCTCAGTCATTCCTGAAGCTGTGTGTACACAGCTCCTATTTGCTTCAGCATATGGTGTAGTTCAGTGATTCTCAATCAGAGTTTCAAGGTATCCCAAGGTGTTGCCAGATCTGTTGGAGGATGCCCTGTCAATCCTCTATCCCCATTGCTTACCCCTCTGCAAGGAGGTAAACAATGTAATATATACATTTGTTTTTGCAGCTGGGCGCTACTCAATTTACAATACTAATGGAGGAGTGCCTTGAGTCCAATGAGGGGGTCTCTCAAGTCCAATAAGGGTGCCTTGAGTCCACTGAAGAGTATAAGTCCAAAAAGTTTAAATACCCCTGGTGTAGTTATTTTCAGGGAGTCTTGGGAGAAAGTAAAGAGTAATGAGATGATTGAGTCATTTTAGTTTGTTCTAAAAGGGACCTAGAACTTCAGCCAGATCCTCAGGGGTGAATGATAGATTTGTGTTTGGAGCCAAGTACCTGATTCTAAAATGACTTTCTCTTGAGTGCTGTATTTACTTCATCCAAAATGCTAACAACAGTGTCATTTTTTATGATGTATTTCTATTTTTGTTCTGTTCTCCTTTTCTAAACCAAGACAACATTTTTAAAGACGGAAGAAAAACAAATAATCCCATTCAACTATTGTTAGACTTGCTTCAATTCTGTTTCTATTGCATATTACCCTTAATTACTCTCTATTGATAAATCCAGACTGAGAAATCTAACAGACTAGAATTAATACAAGTGATAGAAATACTGTTGGAAAATTAAAAAAGCTTGATTGTCTACCTGGTTTCATTAATTTTTTGGGGGCGTATTATTATTATTCTTGTTGTTAATATTATTATTCTTATGTTGTTATTATTATTATCATTGCTTTTATTCTGGGAAATAAAAGGCATTAAAAAGGTATTGTTTTGGTGAATCCAAGTAAAGAAGTCTAAATCAATGTCTCCTTTACAGAAAAACCCATGGGAAAGAATTACCAGGAATTACTGTAAAGGTAGGTCTGCTACTTCTTTTTTTTTTTTATGCTTGACTGCTTGTCAGATGGAAGAAATCAATGGTTTCCTTTACACTACTGGGAAGAGAAGGAAACAGGGATAAAACGTGTACCTTATCAGCACATACTTTAGGAGTACTGCTACTTCTAAGTATGTGCTAATGAGTGTTCAATATATATCTTTAAAATACCACTTGACACCACATTTTAGGAAAAAGAAGGGTTTTTTTAATCACACATATGTTTCTTTTACCACAGTATTTAGAAATCTGCATTTTTCCTTGTAGTATAGGATACATACATTATATTCCTATTGGTACTTAATTAAATCAGTGCATTCACACATTTTATTCAGCAATCTGAGCTAAAAAGTCCTGCTACCTTTTTTCGTATGGCTTCATTGTGTGCCTATACACATGCTCTGATGCATTCTAATTAGAATGCATAAGAGTAGACTTGAATAATTAGAACAATTTAGCTTTGCCACAGCATCACATATATAAGCCCCTGCAGGTTTAAAAATGGCCACTGGGGAACTTTAATTAAAGCTCATCAAATGAGCTTTAGTTAAAGCATCCTGTGGCAGCACTTTAATTAGAGCAGCTCTCCAGGAACTGCTCTAATTAAAATGCTCCCCCTCCCCACGAGTGCCTATACACAAGCACATGTATAGGCACCCATCAATAATACAAGGACTATAAAGTGATATCAAATAAGAAAGAGTTTCAAGAAAAATACCAGAGAAGGCTTTATACAATAAACCAGTGTGACAGCAACATACTGTGCTCATTGACAAGTTTATTTCACTTATGGGGTGGTCTTAAAGCCACTCTGTAATACAAATTAATGATTACTGTTTTCCAGACAGGACACTGAATCAGTTGTCTTTTCAATCATAACAGCAACTTAAATGCTGGAATGGAACTAGAGGGTGCCTCACCATCCCACCCCCCAGGCCTTTCTGGGTGAAGGGTGTATATGCACCATTGGTGCTGCCTGTGGGATGGATGGAGTGGGGTAGTGCTGATTCTGCAGCAGGGTGGAACTCATTTGGGACTGTAAACACAGTATGTGATGACATGTGTGGTATGCAGCCCAGCAACTGCATGCCAGTGTCATATGCAGAGCCCATTTGCACTAAAGTTGGAAACCCCAAATTTAATGTATTAGCTATTTTACTGTTCATCGAAGTACCTCATAAAAGGGTTAGCAAAAAAAAAGCCAAACTCAAGAAGTTCAGTGGAATATAGAATCTCAAGAGAAAATTAAGTCCAAGCAGCCCAGCCAAGCCAACGGATACATATGTAATGTGAATGTAATGTGCGTAATAGCAGAAGGAACCAGGGAGCATTCTGCAGAGATGTACTGAATGTTAATTTAGATTACAATTCCCAGAAACACCTAGGGGATGATGAACAAGGAAAATAGGAAGAAGAAATGAGGCTGGAGTGAAAGGAAGAGAGGGCAATGTACAGATGAAACCTGGTCAGCCCTATACAGAGGATTGTGCAGTGGAGCTGGAGGTCATACTGGCTCAGTCAGCCAGGACTGTGGACTGAAGGAGCTAGATTCAAACTAGGAAGAAACCACAAGCTACTGTTAGAATGCTCTATGGACTAAAGCCTTGTCTGGGAACACCTCTGGAGGTGCGGCTGTGCACATGTGTGGTGGTGGTGGTGGGGAATTAAAGTGCTGAGTGTATGTTATCACAGTGTTGATGTTTCATTTCCTTTTACCTGTTCTTCCCCTTTGGCCTGTTGGCTTGTGACCCTAACCTCCATATTTTTTTTATATAAAGGTGGGAACTCCCCTTGCTTATTGTGCCAGCTTCTGGGGCTCCAGAGTTGGCATACATATGAGCCCTAACAAAAAGGAAGTCACTCCAAATAACACATAGGGTCTGGATAATTATATTTTTAATGTCGACACAATATACTCTGAATCATATCTCACTTGGCTGAGACTTATGTTGCAGATGGACTTGGGAAGAGTAACATCACTTTTTTCTAGTTTTATCTCTGTGCAGATAATCATCCAGGGAAGAATCGCAATGGTCATTTCATATGAGTCCTGTGACCCCAGCACTCGTTCCTGCCATTGGCGGGGGGTCAGACTAGATGGCCTGCTTTTGGGCCCTTCTGACCCTAGATACTATGATATGATACTATGATATGGTAGCTCAGGTATACACAAGTAAACAATTTCTGTATAAAATAGAAGTCTGCCCTTCTTAGTCACCGTGATTTAAAAATCAATGTGGACACATCTACATGTTCCCCTTTTAAGTGGACTGAGCTGAAAAATCACCATTTTTAAGGCACATTAAGGGCCCGTGTCTACACATGCATGCCCTTAATGTACCTTAAAAATGCTACTTTGAAGCTACATGAGCCTAAATTTGATACCTGCATAAAGCAGATATCAAATTTAAGAGTGAATAGCTTAGTTGCATTAGTGCACATGTGGACAAGCTAATTCATGTTAACACAGTGTGGTTCAGTGGACACACTCTGTATTAGTATGCATTAGCACATCTGCACTTAGCAACTTAGCATTTACATCCAATTTAATGCACCTTAATGCATATTAGAACGTCCACATGTAGACATACACCTAAATTGCCTTAATGAATCTTAAAAAAATTCTCATTAAATTTAGGTACACACAAATACATGTGTAGACACGCCCTATTTAAAACATATATGGCAATATTTGCAAAGCAGAAATTACTAAATCTATTTTTATAATTAGACCTTCCATTTTTCTTTCTTTTTTTCTCAAACTAGACAATGGCTTTTATTAATCCTACACATACACATTTTTGTTCTGCTTTGAGAGAAAAAATAGCAAAGTTCACTACATTTTCTAAGATACAGTTTGAACTTCTTCAAACAAGGTGAATTTCATTACTAGGCTTATGCAAGAGATAAGAATTTCTTAGGGTACCAAAGATACAGGTTGTAGCTGTGTTGGTGTAAGGCAGGGGAGGGCAAAATATGGCCTGCAGGCCAGATCTAACCCTGCCAGGACATTCTATCCATCCTGCAAGCCCCTAAAAAAATTAGAAAATTAATTTTCTTCTGCCCCTGGCTGCCTGTTACAGAAGACATGCCAGCAGCAGCAGGACCCAGGGGGAGCCTGTGGCTAGACCAAGAAGCTGAGCAGCAAGGTCAACCTAGCTCCACCCCACCCTCAGCAGTGCTCCCTCCCACCTCCAGCCCCCAACCAGAAGCCTCTGCTTCTGGCCTTTTGACCTTGGGGCTGTTCCCTGCCTCCCTCCATCTGAGTGGTAAGGCATATAAGATCATATGGAGTGTAGGGGGAAACCACTGTGATTAGCCCAGCAGCTGGGAACTGGGTGATGCTGGCTGGGCCAGGCTGGAGCTAGAGCAAGAAGCAGTTGGCTGTGGGGGAAAGGAAAGCAGCAGTGGCAGGGGAATGCAGGAAGTGGCAGCAAATTGGGGAGCAGTTGGGGGGCCATGCAGGAAATGGTGGTGAGGGGAGCAGTGACGGGAGTGGTGGTGGTGGCAGCTGGGAAGCAGTGATGTCAGCAGCAGTGGCAGGTGAGTATGTGATAGGAAAAGCAAGGAAATGGTGGGACAGTGATGATGGTGGGCAGGAGCACAGAGTCTGTGTGGGTGCCCTGGGGCCAGTGGGGACCCAGGGTGGGGCGGCAGAAGCAGAGCCTGGGTGCAGAGTTCACCTGGCTGCATCATGTGAGGCCCACACACAATGCAGCCAGTGACCTGGCCACCTCTCTCTTTTTCTCTCCCACCCACATGCCATACCCCACACCCTCCCCAAGTCCCAACCCATCCATATACTCTACTTCCCTCCACACCCACCTACCATACCCACACCCCACTCCCCAACAATCTTCCCTACATAAAACCCCTTACCACCCACACAATGTAAGTAGGACTATATTTTGAGCTATTATGTAGTCACCTCTAGATACAATTTGCAAATACATGTCAGTACAAAAATATTTTTAAATAAAATAAAATAAGTAAAGTTAAAGATGTTTGGGTTTTTTGTATATGATTTGTGTTTTTCCGGTTTCGTGTTTGCAGCCTTCCCTCCCAAAAGGAGTATTTCTAGGGTAAGGGGAGGGACTTCTGGTTGAAAAGATCAGGGGTTAGGGATGGGACTTACCAGGAGTAGGGCAATTGTCAAGGGGTGGAGCTACTCATGCAACCTTGAACAGCTTGCCAAAACTTGGTAAGTGGCCCTCCATCTGAAACAATTGTCTGCCCTGATCTAAAGACATAGACAGACAATGTTCTTTGGGTATGTCGCAGGGCACTAAGATGCCCTGCTCCTAGAAGAGGAGAAACTGTTTGGGGAGAGAGTCCAAAGAGAAAGGCAGAAGCCCACATGCAGGTTACCAGGGCAACAAGCCAGAGGACAAATTAGCCTGCACCTGCACATGGTCAGCTTACCACAAGGGGCAGGGCCCTGGTTCCACATAAACCCCAGGCTGGAACTAGGGAGGGCAGTTCCCTGCTAGCAGCCAGAGGGGAAGGAGCCTCCAGGATGGAAGTGCCCAGTGAAGCAGCAATTGCCTGATATACTGCACCTAGGGCTAATGGAACTCCATGAACTCTGCAGGTACCCTTGCATACTAGACACTTACTGCCAGGGATGAAGTTCAATGCTTTTAAAGGGGCAAAGCACACCCTTGTCTTTTGTATTATATTATAGCCCAGGGGCTTATGTTTGTTTGCTGTTTATAACACCAGTGGTTTGGGTGAGGCTATTTGGGGAAGGAGGAGGCCTAATCGGGGGCCCACTGCAGTGTGAAGCCCCAACGCATGGCATTTGGGGTGCATAGACTCTGGTGCCTGTGAGGCATGAAGACAGGGCTGCAGAGAGCCTAGAGAGGACAAGGGGGCCAAATCACATCAGGGCCTAGACCGGACAATGTCAATGGCATCTGTGAAGCTTGGGGTGTGGTAAAGGGGTAGTTGGAGCCATGCATATAGCCCATAAGGCTGGGGTATCCCCAGGACATCTATTTTGAATGGGACCCACAAGGGGTCTGGGACCCACAGGATTCAAGGAAGTCCTTCAGGACTATACCCAAGTAGGCTTAAAGGCAGCCTCCCTACTCATTACAATGACATCAAGATATGATGGGTGAGAATAGAGGGTGCCCAGCGGACTGTATTGGCATGGTCAAAGGGCACTAGGTTTAACATGGCCATCCTCGAGGACCCCATCCCATGAAAAGGTAAATCTGATATCTTTTATTATACCAACTCAAATAGTTTGAAAAATTCTTTTTTGCAATTTTTCAGGTACAGATACCTTTGTCAGGTTGAAGAAGCATCTGCAGTTGGTCTGTGCTCTTCCTGAATGAGATAGTAAAGAAGTCAGAAGCTAGTATCAGTAGTCAGAAAGCCAGTCAGTGAAAATGTAACATGAGGTAGTCAATGGATGAGAGACAGGTGGTGGGGGAGGGGCCAGAGGAATGAATGTTGTCATTAAACAGTAGAGAGGTACCCAGGGAGTCAGATGTTAGGCAGGTTACAATGTGTCATAAATCCAATGTTTATGTTTAGTCCATGACATTGTGTCCGATAGTTTCATCAACTTCATTGATGACGCGAAGTTTGTAGGCTTGTCTGTGAAAGGTGTTGTGTAAATTCTCTTTCAGTATTAGAACTGAGAGATGGGAGAGTGATTTTTCTTGTGAGAAATGTGTAACCACAGGTAGTTGGGTATTCTTGTCTTTGATAGGTTTTTGGTGCACGTTCATTCTGGTGCACAGTTGTTTGGTTTCTCCTATGTATTTTCCACCAGGGCATTATATGCACTGGATAAAATATATAACACTTCCGAAGGTACAGGTGTAAGATCCAGAAATGGTGATGGTGATGGTTCTGTTGTGGGGTATAGTAATTTTGGGGGTGATGGAGATACATTGGCAGGTTTTATGAAGGGGTGTAGGAAGTTTGCCTCTGATGATAAGGTTGAGGCAAACTTCCTATGTCCCAAAACACACTGAATGGATCTAAACCATGCCATGACAAGAAATGTAAAACCTGTCAGTAATGACTAATTTTCTCTCTTTTTTTCTTCAAATAAAAAAATCTTATCTTTTAATATGCTTATCTATACATCAAATTAACTTCTATCTTATATAACTGAATCCTACTTTTGTTTCAATTTAGTCTGTATTTTATTCTTATCCAATTGCAAACCTTGTATTAAATTTTCAGGATGTAGCCCATGAGCTGGAAACACATTGCTCTGTGGACATCCTCGTTTGTCAAGAGAGGATCCAATTCCTTCAATAAGTTGCAGAAATACTGGTGTCAACATTTCCTATACGTGTGTTTTTCTCCTTCCTTCTTGTGATATGAGCCAGCACAGACTTACATGTCCTCCTAATTGTTTAACTTGGAATCATTACATACTTCCTGAATTCTGAAATGATTTACCAATCAAGAATGACTCACTCCAGAATTTAGCCAAATAAATCATTCCCCTAGCACCTTAATTTTCTCCTTTAAGATGATTCTGTTAAAAAAGAATTGAAGTCCTAGCCTGATTTATGAAACTTGACTGGTGGTGCCAGTCCCCAGTTGCCCTCCATATTTTAGAGACCCATCTTTTTGCCAAAACAGAGTAGCAAATTCTAGTTGACAAAATCAGTTATGGTAAACATCAGGATCCAGCAGAGAAGCTAGGCTATTTTGAAAGGTCTGGAGCTTCCAGATAGGTACAAATAAGATAAGAAAAGGCAGACACATGTTAAATCATCTAACAGCAAAGGGGATACTTTATGGAAATGAACTCACAAGATAATAATTTGAATTTGACAAGGTGATAATTAAAGTCCCTAGATAGACTCCTTCCACATCTGTATGCCTTTCAGTAAAGTTGGTTAGCATATTAACTACTGCTGTAGAATGCTAAAATATATTCATGGGATGTTAAACTGCATATTATTATTCATTTCAATTTGTATAATAAATGTAACAAAATGCAATGCATACAATATTACACAAGAGGTACTAATCTCTATTATAGACTTACTTTAAAACGCACAGTGATACCAGACCAAGCCCTTAGACGTGAGTTGCATCCAGAGAACTTTAAGAGGTTTAAGTATTAATTGATCTTTTTGGCAAGAAGGAAGAGGTGATACATTTCTTGTGCATATGTAATGCTGAAGCAATGGTAATTTCTAAGCAGCGCCTAGAACTATTTTATATTTTAGTTACTGAATAATAACCATTGATCTGTACTTTTTAGCAGAAACACTTTATAATTAATTGCAACTGGATTTGTGAAAAAAAAAGAACTAGAGCAATTAAATAGAACATTTTTTTTATTAAGTGGTAGCTCTTTGAAATAACTTAAAAGGAATATACTTGAAAAAATATATTGCCTAATTGTTCAATAATCTATACTATCTTTGTTGACATTAGTTTGTCAACTTAAAGTCATTTATAGATTTCTGTAAATTATATAAATAGGCCTTGTATGTTTTCTATTCTTGTATCTTAAGCCAATTCCTTCAGAATAAGAATTGCAATTTTCATTAGAGCCTAGTGGAGTTAGGACTAAATCTATGAAAAGATTTTGATGTCTACAATGGGACATAGGTAGAATGTCGTTGCTAATGTCTAAAACCACTATCCTAAAAATCTCTAGCTGAGTCTTAGCATTTTTTTGCCAATAAGGTTTATCAGGAGTCCAAAATTTTGATTCTGAGTCAGAAATGCTGCCACCCTGTCAGGGCTGAGCAGCTCAGCACTGTGCTAAACCACTCAGAATCTTCAAGTTAAGTCTCTGTACACCTGTCTTCTCAGAAGGGTTACATCTAACACAGGGGTGCTCAGCCACATGCCCACAAACCAGATGCAGCTTGCGGCACTGCATAAGCTTGTCCATGGGGCTCCTCATAGGTCTGAAAATTTGGCAGAAGACAGTGTCACCACTTCCCTGCTGCCAAGTTTTCAGATCCATGCAGAGCCCCAGGCCCTGTACCCTGGATCAGCACCTGATCCATGTATGGCAGGGCAGCATCAGGCCATAGGGCCGAATCCCAGTGCCCAGAGCAGGGAGGGGGCAGTACTGGACCTAGGGCCAGATCCTGGCAGGTGGGACATGATCCAGCCCACAGATTGGACCAGCCCCAGCCCACTTATCTGGCCTGTGATATCAAAAAGTTGAACACCACTGATCTAGTAGATAACACTGTTAGGATACCTAAAACAGGATTTTAAGGAATGAGCTGTACACAAATAACAGGCATGATAGCCACTTTCATTCAAGTACAGCTGAAGGAGATGGCTTGGGTATCTTATGGCACCTATACATGAGCAGCAAGGCTGCTCTGATGAGTTGTAATTACATTGCATCAGAGAAGGCTTGATTGAGTCTGCTGGAGCATGGTAATTACTATGCTCCAGCAGACTCCAACATCTCAAGTATCAGTGTTCCTATGCTTAAAAATGATAGTGAGAGTGCTTTAATTAAGCTCTTTGAACAAGCTTTAGTTAAAGTGACCCAATTTTAAGCTCAGGAACTCTGAGTTTTTCCAGGTACTTTCATTAAAGTGCCCCCTTCCCCTTCCCCTGTCACTCCCAGAGCACATGTATAAATGCCATTAGTGATTAAAACATTTCTTCATAATTTGGGAGAACTGGGTTCAAAACTTTTCTCAGTTTTGAGGAGATTCAGACAGAACTCTGAGAAGAGTTCTCTAACTACCAGACTATAGATTGGACAGAGCAGGCATGCCCTTCCATCTGAAAAGTCTGACATTAAAAATACAAAAATTTAACTGGACCAGAAAGAGAGAACAAATAGGAGTATAGTTGCATTGTTGTGTGATTAGTGCATGTGCTGGAGTAGGAAGATTGGGTGCTGATCTCTGGTCCAAGCATTATTGTATATTTCATATGGAACAGACTTTAGCAAAAACCAGATTTTTACAGGATGGCTTAAGTTGCATCATGTGCAAATTCTATATACAGACATAGTCTTTCCTGTACTACATCAACTTCTTTAATGAACTTTTCTTTCAAGGGGTTCACAGCATACATCTTGGCTGTATGTGCAATCCCTCAGCAGAGTTGTTAATTGTCCAGTTTAAAAACAAATCAGTTGTTACATTTGTAACTTCTATTACTTATTACATTAATGGAAGAATAAGAGTTTCACAGTTATCATGCTGGATGAAAAGAAGGGTTTGGACTTACATGCTACATGTTTTCTGAAAATGATAGAAGAAAAATTAGAGATGGAAAGGACCTATTAGATTACCCAGTCCATGACCCTGCCAGTGTAAGATTCTTTTTTATATTGCACTCTATAATGTTTTTTCTAGCCAACTTTTACATATATCAAGTGTTGGTGATGCTGTTGCTTCTCTTGGGAGACTATTTCACATTATAACGCTTCCTTGAATCAGACAGTTTTCCTGATATGCATTCTTTCTCTCTCTTTTTTTTTCAATTATCTTTTCACACCTAGTTCTACAGTTTTTTACCACTCTACATAGCTCCTCTCTTCCTCTGGGGTTTAGAATGTGTTTCATTATTGCAAGTTTTTCACTTTGCTTTGTTTTGTTTTGTTGATACTTTATATTTGACAGACTGGGTGCATGTACATGTGCAATTATGGTGCCTGAATTAACTGTTGAGCTTATTGCTCTGGAGTTAATTGTTTCTGGGTGTACTGTTTTAACATGCACCCAGAAGCAATTAATTCCAGAGCAATAAGTTCTGCAATTTATTCAGGTGCAGCACATGGATACTGGGCAAAACAGCCCCAGCTGGCAGGAGGCTCTGGGGGTCAGCCTTCTGGACTGAGGCTGCTCCCCCACAATTCAATGTACTACAGAGGGGCTGGCTGGGGCACAAGAGAACTTCAGTGTGGGGCTAGCCTGTAGGCTCCACAGTCAAGCACCCTTGTGCCCCCTGGTCAATGTCTCGAAAGAAAATTATTTTCTACTGCAGAGAAAATTATTTTATTTCAGCCTAATAGAGGTACATTGTATAGACACTGGGAAGACTACTGTGCAGCCAATTACACAATATGCTTACTGTACAATTGACTAGATGCACCCACTATATAGTTGGGAAAGAAGTTGGAAAATCATTCAGGCAAAAAGTGCCCTTTTCATTAAAGAACAAGTTTGTAAGGGAGTGAGAAGATCTTAATGTCCTTGCCTCAAAGTGCATTATGAATCCCTAAAACTTTTGGCATTTATTGGTATATAGAATTGGTTGCTTGGCCATACTATTTAATAAAAAGCTAGGGCATAGTTTTCCCTATCATAGGGTAAGTTGGCCCCTTAATATAGGTTTAGTCCAGTTCATCTGTCCCTGGTTTTCTATCTGAACTATGTGGGTTGCAAGACCTGTAACAGGCAGCCAGGTTTGACATGGATAGATAAAATATAGTATGCTTTTTATACATACACTGTAATCAATATTCTCTCTACTGGAGAATCTTCAGTAGGCTATTAGACCATCTACATCTGCTAAAATACTAAGCTGTGAAGAAATAAAATGCTGTTTTCTCTCAGTTATATAGCTTCAATGTATATTATATTACATATTTTGAAATAAAAAACTAAAATAGAAAGTATGTATGTTCAGTCTAGCCAAGTTAATGCTGCTATAAAGAATCTGACTGTTGCATTTTTAGTTTACTGGTTTATTTTTAAACTGCACAGCTTTAATGCTTCATTAATTGATGTATACAAGTTTACAGTTAATTTCCCTTGGTTTCTTAGAATAAAAAAGTAATTTGGAAGGGTGGATGGAGAAGCCTTCTATTTTGATATGTAATATTAACCTTCCCATCCAGCTATACCATACAGAATCCTTCTCAGAGCCCCTATGGACTCATTTTTAGGTTGATTTACAAGGTTCTCTAAAAACATAATTTTGTATATACACTGTTTAGTATATGGAAGAGGTCCTTACATGCAGGCTCCTGTGTTTGCCTGGATGTAACTTTTCCCTTTTGGATATAGGAAAAAAATGGTTAATCTTGTTTTTCTCTCTTCCAGATGATAAACAAGAGACATAAATTCTCTTGGTTAAAAACTTACTGTCATTAACTGGTGCCAGGGATGAGGAGGGATTGAGTATGTATTTGGAAATAGTCATCATCCATACATGTGCTCTGACACATTCTGCTAAGAAGGCATCGGAGCAGATTCAGTTAATTGAGTCTGCTGGAGAGCGCTCCAGTGTGTGGCAGTGTCTCATATATTCAGTGTCCTGGATTTCAAAGTGGTGGCGGAGCAGTTTAACTACAGTTTGTTCAATAAGCTTTAGTTAAAGTGCCCCTGCTGCTATTTTGAAACCTGGGATACTGAATACATGAGGCACTCCATCTGTTTTAATTAGAACAGCTCCTGAGACCTCTCTAATTAAAACTCTCCTACCACATCATGTGTATAGGCACCTAAAATGACCTTGGGTTAAAAAAAAAGAGAGAGATTTCAAACTGTGTTCGGTGCACAAAAAATGAAGAGTCTAGATTTCTAGGAACCTCAAACATATATTATCCATTTCCTTTTCCACTTGCTCTTGATTCAGTTTTGAAGGCCTAAATGGAGTTTCTAGTTTAAATTCCCCAATATTAGAAGTGCTATTGACAGAAGAGGTGGGACACTTGCTGCAACAAACACTCATTTTCTAACTTTCTAAAAGTTCATTCTTTTATTTTTTTTTATTTTTACAGCCTCATTTTCTAATTTTAATTCATGTTTTGTCAGAGTACACTTAATTCTATGTGTTACCATTTTGTTAGGAACTGTATGGCAATAACAAGGGCTGGGTTCAAAATAAGGGTTTATCACCAACTTTGTAAATCTGGCTCATAGCCCTAACTAGAAACTTGGGAAAATAAATACTAACTGGGTGTTCTAACATGAAATTTCCCCACTTGCAACCCACATTAATTTAAAGCAGGGTTTTTAATAAATAACAAAGGGACAAATACACAAGCTTAGAGAAAACCTGAACTACTAAACATTAACTGAAACTGCAAGTGAGCAACAGTGTCAGTCACTGGAAAACCAAATCAGGGGAGCTTCCACCCAGCTTAGTCCATTAGGAAAGAAGAATTGCCAAAGGCTGCTATGCAGGGGCTCTACCACCTACACCAGCCAAAAGTAGCAAATAGTGAGTAGGGAAATGAAAAGATTGAGGGAAGTGATTCTTCCCCTCAATTCAGCACTGGTGAGGCTGCCTGGCTTCCCATGTTGGGAGAGGGTCCAGCAGCATCTCTGGGGTGCTTGCAAGGTAAATAAGGTTCCTGGTTACCCTAGACATCCTAGCCATGATGAAGGAAGCTGTTTTCTTCCCTGCCACAGAGAGGGTGGCAGGCTGCCTACTTACTGCTGGGAGGATGTCCAGCACCTCTTTCTAGCCCCCGACAGCAGGGAGAGCATCAAGCTGTTCCTCAAGCATTTCTCCATAACCAAGTATGGCTGGGCCCATTTCCAGTTCCCCAGCTTTCACTCTCTTTGCTTCTGCCTGTGATGTGCTTTTGGCCTGGTGTCCTGGGGTTCCAGGCCAATCAGCTGCATACTTCTGGTTGGAACAGGGCTGGCCAGCTTGGGTGCAGCCTAGCCGCCCATGCCACTGCAGGCAGGTGAGCCAGGTGTGCAACTGATACAATAATGAATCATAGAGACAGACAATTTTTTTTGGTCTATTTCAAAATCAGCACTGAAAGTTCTGAAGAGCCGCACAAATGTAAATGTTTTAATAGTTTTTTTTTTTTTTTTAAAGAAGTAGAGAAATGTGCGTATGTGTTTTCATAACTAAGTGGTTGGTTTTTAGATAGATTCATAGATTGTAGAGTCAGAAGGGACCACAATGGATCATCGTGTCCGACGCCCTGCTCCTGGCAGGAAAGAGGGCCAAAGTCAGATGACCCCAGCCAGGTGACTATCTAGACTCCTCTTCAAGCTAGGTGATAGCACCACCTCTCTTGGAAGCCCATTCCAGATCCTGGCCACCCTTACTGTGAAAAATCTCTTCCTAATATCTAACCTAAATCGACTCTCAAGTAGTTTACACCCATTATTCCTAGTCACTCCCTGGGGCGCCTTATTAAACAGCGCTTCCCCTATTCCTCATTGACCTCACCTAATAAATTTATAGGAGGCCACAAGATCTCCTCTCAGCTGTCTCTTGTGAAGGCTGAAGAGATTCAGCTCTCTCAACCTCCCTCCATAGGGTCTATCATGAAGACCACTAATCATGCGAGTGGCCCTCCTCTGGGCCCTCTCGAAATTCCCCGGATCCCTCTTGAAGATCGGCGCCCAAAACTGGATACAATACTCCAACTGTGGCCTAAGCAGTGCCACATAGAGAGGGAGTATCACCTCCTTTGTTCTATGAGTCATGCACCTGCTAATACACAACAAGGTGCAATTGGCCTTGTTGATGGCCTCATTACACTGGCGGCTCATGTTCATCTTGGAGTCAATTATGACTGCAAAATCCCTCTCTGCCTCCGAACTGCTGAGAAGGATTCTCCCCTATTGGTGTGCTGGGGGTTCCTCCTTCCCAGGTGGAATACCTTACATTTATCTTTATTAAATTGCATCCTATTTCTCTCTGCCCATTGATCCAAACTGTCCAAGTCAACCTGAATCGGCTCCTGCCCTCCGGTGTACTAACTTTGCCCCATAAGTTGGTATCATCAGTGAACTTGAAGAAGATGCTCTTCATGCCCTCGTCCGAATCGCTGATGAAGATATTGAATAATATCGGTCCAAGGACCGAACCATGCAGGACCCCACTGCCCACCTCCTTCCAGAATGAGAAGAAACCATCCACCACCACTCTCTGGGTGCAGTCCCTAAGCCAGTTGGCCACCCACCTGACTGTGTATCATAGTATCATAGTATCATAGTATCTAGAGTCGGAAGGGACCTGGGCAGATCATCTAGTCCGACCCCCTGCCTTGGCAGGAAAGAGCACCGG
>JAGPOW010003316.1:99061004-99121921 GCA_030014935.1 Caiman crocodilus
CAGCTCCCTCAACACCCTCGGGTGTAGGTCATCTGGGCCCGCCAACTTAAAGACATCCAGCCCTTCCAGAAGCCCTTCCACTAGGTCAACCCTCACCCCTGGCCTAGCAGTGTTTCCTGAGGGGGAAAACAGGCTTCCAATGGGAGGGATGTCCCGGTCTTCCCTCAGGAAGACCGAGGCAAAGAACCCATTGAAGATCTCCGCCTTCCCATCAGCCGTGAGCACCAGGTTGCCCAACAAGTCCCTCAGGGGCAAATAATCAAATACCTTCTAGAATAAACATGGTTATGAATGGTTTACCTGGCCCTTAACTTCCAAAATAATCTTCAATTAGTTGTAGCATACAAAGCCAAAAAGGACTGTTGTATATATCTATCATGGCTTCTTACTAGACACAGTCCATGGAAGATAATTATCACAGAAGATAATTTAATTAGTAAGACATATTATATACAACTTTGCAGCCAGTGAAAATGACCAGCTTTTTAGCATTATGATAGCTGCTTGTGGTAAACCCTACTTGAAATAGGGTTATCTAGGATTGACCAGCACAATATTAACCATGTCTATACAAAATTGGGTTTAATAACAAGTTAGCTAACATTACATATCATCTCATATTTCAACATGACCTGATTTTCATTTTCTGATTTCCATGGCTAATGAATATATTTTGACCAATGTGTACAGATGCTGAATGGTTAAAAATTGCCTGAAAGTCTATGTATGCATTACTTATCACATATACACTTAGAACACTTCCTTGGAAACATTCTACTTTGTCTTGGACCTGCAAGAGTTTTAGATCACAATAAAGGTGTCAAGAATTTTTTCCCCCATTCTTTACTAGGAAAAAACAAAAAGTTTTTAATGGAAACTGAAGAGACAGATTTGTTTTGATCTCAGAGGTGTCTAATCAGAAGTTAAGTGGAGTTTAGGTGTCTTAGAGAACATCTACATGTGCTTTTACATGCACCTAAACTTAATGCACATTTCCCTAATGTGCATTAAGGTGGTTTAGGTGTGTATCTACACATGCCCTCACTATGGTGCATTAACGTGCTGTGCGGACCGACTTGGGACTAAGTTATTTCCAAGTTTGTCTGCTCACTGCATTAATGCTCCTTAGTGAGGGCATGTGTAGATATTCACATGTGTAGACACATAGACTAAAGTTAGTCCCAAGTCAGTCGACATACACAGTGTTAATGCATCTTAGAACATCTGCATGTGCATTAAGGTACGTTAGCTATTTGCACATAAATTTGATGTTTGCCTTTGCAGACATCAAATTTATGAATGAATAGCCTAAAATCACCATTGTTAAGGTGCATTAAAGGTGTGCCCATGTAAATCCACACCCTTAATGTGCCTTAAAGTGCCTTAAATCAGCATGTGTAGATGCACTCTTGGTTCAACTTGTAGGAATTTGAACCACATCTTCCCTGTTCCAATGTAGTGATAAAACTGAATGAAAAGGCTAGGAATACATTCAAGTATTAGGGTTAGATTGATCTAGATGCTCAATTGTACAGGTTTGCGGAGGGTATAATTGTCAAAAAATGGTGTACTCCATCCAATTTAAATGAATTCAGTTTATAAGGTAATGTAGATCAAGATCAGGTTAGAAAAGCCAAGCTTCTCACCCTATGCCTTGGGCTATGTTATTCCCAGTTCTCTGATTCTGACCAGGCTATTTTTAGCCTCCTACCCCCACTGCTGACACAGTAACCCCCTCTGCAGACCCACCAGCTCCTCTTGCAGACCTATCAGTGCCTGCAGAACCAACAACTGCCCCACATGGACCCACTACCCTCCCACTTGCCCCTCCCCAACACCCTGACATATTTAAATTGGAGTCCAGGCACAGCTTTCAGCACTGACAAACATTTGCACAAATGGGACCCAATCTAAATGGCTTAAAGTAAGTATGCATGCACCCTTTGTGTGTGCATTGAAATTCCAAGTAATCTACTCTTAAGAAACAACACATCTTATTATTTTTTGTTTTATAACTATGTTTTATTAAAATGGAACTAATGGACATCTCCATTAGTGGAGCTGGTGAGACACCGGACAAAATCTTATTTAAAAGGCAGTCCATACCCATGGAGGTTCACCATATTAATAACAAAAAAACAAAATCAGTGAATAACTGTAACCATAATATTAGGAAAAAGAGATAAAATGCTAATACATTTTGTCATATAAGACTTTGGACACTTAGCAAATCAAGATTTCTTGTTGAAGCAGCATTTTTTCTACTGCACTTAATCTGCAAAATATTATTTAAAAACCCCACTCCAGTGTAATTTGGAAACTACCGAATATTAAACAGTATTAAACAGCTATGTTTTAAAGTGAACTGAAGTCATACAGATATATAGATCTACATCTTAAGTTGAAAAGTGTTTGTGTATGCAATTACATGTACCATTTGCATGAGTGTACACACACACACACACATATACACATACATATACATATTAGGGCTGTGCAAAGCTTCAGGTCCTGATTCAATCTGGAGGAGAGTCAGCCCAATTCAGTGGCCAAATTTCCAAATCCGAATCAAATAAGAGGACCAATAAAAAGGTCTGAATTGATTTGAAGCTCTCTGAATCTTTTCCAAAGATTCAGAGAGCATTGATGATTCAGGCAGTCCCTGCCTGCTGCAGCAGGAAGCTGGAGCCAGACTTGGAGCTGGTAAGTAGCGGGTAGGAGAGGGGGTGACTGGAGATGGGGGGAAGGGACCATGGGGGGAACCCTGCCAGGCTCCATCATCTGCCTGCTTCCCCCAGCTCCCCCCCATGGCTGCCCCACCCACCTCAGTTCCTGGTGCTTTAAAAAAAAAGTCCAGACTCACCAGGTGCTGCCAGGTGGGAGGGTGATCCCCACTTCCCCATACTGCATGAGGGGCCCTGCCTGAGCCCCCTGAACCCACTCCCCACTCCCCCAGTTCCCCTATGGCTGCTCTGCCTACCCCAGCTCTGGCCATTTATGAAAACAAAAATTAAAAAGCCCAGGGACTCACCAGTTCCTGCAGCAGCCTTAGGGCTTCAGAGGGTTTGTGAAAGAGCTCCCCATGTTGGGAGGCAGTGGGGATTGTCCCCCACTGGGCAGGAACCATTGAGTCCTGGTTATTTTTTGTTTTTTTTTCTTAAAGGCCTGGAGCTTGGGTGGGTGGGACAGCATGGGGGTTGGGGGGCTCATGCAGAGCCCCCCACATAGCATGCAGCAGTGAGGGACAGCAGAGATCGCGTCCACCACCCGGTAGGACTGGGTGAGTCTGAGTTGTTGGTTTTTTTCAAAGTTTAGGCAAGCAAGGCAGCCATTGCTGGGGCTGAGAGAGCAGGCAGGAGATGGGTTTGAGTGATTTGGAGATTCATAGATTCAGCAGCAGCTGAATCTCTGAATCAGATTCAGCTGTATCGATTCAGGACAGTGATTCGAATCACCAAATTGAATCACTGTCCCCCCGAATCAGCTGAATCCTAATCTGAAGTAAATACTAGCCACTTCACACAAACCTAATACATATTCTGCTCAATGTAAAATATTCTATTTTATTGATATATATATAATAGAATGGTTTTAGTTAGTTTAGTGCAGAAAGTATATCATCTAGGCATAAGGTGCAATTTTTCCACAGGTGAAGCACAGGTGAATTAGTACCTTTTTTATAGCTTTAATAATAGTTCGGTCCTCTTCTAAAGAGAGGACTTAACATGTTGACCTCTTCTATCACATAGCTGCATTTAAGATGTGTTTTGCCACAGCATATTTGTGTTCTATTAAGATAACTTTTTCATTAAGTCAATAATAGCTTGTGTTAAATATAAAGAATAACATTTAGTATTTCTTCAACTCAAATTTTATTGTAAACATGTTGAAAAGATCTCCAACAAAGTCAAGGTAATTTTTACTACTGTTCCTGGACATGTCTGATCTTCTTTTCCTTTATTTGAAAAACAATTTTCAGCTTTGATAATTTTTCAAGGAATCTGATAACTAACAAGCTGTCTGTGCAACTGAGTTAGCAGATCCAAAAATAATGCTATCATTCTAAATGAGCAGAAGTACTGTTTCTGACAGAGTCATACAGGTGTGTGAAATGAAAAATGGGGAGTAGAAGCAGGTGGTTCAGCAGCATTATGGAATTTTAGCCACTGGTTTGCTGGATGGATTTAGTTTTAAGTCATTCTGTATGAATTGGCACAGCAGATTTAAGTAATCAAAGGGTCTGATGCAATATGAAGTCTGATGGGTGGGCTGCATGTGTATGCATCTGGGAAGCCCATCGTGATTGATTGGCACCTTGATGCTAAACACTTGGTTCTTTGTAATATGTTTATCCAAGTGCATAAAATATTCTTGCACAGCGTGAAGTTTTTCAGGCAATAAGTTATGATCAGTCCAAGCTTATAATTTGATTTCAGTAACAGGCCCTTTGGGAGTTGAATATTTGTTCTAACTTGACTTTGCCTTTCCCTTTCCCTTGCTAAACTACTTAGAATGTGCACACCCACTAGTCTCTGAATTTAACGAAGTGTGTTCATTGTCCTGCATTGCAATTTAAAAGGTCAGGGTACTGAACCATTAAATATTCAGTTTATTCATGTAGGAACTTTACATGTGTATCTATGTTATCTTAAATGATTTGACATAAAAAGAACATCAGAGAAAAAGAACCGATGTAAGCAAGAAGAACCTTAGGTAGAAGACAATGCCAAATCACAAGAAATTTAAATAGCTATTTATATATAAATACACTTACATGCATATGTATTTAAAGTACATATAATGTGACTACTGCTGGAAAAAAATACCTAAAATCTAAATTGAAATCTACCTTAAAAATCTATTTAAAATCTACAGGACTACTAGTTTACAGGATTACTGTTTAGAAAATCTACTGTACTTTGATTTACAGATTATATTAAACGCCTTGATAAATACCTTTTTGTAATGATCTCTTTGCTGTTACAACAGAAGCAGCTGTCAATGTCTGTGTGTGTGGTTTGGGACCCTATTCCTGAGAACTGTATGAAAGTCATTGGAAACTATCACTGGAAACACTGAATGATGCTTAAGAATTGTTGGTGATTTTGATTATAAAGCAAATATATTTCAGCTATATCTACCTTCATTTTCTGTTAATTTTCACTGTATATTTATGAAAAACAAATGGATCTATTACAAACATTCATTTCATTGTATTATGGCAGTGGAAGAATAAAAATAAAAACCCTCAAAATTTGTGAGTTTTTTAGAGTTAAATATAACAATAAAACAGTAATTGGGCTGTGAATATATTAGATGAAACCATGCTCTAACTCCTCAAGAAAAAAAAGGAGGCAAAATCCTGAATAAATTACTTGTTGTTAATTATTAACCTATTCTAGTAAATTATATGCATATCCTTCTCCTTTGCCTCTTTTCAGCCTTTGAGTTACATGTACATATATTAAGGGGAGGGATGGGCATCAGACCCTGCTATTAAATACTTTCTAAAATAAAAAAAACCTTCAGAATTAAAAATACACGCTAAAAATTAATGTTCACAGTTTTTGCTGATTTGAAACATCAGGAAGAATACATTTATAATGACAATTTCAAACAATTAACAACAGGCAGTACTTGCCACAGTGTTTCCCTTATCACACTTAGTGGGATAATGGTATTAATAGGACTACTGACAGGATATTGTGCTACTCACTGGGTGCATCTACATGTGCACTTTGCTGCAGAGTTGGGGTGGGCAAAATGTGGCCCATGGGCCGGATGTGGCCCACCAGGCCATTCTATCTGGCCTGCAGGGCCTCTAAGGAATGTAGAAAGTTAATATTTATCTGCTCCAGCTGCCTGTCATGCAACACTTGATGGCTCGCCAAAGCTCAGTAAGCAGCCCTCCACCTGAAATAATTGCTCGTCCCTGACACGTGCCAGTATTAGGGTGCAGAAAATAACTCCGTACTGTCAGGGACAGTACTGTCCTATGGCGGAGTAACTTATTCCACCAGAATGAACGCGTAGATATGGTGATTGGGGCTGGCTAGGCCATGAAGGGCTGGGGGCTGCCTGCTGCCTAATTCCACACTGTACCACCCTGCTGGCCCAGTCAGCTCCTCTGCCACCTGCTGCTGCTGCCTGGGGCTCATCCCCTGGACTCTGTGACATTCCAGCTCAGACTGCTGTTATCTCACACATATAAACACTGTGCCGGGGAGCAGCTGACTCCAGTGCAAACTGTGGCAGAGTTTATTGCATTATGCTAATACCATGTGTAAATGTACCTACTGCAAATAACTCTGGCGTAATGTGGTTCTTAATATGATTTGATCACCAAAGTCTCTTTTAGCACCCTACTGGGTGTGTCTACACAAGATGCTACTTGCTTGTAGTGATGAGCTACTATGATGTAGCTCATTGCTATGGTGATGTGGTATTGGTGGACATGAACTCCGATGCTGCTGCTGCTGGGCAGTAGCAATGAGCTATTGTGCAGTAAGGTCAGAAACAACCTGTGAGCTAAAGCAAGTACTAAATGACTGTGCAGTAGGAGCTGCACAGTTGGGCACACATATGGACATGCCCACTTATTTCTTAAACAAGTATTTTAACACAAAATATGGGGAAACTTTAGATTTGTTTTAAAAGGGGGCGAGGCGGGGGAAAAGTCCCTTTGTAAGATTTGTTCTTTTAATTCTGGGGCTATATGTTAACATTTCCAGAAAGCAGAAAAGCTATAACTAGACTACTTTTTGTATTATTGTTTCTGTCACTCTCATGAGAAGAAGGGAAGGACTTTACAATTGACAGAAAGTTCCTCCTCCTACCATCTGTTGTTTTCTTCTTTGTTAAGCACTAAATGATTACAAATCTAATCAAAGTGCACCCCATATACTTTCTTTTCATCATCCTAAGGTCATAATTCTGCAGAAATGAAGTTACAAGGAATTTTGCCATTTTTCCAACAACATTAGAGGGCCATGAAGCTGACATGTCAAACACTTCTTATGGAGGGCTCACATCCCTTTTAGTGCTGTTTTACATGTGACTGGACCACACTTTAAAGGGCTAACATTTGTTAAAGGTATTTTCCTTCAGTATTGTTTTTTTCCCTGCTAACCATTGGCCTCAGTTGTTATATTTTTGTACCTGCACTAACAATCAAGAGGGCTTGAGGGCAGGTACAATTTGAAAAAGCTTTACCAGAAGATATATTTATTTTCAAATAATATTTTTTTTCTCTTTTGTGTATTTGGTTGCTGTCGCTACTGCTGCTCTACACTTATCTTTGTTGCAACTTTTTTCCTTCTTCCATGTGCCTGAACATGATTGGTTAGTTCCATGTCCTCATGCTATTTTTCAAGATGTTTCTATGGTGAGTGATTTAATTTCACTAGATTTGTGGCTTTCTCCTGCTGTGCCTGTATAATGGCATTGATGCAGATTCTTTACAGGGAGAGTCTCAAGCCAGGTGGAGTTAATTAAGATGAGGTAAGTACACCCTACTCCTCCCCTCCCATTCCCCACAAAAAGTATAAAGCAAACCTGTCTGTTGATGATACAGAAAACATAAATATACTTTTGAAGACAGATTGTGTCATTTAAAAAAAAATAGCGAAAGCAACTGAAAACTGCAAGGTAATGTACTGTCTGCCCAAACTTCAGCTCACACTGAGGAAGAAGTCATTTATTTTCTGTGAATAACTGAATAGGGCTAGAGCTTGAGAGAAAGCTCACTTGAGTGTTATGAGAGAACTCAGTGCATATGTTGGCAAGATGTAGGGCCATGTCTGCCCTCTACTCCCAGGATCTGTGTCATGCACACACATACTTGATATATTGATTTTGGAATTATCCGTAAGTCTTTCCACACTAATAGTTATTGAAATTGATTTGCCGGGGGGAGAATATATTATTTGAGATTTGTTATGTTGAGGGAAAAATGAAGAGCTAAAGGACTGCTGAAAGCTGATAACATCTTTTTGAGAACCACAGATATGTTTAACATGCAGTGGAAAAGAGAAACGTTAAGCAACTGATCATGAAACAATACAAAAGGAAAGGCAAATATAGAAATGTCTCATACTGGAGTAAGTGGGAAAGTGTGTTTGTTTAAAGGAATGTCTGTGTTAATGCTAAATAAACCTAAAATCAAGCAAAATAAGTATATGAAACAGAAATCTAGGTGAGAGCAATATGAGTTTGGGTGCGTCTATATGAAATACTTACTGTGTGGTAGCCTAATAATACTTCATAGTAACTTGCTGGTCAGAAACAATGCTAATAAGCTACTATGCAATGTTATTAGGCTACTGCACTATAACTGTCATGAAAAAAATGTGCACCAGTGATACTGCTTAGTAACTGTAGCTACTCCACATTTAGTTAGTACTTCATTAAGCAAGTACTAAACTAAATGCCCAGTAACTACTGCATATTAATGAACATGTAGATGTATCCTTGGTGTCTCTTAAGTGGCTCAACATGGAGCAAAATGGGGCAGAAATGCACTGGAACCTGTGAAGCTGAAATATAGATCTAGAGAGGAAGAAAAGAAACTGGGAAGCATCTGATAGCCACAACATGATGTTCTGTGCTGTGAATTAATTTTGCTGCTGGAATATATTTGCTCTGAAAATTAAATAGAAACATAGCAAGTCTATCTATGCATCTTCTGTAACCTGTTCATGTATGTTATATCCCTTATCATAGTATCTGGGCACTAAAACAATTCTGTAAAACAAAGCAGTCAAAATGACTTGTATTATTCTTTTGTCTCCCTACTTTTACCATCTAGCTTTGTAAGAAAAATGTATGGTTGGTTTTGTTCTTATTTTGGTGTCCAAGGTAATATAGCTGGAGCATTCTGATGAAGCTTTAAAAAAGAAAATAAGTGAGTTGGGTCCTCACTTTAATTAAGAGCTCATTCTGATTTCTAATAGAATGGAATACCTTTCCTGGACTTCAGACAAAAGCAGTCCCCCAGAATGTAACCTTGGTCTCTCAGTGTCACTTTGCTGAGGAGTGTAGCTGTTAAGCTAAGTCAAGGTAAGAAGAATATATGAAAGTGAAGGTCCAGCTCATGAAGAAATGTATAAAATAAATTTTGAAGTCTGTAAACCAAGATTTGGTTCTGAAGTAAATTCTGTCCTGCATAAGCTAATGGTCTGTGGGCTGAATCTTGTCCATGGAACCACTGGATCTGGCCCATGGACCTGGGGGCTTTGGCAGCATCTGGTAGCAGGGGTCTTCTGTGGCAGAGAGCTTAGCTTACACTGTGCCACAGCTGGAAAGTAGAAAGCTTTGCCTGTGCTGTGGCCAGGTGGCAGGGAAAAGCAGCAGTGGTGGCAGCACTTGGGTCTTCATACTAACCAATCTTGAACTGGACCTAGGTCATTCTGGCCAGATGCTGAAACAATATGGATACTGGTGTCAGAAGCAGACTAGCTAAGTTCACTGATGACACCAAAGTCTGGGAAAGAGTATCCACACTTGAGGATAGGCTGATGATCCAGGCTGATCTCGATAGGCTTGCAAAGTGGGCGGGTGAAACTTTGATGGCATTCAGTACAGAGAAATGCAAGGTGCTTCACCTTGGGGGGAAAAAAATCCACATCACACTTGTAGGCTTGGCAATGCTACACTTGCTAGCACCACAACTGAAAGAGACTTTGGGGGTCACGGTTGACCACAAGATGAACATAAGCCACAAATGCAATACCACAACACAAAGAAAAGGCCTAGGCAAAGCAAAGCAAACTCTGGATTGCATCTACAGCTGCATCTTGAGTAAGACTCAGGATGTCATCCTCCCAATATACACAGTCCTGGTGAGGCCACAGCTGGAGAACTGCATCCAATTCTAGGCTCCATAATTCAGGAAGGATGTGGAGAAACTTGAAAGAGTCCAGAGGAGAGCCATGTGTATGATCAGAGGACAAGAGATCAGGCCTTATAAAGAGAGGCTGCGAGCTATGGGACTCTTCAGCCTGGAGAAGCACAGGCTCAGGGGTGACTTGATGGCAGCCTATAAGTATATATAGGCTGACTTGATGCAAGCCTATAAGAGAGGCATGCATCACAATCTGAGGGAATGCCTATTCACCAGAGCACCCCAAGCGATGACAAGGTCCAATGTTCACAAACTCTTGCAAGACTGTTTTAGAGCTGAACATAAGGAAAAGCTTCTTTAATGTCTGAGCCCTCAAGGCCTGAAACAGACTCTGGCCCTTCTCCCATGGTTATGCATGCCACAGCAAATCCAGTGAGCTGAGGGCCCACCCAAGGATGGCTGCTAGTCTCCTGGTGCAGGCAACTCCCCCTCCAGCAGAAAGTGGCCAGGGTCAGAAGTGCTGGCATGAGGTCCTGGCCCTACTGCAGGCAGCTCCTGTTCTGCAACTACATGAAGCCAGGGTCAGTGGCATGGCTGGGACCAGGTTGGGGGGCTGGATGGTAGGGGACCTGGGACAGGGGACAAGGTTCCTTGTGGGTCAAGATGTCACTGGACTCAGGGCCACAGCAGAGCCTGCTGCTGGGTGGTGGGCAGCTGCGAGGGGGCAGGAAGAGCTACAGTCAGGAGCAGGGAAGTTGGGTGGCAAAAAGATGACTGCTAGGGCCAGGGTGCTATCCATCCCATAGCAGTCCTCCACTCTCAGCTCCACTGCCCTGGCTATAAGCACAGTCTCCTGCTCCAGTGCCTCCATATGCTGCTTCTCCAGGGCCACGAGCTTCACCTTAAATTCCTGGTCCACCCAGTCCCATGCCTCCTTGTGCAATCTCACACATCCTTGCAGGTGACATACTCTGCCCACCATGTGTCTTGCTGGTGACATCCTTTTCCCACCATGACTACATATTTGCCAGCTGGTTCTCTGAGACTATCACCAGTCAGTCCAGGAGGAGGGTTGGGTCCTGGGCCCTCCACCTGTGGAGCTGGTGTATCTGAAGGTCTTCAGCCAAGGGCATCGGTGACCCTGATGGCTCATCCCGGCTGCCAACTGCAGCCTTTCCTCTGCATGCAGCTGCAGGACCTTCAAAGCCATGAGAAAGTAGCTGTTTGTGAGAGGTTGCAACATTTCTGAAATAAGATGTTCTATACTGGGGCTATGTGCTGCCCAGCCTCAGATCAGAGGTTGTGCATGCATGGATGCCCACAGACAATGGTAACTCAGCCATGCAGTCCCTAGCCTGGCAACATCTGCTGCCGCAGCTCCAGCTGCAGACACCCTGTCCCATCTTTACCTGTACGCCAGCCTGTCTCATATGCTGCTGCCAAGTCCATGGTGCCACAACATGGAGGGCATGGGGCTCCCATTAACTAGGACTTGGAGCTGCCTGATCCCTCACTTCCCCTCTCCAGGGAGGTGCCCTAGGCCACCCCCCACCTCAGCCACTCTGCACTTCCAGAATGTCCCTGCCACACATGTCCCAGGTGCAGCATGAGGAGCTGTTTGTGCAAACTGAGGGGTCCCTGACCCACTTTGCCCTTGTGCTACTTATGGTCCTGGAGCCCTGGGCTCATCTGTGCATCTGGCATGGGCCCCGAGCTTCAGTGGTGCAGTGGGCAAGCCTGCCCTGCCTCCACCGGGGGGGTTACCTGTGTTTTTTTCTCCACATCCCTGCCCCATGCAGCCAAGGAGGACATTAACATTGGCATTAATGCTTTTCTCAGTATGTGAGAGGCCCATTCCACCTAGATGTGGGGCACAGGCAGCTAAAAAAGTTTAGCACTGTCTCCCACTTCCCTGCATGCTGTGTGGGGGGTATCCCAGGGGAGCACGGGAAATCTGGGTGAAGATTTGGGGCAGGGGCCAGACCCACAGCCAGGGTTGGAGGCAGGGCAGAGGCTGGGCTGGGGCTGGCATGCCTGGAAGCTCAGGTTGGCTCCACTGACTCCCAGCAATATCCTCAATCGCAGGGGTATGGCAGCCCCCCCCTCCAACCCTCACCCGGGGAGGAACTGTTGCTGATGGCAGCTGGTGATGACCTGGCCAGCTAGGCCTTATGGCTGGGGTTGATATTTATTTATATTTACAAGACTTATCCTGCTGTGGAGTTAATTATTTCACTCCAGGCAAATAGGGGTGCATGTCTAGATACACAACATTTACAGTGGAGTTAATTAATCTACTCCACAGTAAATGTGTCATGTAGATGTGCCCACCAGCCCAATACTTTAAAAGTGCATCTACGTATGCAGCAGATTGTGCATTTGTTACTGCTTAGTCATTTAATACTTGCTTAAACAAGCACACAGTAGTATCTCTGATATCTGGCAGAAGTGGGGAATAGGGGGTGCTGGTAATTTAAAAATGCCAGTTACCTGAGGGTACGGGGTTTCCAAACAGATGCAGAGCAGGGGTGGGGCATGGTGGCAGCCGCATGCAGAGTGAGGGTTGGGGGCGGTGATGGCCACATGCAGAGCCAGCCAGAAATTCTGGTTAATAGAGTGTTTAGTAATATCCTGGATCATTGGGATTTAACTCTGTGTGTGTGTATTTATATATTTCCATTTATATTTATATTTACTGCTTTTATTCATATTGTACAAGCACCTGTACCCCAAAATTAGCCATCCCAAATTGTGAGGGTGTTTAAGCAAAGAAGCTAATTTTCTCACTCGGAGTCATAGGACTGCTGGAATGGTGTCATGGCCCTGTCAGGGCCCATGCGCCATCTGGCCACATGGAGGAGGGGTGGAGTCTGCTACTCACTCCCAAGTTAGAGGTTTAACCCTCTCACAGCCCCTGCCAAATGTTTCTGGTCAGCTAAAAGCCCCTGCCAATTTGGCAGTAGATGTGAGAGGGTCAATCCTGTAGCTATCAGGTGGACAGGAAGGGAAAGACGACTGATACTGCTGAGTAGACTCTTCCCTATTTAGCCTTCATTCTGCCTTTCCCAAACAAGGTGTGTTTCTTATTTGAGGCCATGTGGTATGTGAAGGTGAACAGCAAAATTCTTAAGAACCAAAACAAAGCACATTAAAAAAACAAAAATAAACAAAAAAATGCTTAAATTCCATATTAAATTCCATTTTTCAGTAAGATCAGGTTTTCCCAGCACAAGTTTGAAATGATTTTTTGAAAAAGCCAAAACCTTAGCTTCATTAAAATGCTGATTCAGCTACTGATTGACTTGGAAGGTCTTTAGGAGAGTAGTCACCTTTTTCTTTTCCATGTACAAGATGCCTGCCAGATCTTGGTTCTTATCCTCATAAGAACTTTCGGGTCTATAAAAGACATGGATAATGAGAATAATAATAAGCTGATGGCACACTGGGGAAAATATTCTGAAAAATTTGCAGTGTTCTACATCTCGTAAACACCTTCCTTGTGGAGAAAAATTATCTTGTCATGACCAATCTTGCCTCCAGAATGTTTAGGCATGAATTTGAAAGCTAACACAAAGACATGCAAGAACAAAATAAATTGGTTGGAACATAACACACCACAAAATGCTGAGACTAGATTGCATTAGTGAAGATTTAAAAGGAAAGAAAGAAAACGGTGCATCTCATGAAGAGACCTGAAAAATTGTCAGTGCTAGCAGTAAGCAAATATTTCCATTTCAGAGCTCAAGGGACTGTTAAATAACAAGCAATTATTTCAGGCATAAAGTAAATGTAAATGATGGCATTCAAAAACCTATGAAAAGATACTGGTAAAACTGATTTTGTATTTTTTAGTGTACCATGGCTCTATAGTTCCAATTTTCAAATCACCAAGAAGCTTTACCCCCTGGAGGAAGATTACATAATAAGTGAGTATTCATCAACATAGCAAAAAAGGTGGTATGTCTTGACAGTATAAATGACAGTATATTGTATTGTAGAATACACATGGACTAATAAATGAAATATTAATTCCTTCTAATGAGTTAAATAAAGCCTTGTGAAAAAAATGAGTTTTGGGGTTTTTTAATAATACCAGAGATAAATGCTTAAATTATACATTTTTTAAACTTCACTGTTTGTTCTAGAATCTCCAGATTAGCAAAACTTTTCTTGCATATAAATCCCATAGTCAGACTGGTGCAGACTTTTGGAGGAGTGTAGGTAATCAGATCTTCCTTAGATCTCTTGAGCATATTTTAACAGCCTTTATAGGAGCAGGATACTGGCCACCATTTGTCCCTCTCCCCAGGTGTGGCAGGTTAGGGTGTTGTGATTGTGCTTTTGGGTGTTTTTATCTCAAGCTGATTCAATCATCTCTTAGATAAAAGCACCAACAATCTTTACAGGCATGTGGAAGTCAGCTCAAAGTAATAGGATGCTTCTTCTGAGAATGCTGTGTGCTTGGGGTGGGGGTGCAATGTGTTCAAAGTAATGTTCTGTTTTTTGTTATGTCATATCTGTAAGCAGTCTTTGTGATCAGTTAATAATTAATTAACTAACTAGCAAAGAGACTACATTCTGAACAAATATTATTTGTAATGAATAGTCTAAATGGATTTAATAATTAACAATGTCATTAAACCCGGGAATCTTCCCGTCACCCCACACATGCAGTAGAGACCTAGACATGCAGGTGTGAAAGAAGAATGTATAGTAGTGACTTAGCACCTCCTAACGTTTAGATTAACTCACTGACACATGAAACATTTTTTGCCTATAAACATGCTCAATTAATGGTGCTTTGATACATCATTGGTATCTATAAAAGCACAATGCAATAGATTGGGGGGAGGGGGAGATGAGACTCATCTGTTATCCCTCAACTGGATTAGAGTAGATTTCCAGTTGCTGTTACTTACATAAAACTGATAAATCATGAAAGTAATATAGGTGTCTATCCTTCTATACCCAATATAATCCTGTTTCCAATTGTACCAGCAGCAGAGAAAGTAACTATCTGCTTTCCTGTCATAAATTATATGAGTTCAAGAATTGCACTTGATGTTCTTATTTGAAGCACATATTTTTTGAGTAGAGAATGAATCTTCAGGGAATTTATAAATAAGCCTGTTAATTATTTTGATTTAAAATTAATTAAAGTGAATCCTTTCAGAAACTTAGCACTTGGTGTTAGATCTGTTCAAAATTTGTCCCTGACCTTCATGTCAAAGTAGTGCTTTCTCTTCATACTTCCAGTATAGTTAAAGCTTACTAAAACCTTAACTGAGAGCTACTTACAGTTTTTTGGGGTTTTTTTTTAAGAATGAATGGCATTTTTTGCTCATATTCATAACTGAAAGTTCACCCTTCAGCAAAAGCTGAACAATAACCTTCAAAGATTCCCATAAAGAGCTGCCATAATTTGAAATGATCTCTGTGTCCTTTTGTTCTGGATAAGACTGAGGCCACAGTCTGCCCTTAACAAAGATGGCCATTGTTTCCTATTGCTTATTTCTCACATTGGCACTGTTCACCTTTCAAAAGCATAGGTGACTGCCACTTACAATTTGGAAAAATGGGAGGTAATAGCTTTTTTGAAAAAGAGTACTTCTAAATAGATTTCTTTGAAGGAGCAGATTTCCTACTATCCCCCATACTGAGAGAGAAACTTAGCTATACAAAAAATAAAAGCAAAAATTACAGCTGAACCTTAATATCATTCTTAAAAGCAAACAATTAATTACACTGAGTCTCCTGAACAGGAAGAGCAGAAAAGGGAGGAAATTTTAACATATACACCAGCTGCTTTGCATGCCTGTGACAGTGGCAAGTTCCTGTAGATGCAGCTTAGTTGGTGGGTGTGTTCCAAAACAGGATACAATTGCCAGAGCTTTTTTGATTATTCTGGCCTTCTAAATTACCTTAAAAAAAAAAAAAAAGGGAGAAGGAGAGGTTAACACAGCAAATTGTCATGGCAGAATGACTTTGGATTTCTTTAGTGTACATGAATGAAAGATGTTGAAACTACAGAAGGACAAAAGCTACATAGAGATACAATTAAGATTGAGAGAACACATTCATGATTTAGAATTGAATACAGGGTGTTTCTAATTATTTCCAAAACACAATATGCACTTAGAAAATCCAGAATTAAGGTTTAATGTAAAAGAAAGGTGAAACTTTTGTGATATGGAAATGCACTCAGCAACACAAAGGAAAATGAGAAAGGTAGAGAAATCACATTTGTCTGTACCTGAAGTTCACACCGACATAGTTTTGTTGCCTGGGAATTATTAATTATATGTTTTGGGTTACTTCATGTTCCAAAGAGGCAGTCTCCAAAATAAGGGGTTCATTCTGCCAGACAATGTGCTGATGTGAAATATACTGCCAGTACTGGTCCTGAGGAGCTTTTTACCTAAAAGGAAACAGAGGCAAAGGATGGTAGGGGAAGCAGAGGTTTCGGAGATGCAAAATGATATGTTGAAAATCATACTGCAGATTAGTGTCAAAAAAGGAACAAGAACATAAGTCTCATAAATTCCTCCCTAGTGCCCTGGACAGTAGAACTTGCTTCCTCTTCAGTATATGAATGGTTTTATACTTTAATACAATTCCATACACTTTCCTATAATAGACTTAAAATTGACTAAGAAAATATATTAATTTCTATGTTTTACTGACATATATGGTTTTAGATGCTCTTACTGTGGTAATAAGTTTTTGTCTTCATTGCATGAGGTGCTTGGCTACTAAGATATTTTATTAATGAAAAAAATTACTAGCAACTAAATGTTATCTGATACTATTAATTTATTTAATAGTTATGCTGTGTTTGTCATCTGGGTAAGAGGAAACAGAATGTACTGGGGAGGATTTGAAGTCGGGGGAGAAGGATAACTTCCTGCTATCTTTTAATATTGCATATTAATATTAATATGCACCTCTTAACATGCATATTGGTTTGATGCAATAAGCTCTGGTGCTTACAGCACTGAAGATAATTGCTTTTGGATAGATGATCTACACATGTGCCTGGGACTGTAGCAAGCTGAGCCAGGTTGGAGCAGCCCCAAGCGGCAGAAGGTCCTGGGGGTCAGCCTGCCAGCCCAGGGCTGTTCTCCACAGCTCACCATGAAGATAGGCTGACCGGGGCATGGGGATACTTCAGTGCAGGGTCTAGCTGGCAGGCAGTTCCCACACTGAATCATCCTCATGCCCCAGTCAGCCAGTAAAAAAAATTATAAATACTTGTAGTATTTACAAGTACTGTCCCATTGCAGAGTTAATTAGTTTACTCCAGCCTAATAGGGGCACATGTGTAGATGTGTGACATTTAATGCACAGCTAATTAGTCTACTGCACAGTAACAATCTCATGTTGATGTGCCCTATAATTGAAAAGAGAAAATAGGGACAAATTAATATTAGGAGTTATTCCATTGAAATCAATGTTGTGCTTATTTGACTTAGCATTCCTGCAATACAGTTATGTTAATAAGCAGTTAGAAATGAATAAGTAATTCCTAAATCACTAAAAATATACTGAAGGTGAAACAAGAAAATTTAAAATACACTGAATATTGTGGAAACAGTTGCTATGTCTGTAAGCTGCTAAGCTTGAATGAAAATGTAGATTCAGATTGTTACCTTCCACTTATATATGTGTGTGTATGATGGAAGCTATCCATAGCATCAACTATTTTGTATTCACGCTTCCAGAGTCATAGGAGATCAGCTGAGCTGCACCTGCCACATCATTCTCCTTACTTATCCTCTGGATCTCATGGGTAGCAGGTGATGCCAGGTCTGAACTAAGGGAGGCAAGAAACAGATGTATGAGTAATAAAGTGCTTCCCCTAAGCTAGCTTTATGCAGCTTTCCTTTATTAAGTTTTATCATCTTTTCCATTAAGTCTAAATCAATTGAATAAAACCCACAAACCTATTGTTAGGAGACTGGGATCAGAAGTCACAGGATATAATACTATCCATAAGAAATGTCTGGAACCCCTTCAAATTTGCTGAGTTAGGGTTTTGACCTAGCCTAGAATTTTTGGGAAGGGAGAATGATAAGCAGTGATCTACATAAGAGGATTTTCAAAGAAATCACTATTCCCAAGCTGCCTCCCACAGGTTTTATTTTAAGAAGGGAAGATAAAGGCTTTGTATAAGTAGACTGATTCTTATCTCTATTAATTCTAGTAGAGTTTTATGCTAACTCCAGTTCCTTCAAATGTGTTATTTCAGATTTATCCCAAAGCAATTGAGATCAGAATCTGAGCCAACATCCTAGATTTTTCAGCAACCTATTTTAAAGAAGAAACAATGCCCCACTGGAATTATATTTCTTAGGAACTGTTATTTTAAGAAGTTACAACACAAAAGTATAGCAAGAGGCAGAGGTAAGATTTTGGAGTTTATAGAATAGGGGCAAATGTTTATAGAACAGGGGGAAATGTATCTTTTATTTTTAATAATTCATAACTTATTGTGAATAAGTACACAAATGATGCTTGCTTAATAGCCAAATAAACTGTGAGGTACTGTTTATATGGCTATGAAGGACTGCGTGAGTCTGTGTAGCTAGGTACTTGGGGCATCTTTACATGTGATCCAGGGTGGGACAGTAGTGTCCTTTAATTAGAGCAGCGCTCAACAGCCATTCTAATTAAAGTGCTCACATGTATTCTGAATCCCATGTTTCAAAATGGTGCTGGAGTGCTTTAATTAAAGCTCATTTGACAAGCATTAGTTAGTTGCCCTGCTGCTATGCTGAAGCACAGGGACACTGAATACATGCAACACAGAGGCTACAGAGCATGTATTGGAGCAGACACCCAGCACAAATGTAGGTGCGTATGGGCCCTACTTAAGCCCCAATAGGGAGCAAAGGAATGCAGTGCCCATGTGGGACTTGATCCAGTTTATGTGGTCTCAGCACTTGTTGACAGCATTTAATTCAGCCTTAACAGACACTTCCAATAAAAAGCTATGAGTTGGAGTAGTTTTGAGTCATTAAAGTGCTTGCTTAAGGAGCAAGAAGCCTGAGTCCTAGGCCCTCCTCAGTCTGAGATAGTTATGATTTGCCTCACCCATCTTCCAGGAGCATCCCCAAACCACAAGGGATTAGTCTGTCTGACATAAAGATTCTGCCCAACCCTCTTGTTGAAATTGGCCATTGAAGCACAGAATAAAAAATTCATTGGACCTGAAAAAGAGCTATGAAGCAACATGATTCATGATGGTTAGGGCAGCTGTGGGCAAAATGTGGCCCACGGGCCAGATGCAATCCGCCAGACTATTCTATCTGGCCCGCAGGGCCCCTAAAAATTAAAAAAAATAATATTTATCTGCCCCTGGCTGCCTGTCATGCAGCCCTCGATGGCTTGCCAAAACTCTGTGTGAGGCCCTCCACCAGAAAAAAATTGCCTGTCCCTGGGTTAGGGCATTCCCCTGGGAGTAAGAGTCCCAAATTCTGGTGCCTGCTCCTGTGACAATTTATAATTTTTACCTTAACTAGTCATGTGACTGTTTCTGTTTCATATCCAGGCAGTGGAGAGTAGATCCTGGGCTTTACTTTCCAAGGTCCCTAGCCTAAATACATTGCTTATTTTATTCCTCCAAGTGACACTGGCTGAAGTTCCTATTTGTCAAAAGCTGAGCACCAGACAGCTGCTTACAAATTCTTTTAAACTATCCATGGTGGGAATTCTACGCAACAAAAGCATTATATAGAATCCCAAATGACAGAAACTTTCTTACTGTTCCAGTACCTTCAGTCCTAATTTGGCAAACTACTAAGCATGTGCGACTGCTATATCCTGATACTGGGGGGAGGCATCAGTGGCCAATAGCTGACCGGCTGTGGGGAGGATCCTCCAGCCAACTGGAAGTGCCAGCGGCAAACCTGGAACTGCCACCAACATTGCTCTGAGCACCCCCACAATCTCTGAGGGGCACCAGCCATCACTTCCCACCCCCCAGCCAGTGAGGACCAAATTCAGGAGGGGCACATGTCTCTCCATGCCCGCCCTGTGCATCACCTATGCTGCTATGTTTCTTAACTTTCCATATCAAACCTGGCTGTCTATACTTATGACAAGGATTGTAGTCAAAGTGTGGGCAATGGTGATTTCCTATAATAGTACATATTCCTTTTCCTTTTTTTGCAGCGTAATCTTCCCTTCCTCTGAAGTAGCAAGTCACTGCTGGATAAGTATGACTCTTGCTAATAGATGAGTGAACACAGAGCATCTGGACAACAGGAGAGAGAGGGCATATGCTTTGTGAATTTAGACCATCAAATAGCATATTGTATTGTAGTCAGTGCCTAGGAATTCACTGAGAGTATATGAGCTATTTTGATAAATACGCGTGTTGTTTTTCCTTAATCTGAAATAAAGGTTGGAAAATAAAAGTTTTACTCTTTGTGTACAGAAAAACAGAAGTAAAACTGGCATTGAGAATGAAAATGTAAAAGAAAGTCCTCATAGAAAATGAAAAAGCAGTGAAGAGGCTTCCTGGTTAGAAAGAGAAAAAATGAAAATGGTAAAATGGCCATTTATGGACATATGGAAGATTTCCAGCTCAATAAAATTGTGAGAGAATTAGAGTCTATGTTCAGAAGCTTGAGCATTGTATTTTTATGCAAATGCTAGTGAAGACAGTGCCACATATTTACACTGCTTAAAGAATTATTCTTACTAGGGGAAATGTATGAGAGGTAATTCTCAGAATATTTGGGATTAGAAACCAAAACTAGATTTGTTAACAAATTACATTTTTCAGACAATGAACTCAAGTGATCCAGAAAATAGTTTTAATTTCTTGCTATTCTCAAAATAAAACTCTTGTGGTTTGAGAAACTGAAATCAGGAATCTTGGACTGAAAGGAAACAGGTATTTCCATACTGCTAAATTAAGCCTATAAGAAAATGTGGATGCAGATTTATTCTGCAAGTCTACAAAAATTAAATATTCTTCCAATATTCTGAGGGACTTCTGCCAAGCTGCAGTATGAGAGATGAATAGGCTCTTTTGAAAACTAACAGAATGGTACACAGTGTCCTAGAGGATATCTACTTTGTGCTGGGGTTATCATATTAACTGGACCAGTGTTTGTTTGCTGAGCTCTGGAACATAGACAGAAGTGAGAGGGGACATCCTGCCTACTCCTCCACTGTGGCAGTACAATACAAAACAAAACAACCCTCTTACCCTCTCCCCCCACAAATGGCCAGCAGACTACCTATGGGACTGTAGAGAGAACTGTCTCATAAACTGTGCCTTCCAAAGGCAAAGAGACCTACAGTTACACAGCTTGTAAATATGGGCTGAATGCTTTGCTGATTATGACATGCTAAGGCCCTAAACTATGTCCATTTTAAGAGTCCTCATAGGATAAAATAATCCACAAAATCCATGAAAATGGATTTTCACAAAATTTTAAGATGAATTATTGTTACTTCTGCACAAACTTATGAACTCAATATGAATAACTGTGGAGCCATATATATTTATGTTTTTGTCATATTAGAACAAAATTTTCTGGTTTTTTTTCTTATCTAGGGGCCCCTCTTATTGTAAGGCCCCAAAGAGAGAGAGAGAGAGAGAGAGAGAGTGTGTGCGCACGCGTGTGTGTGCATGCGCGCATGTATCTCCACATTTTTCCTGATTACAGTGAAACACCTCTATATCTATATCTAGATATAGGGGCAGGAGCAAGTCAGGAGTGACTCTGGGGCTACCCATGATCCTATATCAGCTAGGAAAGGCAGTAGGAGGGAGTAGATAACTAGGGACAGATTGCCTCCCTGCCACTTGCCCCACCATCACTGCTTTCTTCCCCATTTTCTTCTCCCCACTGCTGCTGCCTTCTGACTGTCTATTGGCCTCAGTTTTCCTGCTGTCTGGTTTCCTGCCTCTTCTTTCTTCGTCAAAATATAAAGTACATCCATTTATCTACTTTTTATGGAACATATAAGTAAATTTAGAGCAGTGGTGTTCAACCTCTGGCCTGTAGACCAGATCCAGCCTATGAGGCCATGTCTTCCAACCTGTGGGTTTCCCCATGGGTCAGATCATTTGGTGGCAGAGGAACAGTGGTAGCATGTATCGCTGCTCCTTTGCTATCATATTTCTGGACTCATGGGGAAACCCACAGGCTACACAACATGGCTTTACATGCTTGATTGTATCAATGCATGGTGGGGCTAACACACAGGGTCAGGTCATTGCATCACCAGATATGACGTGGGGTTGGGCCATTTATGAAATTGGGCTGTTTTGTGCAGCCAGGCTTGCTCATTGAATTATGCTTGCAAACTGACCCCATGCACAACCCATGCTGGGTCAAGCCTGTGGACTGGGCCTGTACTTCTTCTCTGGTCTCTGGGGCCGGAAGTTTGAGCACCACTGATTTTGAGGTGCCATAGATTGCATTAATTTATACGATTTTAAATTAGGATTTTTTCTTCTTTTTGGCATTTAGGGATACAATTTGCCTGATACACTGGAAAGGAACTTTAAGATTGAATCAAGATTCAACTCGGCATATTCTGAATAAAAAAGTAGTAATATCCTCATATGAATGGGGTTTTACAGAAACTACTTCTAATAATACCACAGCCGATGGCTCTTAAAGGGAAAACACACAACTTCATTGTTCATTAATTTTCTGTTCTCTGATAACAGTTATTTCCATGCTAAGAATCCTATCCTTTCTTTGATTCTGGTTTAGAAAAAAAGGTCAAATATTTGAGGGCTAGGCTTAGATCTATAGTCATGTCACTTTCAGAGTAGCATGCATCCCACTGGGTCACCTTCAATTTATACTCAGGAGGCACAGACAGAAATCATGTTTGTCACACAGTTGTCCCCTTGAAAGCATTCTACAGCTGTGCCCTTACAGAAATGCAAAGCATTTTAAAAGGGGCTGATTGCATGACAATCTGAACCCTCATTAGATGAGGATTCTAATGAAGATGCTCCAAAGTAGAGTGCTTTCATTAACTTGTGTCCACACACATCAGGAGTAGGGCTGGGCAGATGCAGTCTAGCCTTGCTCCTGGTGCTATCTTCAGAATGGGAGGTGAAGAAGGGAGCAAAGGGAGTTTTGTCTGGTTTTGTGTGTTTGTTTGTTTTTTTTTTGGGGGGGGGGTTTATAGCTGGTGCTAGAGGGTGGGGCAGATGGATTGGAGCCCTGAGGTGGAGGAGCTCCAATCCACCCACTCTACCCTCCAGTACTGGCTAAATAAAACTTCAGATGGAATTCCCTCTGCTCCCTCCCCTAGCTCCCATTCTGAAGATAGTACTGGGTCTGGGAAGCAGGAGGGCTACAGCTAGGGGAGAGTGGCTTTAGATTCATATCAGCTCCAAGTTGCAGCTAGATCTTTGAAGCCCTGGGACTCAACAGCAAATGTCTGTTGGGTCTGGGGTAATGCTGTAACTTATAGCCAGGGGTCCTAGTTTTCCCTAATTAAAAAAAAAAAAAATAAAAAATCCCTGATATTCTGATTAAAAACAAGTGCAACTTCATTTTTCTATGATTAAAATTAAATCAGACACACACATATACATATAGTGGTGTTTCATTTTAATCATGGAACATGTGGACTTTGGGTTACTTTTCTTAATTCAAAAACTGGGAATTTTTTTAAATCAGAGAAAACCAGGATCCCTACTCACAGCACTTCCTGTAAAGCACCAAGAGCTACAGCAGGGAACTGAGCTTCTGTATGCAGTTAAGAGGAGTGCTTAAGAAGAATCTGGAGAATACCTGGCCTATAGCCTTGCAGTTATAAGCACTTTGCAAAAGGTTCAGGTTCAAGTCCTCTCTGAGTGAGGGAAAGCCCAGAATCTGAGTCTCCAACTCCCTGGATAAGTGCTTCTACCACTCATCTATTGGGCTAAAAAGTAAGAGAGAGCACCTCTTTCTTGTACCCATTAGTCATGTTATTTGTCCCTATTAACATTTTATAACTTACCTAACCTTTGCACATACATGGGCAATTCTCTTTCCTTTCCTTCCTGAGGCTGAAGGTGTGCTTAAAAGTAGGGAGAAGTGCTTTCAGAAGCCAGTCCAGTTGCAGAAAACTTGGGTAATCTCATTAGCCAGAAATCAGAGGAAAGTGTGATAGCTGAAGTGCTTGGCCCAGCTGGGCATGCTTGATTAGAGGCCCTGACACATTGTTACCAAAGTTGGTTGGTAAATCTAGAAAGGTTACCAAGAACAGCTGGTCCTTATCCTGGGACTTTGAGTAAATCAGATCATAATTAGAGCTGAAGTACTGAGTTGTTTGCTTGTTCCCAATCTACTGATGCCTAAGGAAGGCTGTTTGTGATGTTTTTTACACAAAGGAGCTGGAAAAGTAAGCCCTTCCTTTAACATACCTTACATTTTCTTTGTGTGGAAGTTACTTCTGGATAGATTCCCTGCATATATTTGTAGACTGAGTGAAAGCCCTGTAGGGATTCATCCAGATGAGCATGAATGTGTGGTAGTGATGTTGCAGACCCATCTGTGGTGCCATACATTGCACAAGTAGGCATTCTCTATGCTGCTATTTTGCAGTAAGTATTCCCCACATGACTACTTTGTCTATCCCAGGGTCAAAAAACCAATGTAAAAAAAAAAAGTGGGGCAGCATATGTAGCAGGGCAGTGTGCACCGCTCAAAAAAAAAAAAAAAAAGTGGGGCAGTGCATGCCACCCAAAATTGGAGCCTGGCTGGCTGGAGTCACACTCCAGCTGCCAGCCAGGCTTTCTGTTGCAGGAGCACCACAACTACAGCTCCCAGAGGCTCTCAAATAAGGCTGTTTGGCCCCAGCCTCCCATACCCAACCAGGGTAACTTGCTGAAAGTCAGAGTGTGCGTGACATGGACAATTTCCTAAGACATTACCCAAGGACAAGTATCAATGGCCCAAGTTGTGCCACTGCTACTTGTCCCTAGGGAAATACATGGGATATGTGCCATCACCGGGGATCCTAATTTTCTCTAATTAAAAAAAAAATCCCTAATTTTTTTAAGTAACATTTTTTACTATATATACATATCTATATATTAGTGGTGTTTCATTTAATTCATGGGAAAATATGAATTTGGGGTTTGTTTGTTTTTTTAAACTGAAAATGAGGGATTTTTTATTAAAGAACACCAGGATCCCTGGCCATCACTTACTATTTACTAAGGGGAGAGAAAAGAGAATGGAGTTCTGGCTGGGAAGTTCACTCAGCAATTGGTGAATTAGACCATAAAAAACTAATGTTTCTAGATATACAGAACCAATGTCTAGCTTTCACTTTCACTTCTTTCTTAAGGCAAAAAAAAAATCAGCTGCAGCGATGGCTAGAAATGATAAACAGTTTGGCTAATGGCTTTAAATATAAAAGAATTAAGCCTTCTCAGACTTTTTTCAAGGTATCCCTCAGTAGTCCTTATCAGAGGCACTGAACCTGCAAACAGCAGACAGACTTGCATTATTATTTACTTGTTAAAGACCAAGTGTATGCATTCTGCGTTCTCATCTGGGAAAGATAAGCCCAATTTGTGCCCATGGCCCCTAAAATGAACATTAGAGAGGATAAAACTTTATCTCTAAATCCTGGGCAATGGGTTACCCTTTCACAAACAAATCTGGAAAGGGATGAATCTCATCTCAGGGAGTTTTGATGAAAAACACCATCCCCAAAGATACATTTGTGCATAAATCTTTGTCCCAGTGAGGCAAAGGTTTATTATAATATGTCTAACCCCCCAAAACACTGATCATTCTAACAGTATTTTTGACATGGAGTTAAAAGTACAGCTTTGCTATACCTTTGTGGTGATACTTCATTAGATGTGTTGTTGAGAGTCTATAGACTGCAAAAAGATCTGAGTGAAATGGAGTGGAACTTCTTTGAAGTCCCACATTTTTCTAGCTCATTAGTGAATAAAGAAACATTCCTGCCCTGACAACACAGGCTTCATTTGTGGCTTCTCTTCCTAGGAATTCTCCAGTGGGTAAATCTAGAAAAGGGGGAAAAGCTTCAATATGGAGGCTTCATCTTTTCTCCATTAAAGCTAAGTTACGTGAGACAGGCAAGCACCTTGTTTTTACATTTTCAAACTTATTTAAAATAATACTAATCATCTATGAATGGCCTGTAATGGCAAAGAAAGGAATAGAGCTAACTGTCTTCAGTAGCCTTTCTAAGTACCTAGGAGCTGGGAAACATTTTCTAAGGGTCTTGTTACTTGCTAATTTTTGGTGCCTTCTGAGCTCTTAACTCCTGAATTGTGCCTGGTTTTAAGTACTCATTATGAGGCTCAAAGTTACGCCACTCCAGAGCTGGATTATTTCTGATCCATGTTACTTAGCTCCTGTTACATGAAGGGGAAGCCACACTAGGCTTCACCCTAGTGTAAATACTTCATGTACCCCCACTGCCCCCTTGGTTCAGATAGAGCACACTGGGCCCCAAGGGGCAAAGGGGAGACCTTGAGGGTAGGGGAAAAGCCCAGAATGGGGGGATTCTTAAGTTTCAGTCCTCCAGGCTCCTGCTGCCCTGAATTGTGACTGCTCTAAACTCAACCTAGAATTAACACCGATAAACATTTCTGTGGCTTGTAGTGGGAGCACAGTGGGATCATCTACACGTTCATTAATGCACATTTGCGACTGTGCATTAAATTTAGTGCCCTCACTAATGTGCAGTAGCAAAAGCAAATGGTTTTTTTGTGATGCTTCATGCACAGTAGACCAGTTCTAATGCACATTAGCATGGTTTTTGCCATTATGTGGTAATGTGCAGTAGAATAGGCTACTGCACATTATGGTATCTCATATAGAAACACGCACTGTGAGTTGTAACCAGGTCCTAACACACGTGATGGATCTCTTTTGACTACAGAAATAGTAAAGCTATGCATCTAAGAAAACCTAAACTTGGCACAGACTTTATATTACCATTTTTTTCATTATAAAATAAGAACACAAAGTCTTTCATGCTCCTTCTCTCGTTCTCCCCTTGCCTACTTCCACCACCTCCCACCAAAAAAGCTTTTAGATAATAAAATATGATTAAAACAGTGGACTTACTCAACTATAATTCAGTGACATAGTGGTATTACTGTGTTTTGCGGGGGGGGGGGGGTTTGTAATAGTAAGGATTAACAAAACAATTTATAGATAAAATGCCCTAATACCCTGGAAAGAAAGAAGACTCCACTATTTTGGATGCACCAAGAATATACTTGTCTTCAGAAATATTCACATTAAATCCTTGAAGCTACTCATATGAAACAGATGGATAATTATTAACTACTTGAACCTTTAAAACAGATTATATTTCCATTACATGTAGGAACCATGATATCTTACTAATTTTTTAGCTTTAGCTGAGAGTTCTATACACCAATCCAATGTATTATGTAATTAATATATGCAGTACCAGAGATGGGCACACAACGAAATTAACTATCAAAATATGTACCCCTATTTCCAAACTTTGGCATAATATGGACTTTAAAATGATAGATCCAGATCCACGTTTAAGTGTTTTAGAACTAACAATATCGAAAAACTGAAAACGAATTTCATAGGGATTTCAAAGCAAACACTTTGCTTCCTGGGTTACCCAGGAGCCTTAGCTGTGCTCTCTGGTGGCTCTTCATGGTGACTGCACCAGCTTTGATCTGTCATCTTCAGACTAAGCAGTTGTGGGCAGGGCTCTCCCAGTTGTTAGTGGGAATGGTGAATTTCTTGACGGCTTGCTTGACCTTGTTGCTGTATTGGAGCTTTTGCCTTCCTTTGTGTTGCAGGAGGTTCTTGAGTTGGACAAACAGCACAGCTTTCAGAAGAGAATTTTGAGGCATGTGCTCCATGTATCCTAGCCATTGAAGCCCATAAATATCCAACATAGTCTGCTTAGACTGTAGACTGATCATCTCAAGGATCTTGTTGGTGATACATTGGTACCAAGTGACTCCCATGCTCCCGTGCTCATGGGGAATTGTTTTGAGACAGAGAAAGTAGAAGCTGTTCAATTTCTATTCCTTCTTGGAGTACATGAACCAGCTTACACAATCATAAAGGAGGGTAGTGGGTACACAAGCCTGATAGACAGACACAGGCTTGTCTATCATGTTTCAGAGCTTGTTGTTCCAGACAAATGAGTTAAGTTTGCCAAAGGTGACAGAGACTTTGCTAAGTCTTGATCCAACAGATGGCTAACAGCTAACTTCAAGAACTTTTGAATTCTAAATGAAAGAAAATTCCAATAGTGTTCCCTGTGTCTGGAAGAACTAAAACTCGTTTTAGTGATAATCCTCCCTTGCTTTATCTTGTCAAATATGAGAGAAAATCAGGAATTTGTTTTCCTTCTGCTTTCAAAATATTAAAATGATAATAGAAAACAAGAGAACAATATGAGAAAATAAGTATGAGGGGAAGTGGAAGTGAATTGGTAAAGGGAATATTAAAAACTGATTCATGAGACAAGTGAAAGATTAAAAAAGAAGAGGACAATAGCTGCAAGAATAACTAATCACTCCAAGGAATGGTTCTCCTCAGTAGCAAATGCTCAGTTAATCTAGGCATTAACTTAATTTACTGCCAGTATCTGTTACTTATGGTTAAATGGTGGCAATTTACTGCACAGTAAAAGAGTCTTATGTAGACATACCCACATAGTATCATTCAACTTCATAGGAAGACTTGAGGAATAAGATATCAATTTGTGTGAATAAGGATGACAGAATTTGCCCCATAGTTTCTACGTGGTTCAAAGTGTTTGTTTTTATTCCTTGTTGTTTATTTCCAAAATGATGTATGTACTCATCTAAACTCCTCTTGCTCCCTTTCTTGTAACTATAAAAAATGGAAAGAGCCTACTGAGTTTAAAAATATATTTCTCAAAAGACAAAGAAGGAATTGGTTTATACATTCCCATAGACTTGTAGAAATCAATAGAGACATATATTGATGTACTGAGCTGAGGATGTAGTTCATAAAATGCCCCAGTTCAGCACAAGTTTACACAGGTTGAACATAGACTTTGTGCATGCATGTGAATTCAATCCAAAATGTGTTGTTCCATCACAGCTCCAGAACTCTTTGGGTGTCTATTATATGTAATTCCTTCTAGCAGATATAAGGTTTGATAAGTAAAGCTTTCTGTATTGCAGACAATTCTTTTGGCTATTTTACACATTTTTTCTTTATTAAGCAAGAAGCATCCTCACGCAAAGCTTTCTAAATCATTCAAATGACCATCAGTGTAACACATACATTGTTGTTTTTGTTTTGTTTTGTTTTGGGGTTTTTTCACATATATTAATGATCCAAGGCAGAAGACTGAAATGAAAACCCTTTATTCACCTTGGGGAGAACTGATTCTGGCTTTACTTCAGTCAAAGGATTAGGTCCAGTCAAGTAGGTGTGAATTATCCCATGAGTAACAGTCTGCTAGAATGAGTTGGAGGCTCACAAAAATGCTTTTCTAGCAACTATGTTAAGTGCCACACTGTACTCTATTTTCAGTACAGATTGAGGTACACATATGGGCAATTTCCTTAATTTCCCTGGAAGAATTCTCAAACATTAGAACTACCCCCGGAAAGAAAAAAACAGTATAATTTTAGAAATCCTGGATTAAATTAATCATTGTTTTCTTTATTCACTTCCTTGTCGGGCTAGACACTATACAAAGAAAATATACATGGCATTAGTGGACAGATCGGACCAAAGTCTGTTCTTATTTCGAGTGATATAGACTTAGTGCTATTACTTTTACTGTGGTGGACTTCCTCTGAATTTACAGCACAGCAATCTATAGCAGGATTTGGCTCTGCATCATAACAAAATGACATTCCTACACAAATCACAAAATAATTCCTATTTCATCTTTAATTCTGCAGCTAGCCTTTAAAACCAAGTGACTTGAAGCTAATTTAAAGCCATGAATTATATTTCTTTTGTGAGTCATCTCATTTAAGAGACTGCAGATAGGATCTGAATGATTACTGGTGGCCAAAGCAACTTCCTTAACAGGTGGATAAAATATCTGGATCATGTTTACTAAAATTCTTGATTTAAAAAAAAACAAACCAAAATGTTTTATTTCAGAACTATCCTCAAGTCTTCTGAAAATCCAAAAGCATGAGACATACAGATAAGCATATTAAATATTAGGAAAACTTCTATAAATATGTGGAGCCTATTTGACTTAACTTTTCATTGAAAAAGTTCTATCCTCCTGTCACAAGTCTGACAAAATTATGGTTAAATAATATAAAAGAAAATGGATTTACATTAGGATTTGCTTGGGTAATGCCTTTTAGTAGGCTTGTACATGGTCATTTTTACAAGCAAAGCAGACTGAGAGTCAAAATCTGGACAAAGCTAGATGTTATGAGAATGTGTGTGATGACAGGCATCTTGAAGACATTATTTGCGAGACACTGCAACATCGTGATAAGAACCCCCCTGCGATTAATTAAAATAGACATGAAAATGCACATACTCTTATAAAACAAAGCTTTATTTTTACATGGTAAGAATTGCACATGCACACGCACACACATTAGTGGAGTTTAATTTTAATCATGAAAAAAAGTGTATTTGGGGTTATTTGTTTAATGTGGAAATTGGGAATTTTTTTATTAGCAAAAACCAGGATTCCTGGTTATAAGTTTCTGTGCACTGTTAAGTACAGTGTTGAGTTTTTTAATGCAATAACTTCTGGACTGTGCAGTAATCTGCTGGGCATATACCATTGCAAGTGCAGTGGTTCTGAGCACTCGAAGCTGGTACCCCATGTCATGCTCGCCAAATGCCTTAAGACAGCTACCCATTCAGAGATTTATTGCTGACCTTCTGAATATGATGTGTATAGGTGAGGGAAGAGTCTAATGTGGCTCCTTGATAAGTTGGGGCATGCTCATGGGGAAGGATATAGTTGCCAACTCTGATACTCAGCATGCTGGTAGCTCAATGATTGTCCAGCGTGAAGAATGATGATACTGATTTATTAATGCTCCCCACTGACCTTATGCCTTGCAAGCACTCCCCAATGCCTATGCCACTGATCCAGAATGAAGCAGAGGCACCAGGGTTGGGAACGCCTATTGCTGTTGGGGCATATCAGTCTGTGTTACATCGACTGGGCTATACATCTGGGTAATTGACAACTGCCTACCCCATCCCGTAAAATGTTTGTTGTGGGAGACTCCATCCTGAGGGGGAGTGAGCACTGGTATCATTGGGAAGGCTTTGGCTTCCATGACCATAGCCCACTCTTTGTTGAGAGAGGCAGTGAGCTGCTGGGAAGAGATGACCTTTACCTCTCTCTGCTGGGGATGAGGCTCTTCTCAGCCAGACTGGCTGACCTGCTCCACGGGGCTTTAAACTAAGCCCACTGGGAAACGGGAGGACTACCGCCACTGCTGGCCCACTGAGCAACCCTTGCAAGGCAGCAGGCCAAGGCGCTTAAGGGAGCCCACCCCTGCCACAGCCCTGGTACAATCTGTGGGGAAGGCAAGAGCCCCCAAGGGCACACTTACCTGCCTGTACACAAATGCCAGGAGCTTGGGGAATAAGCAGGAGGAACTCATCCTCCTGCTGAACACAAATAATTATGATGTCATAGGGATAACAGAGACCTGGTGGGACTCTATCCATGACTGGACCATGGATATAGGTGGCTATACCCCGTATAGGAGAGATTGAGTAGATAAAAGGGGTGAGGGGTGTAGCTCTCTATCTTAAGGACAGCTACATGTCCCTCATGTTGATGACCAGGGTGGATGGCTAGAGGCCTTCTGGGTTAAAATCCATGGGAAACACAGCATAGGGGACACAATAGTGGGAGTCTACTACAGACCTCCCTCCCAAAGTCAAGAGTTTGACCAGGAGTTCACCAGGAAACTGGCTGAGGCCACATGCTTCAGGACCATGGTTGTCATGGGTGACTTCAACTACCCAGAAATCTCGTAGGAGGATCACTTAGCAAAATCCGAGCAGTCACAAAGCTTCCTATTATGCATGGATGACCTTTACCTGAGTCAAGAAGTCTGTGGGCTGATGAGAGAGAAAGCACTGCTCGACCTGGTACTGGCTACTGGGGATGACCCAAGTGGTGACCTAGTGATCGATGGGAAGCTGGATGACAGTGACCACAAGCTGATCACCTTCACCATCCACTGTAAAGCTGGCAAGTCAGTCAGCAACACTGAAGTCCATGACTTCAGGAAAGCCAACTTTGAAAAGATCAGGAGGCTTGTCAGTGAGGCCCTAACGGACCACAACCCCAGGGAGAGGGGAGTTCAGGAAGAGTGGTTGCTCCTCAAGGAAGCAATCCTCAATGCACAAGCTAATTCTATTCCATCTCAGAGGAAAGGCAGCAAGAGAGCACAGCAGCCCCCTTGGCTCTTGAGGGATCTAGCAGACCTCCTGAGACTAAAAAGAAAGGCCTACAAAGGATGGAGGATGGGATTCAACTCCAAGGAGGAATATTCTGCACTGGTCCAGTCCTGCAGGGAGCAAACCAGAAAAGCCAAGGCTGCAACTGAACTCCAACTAGCTTCAAGTATCAAGGACAATAAAAAGTCCTTTTTCAGATATGTGGGGAGTCAGAGGGAAAGCAAAGGCAACATTGGACCCCTGCTAAACCAGATGGGACAACTGACGCCCAGGAAAAAGCCAGTCTATTAAATGGGTACTTTGTGTCAGTTTTTCATTAGTCCCATGGGATGCCCATGCCAGCTATGGGACAGGGAAATCTGGATGAGGGAAATCCCCTGCCCTCCATCAATGCTGACCTCGTGAAGGAACACCTTGAGAGGCTGGATACCTTCAAGTCAGCTGGCCCTTACAATCTAAACCCCAAGGTATTCAAGGAGCTGCCAAGCATCATAGTCCAGCCTCTGGCATGGATCTTTGAGAACTCCTAGCACTCTGGTGAAGTGCCCAAAGACTGGAAGGCCAGTGTGGTGCCTATCTTCAGGAAAGGGAGGAAAGTCGATCTGGCAAACTATAGGTTCATCAGCCTGACCTCTATCCCGGAGAAGGTCTTAGAAAAGTTTATTAAAGAGGCCATCCTTAATGAACTGGCTGACGCCAACATCCTGAGGGAGATCCTGGGTTTGTTGTGGGTAGGACTTGCTTTACCAATCTCATTTCCTTTTACGACCAGGTGACCTATCATCTGGACAAGGGAGAAGAGATTGATGTCATATATCTTGAGTTCCAAAAAGCCTTCGATCTGGTATCCCATGATTACCTCTGGACAAAGATGGCCAACTGTGACCTTGGGTCTACCGTGATCTGCTGGCTGGGAAATTGGCTCCATGGTTGGACCCACAGGTTGGTAATTGATGGAAGTCAATTGTCATGGTGCCCTGTGACCAGCAGGGTCCCCCAAGGCTGTGTCCTTGGACCCATATTGTTCGACATCTTCATTAATGATGTGGACATTAGAGTCAGAAGCGGACTGGCCAAGTTTGCCGATGACACCAAACTTTGGGGCAAAGCATCCACACCTGAAGACAGGAGGATGATGCAGGCTGACCTGGACAGGCTCAGCAAATGGGCAGACAAGAACCTGATGGTGTTTAACACTGAAAAATGCAAGGGCTCCACCTTGGAGGAAAATCCTGCAGCATCCTTAAAGGCTTGGCAGTGCTACACTGGCTAGCACAATGGAAGAAAGAGACTTGGGGGTCATCATTGACCACAAAATGAACATGAGCCTTCAATGTGATGCTGTAGCTAGTAAAGCGACCAAAACGCTGGCTTGCATCTATAGATGCTTCTCAAGCAAATCCCAGGACATCATTCTCCCCTTGTACTCAGCCTTGGTGAAGCTGCAGCTAGAGTACTACATCCAATTTTGAGCCCCACAATTCAAAAAGGATGTAGAGAAGCTTGAGAGAGTCCAGCGAAGAGCCACGTGCATGATCAGAGGTCAGGAAAACAGAACTTACGACGACAGGGTGAGAGCTATGGGGCTTTGTAACCTGGAAAAGCACAGGCTCAGGGATCTGATGACCACTTATAAGTTTTTTGGGGTGACCACCAGTATTTGGGGGAACGTTTGTTCACCAGAGCGCCCCAAGGGGTGATGGGTTCAAACAGTTATAAACTACTGCAAGACCGTTTCAGGCTGGACATAAGGAAGAATTTCTTTACTGTCCGAGCCCTCAAGGTCTGGATTAGCCTCCCATCAGAGTTGGTTCGAGCATCTACATTGAACACCTTCTAGAGAAAATTGGATGCTTATCTTTCTGGTATCCTATGACCCCAGCTGACTTCCTGCCTTTGGATGGGGTGCTGGACTTGATGATCTTTCAAGGTCCCTTCTAGCTCTAACGTCTATGAAATCTATGAAATCCCACAAGGTTGCATTGCTTTCCTGAGAGAGGCTAGTATGTTTAGCCAGGTCTACCTAATCCAAACTGACCCTGACATACACTGAAAGCTTTTTTTCAAGCTCCAAAGCCCAGGTGTAACCAAGAGGTAAAACTGCATTTTTACTGGTGATCCACCAGGCACTATCTGGCAGAGAAAGGATGAATGAGCACTACTGCAGTGAGGCATAGTGGGAAATGGGATTTCTCCCTAGCAACCCCCCTTCCCTGCCCTCCACTAACCCCTCCTCCTCCTTCCCCCAGAGTTCTCCAGAGAACTGGAGAATCCTCATCCGTCTGAGCCCCTTATGCTTGAGTTTCCCAGCTGTCCTGGCTCCCGTGTTGGAGAGATTGGACCTAGGTGTCAGGGTTTTCCCTGCTGGGAGGCAGAACACAGATGTCTGTCAGGAGACATAACCAACCCATGTCTGCACATACCCAGATCAGCATTTATCAGGCCAATTCTAGTAATGACTTCATTGGTACCCAAAACACTGAATATGTCTGTCTGTTTTGTGAGTTCTCTCAGAGTAATGCCACCCATAGCCAGGAGTGATAAGTTCCTATTATCCAGCATATGAGCCATCATTTACCCATAAATAGACCCAGTGTTCTCCCTTGAGCTATTTTTAGTTCTCTACAAAAACCCCTACCCAAGCCTAAGTTTCTGCCCTGGTGCTTGGATCCAAGCACCGCACCAGTTCAACTTCCCTGCCTGGAACACTTTCATTGATCATGCTGAGGGCTCTGCCTGTCTGCAAGCTCCAACAAACACCTGAGAACCTCTGCTGGCTCAAGCATCACTGAGTGGTGAGAATCCAACTCTCTCTCTGACTCCAGGAACCCAACTGTTGCTCTCTTACTCCAGGCACAGCATTCTAAACCTAACACAGCTTTTCAAGCCCGACTTTTGCTGATTAATCTTGAGTTAAACTTCCCTAAACACCCAATTAAACCCACATACATGCTTTGTTTATTTGTCTCTCTTGTATGGCTATAACTACTGGTATCATCATAAGTTCATATACCTGGAAATAAATAAATGTTATGGTCAAGCTGGTTGCTACACTCTCTCTCTGAACCTCATTTACTCTTCCTGCCCCTTGACTTCCTCATTTGCCCTGCAGCAATGATTCTTTTACCTATGCCAAAGATCCCTGTAATGCCCAAAACTACTGTAGGGTCTGTTCGTTAAGTGAGTTACTACTAGGATCATTGTGACAAGAGATTGGAAGGAGGGGTGGTGGTAATTAACTGAGTTCAAGGCATATAAGGGTATCAACTGGAAATGCGGAGTAACCTGGCCTTAGATATATGCTCTATTAACTGGTGTGTTTGTCTGACTGCATTTTATTGTTTCCCTCATGAGCTGAGTTTGAGGCATATGAAGATGTCAGCCTGTCAATGCTGAATAACTCAGCGCACTCAGACATACTCTATTAGCTTGTGTGTATGTGTCTGAATGCATTTTATTGTTGCTTTGATGAACTGGGTCCATGACATGTGGACATTGAGGGGGTCAGCCTGATGATAACCCAGCCTGGCTCAGGCGTGCCCTATTAATCTGTGTGTGCATGCATATATGTTTGACTGATTCAGTGGTTAGAGGAACCCAGCCCCATTGAAACTAAATCCTGCAAGGTAGCTTCATTGGGGGTGAGAACTTGCATAAGGGAGAGAGAGAGCTTAATATAGAAACACAAGCGACACAAGCAACACATTGATAGAATTACAGATAGACCCCAGAAACACATTCCCTAAAAAATGAAATTATCCCAAAGTGATGGGCAAAGCTCATAACAATGTCCATACAGCAGGTGGCAGTTATAATTTTGTATGCATCATTGAGGGTGGTGTCACTGTTTACTGTGATTTGAGTGTCCCCAAGTGGTGCCGGCATATTCAGCCACAGAGAAACAAAGTGCTAAAGCAGTAGTGTGTAGGGTGGATGGATAGATGTGCTTCCCACTTGGAATTTGCAAGCTTATGCAGAATGCTGTTTCATGTATTAGCCTTGGCTTTGGTATCTAATATGTGCTTCTTGTAACAAAATGTATGGTCCAGTGTTATCCCTAAGTAGACTAGGTGTTTATGATGCTCAAGACTCTGGTCACCCCAGGTGACATTCAGGTGTCGTTCTGCATCCTGGTTTCTCAGATGGGAAGCACATATTTGGGTTTTGCTAGGGTTGGGTTTGAGATGATTATTTAAGTAATAATCTGACATCTCATTCAGTGCCTTCTCCAGGATCTTCTCTGTGTCCTCAAAATTCATCTGCTGTGTGGTAATACAGAGATCATTAGCATAGATGAAATGCTGACATTTCACAGTAAGTGGTTGATCAGTAATGTAGATGTTGAATAGAAGTGGGGTAAGCACACTGCCTTGTGTTAAGCAGTTCTTTTGAGAGTACTACCTGCTCTTCTGGTCATTTAGTTCCATGTAGAAGTGCCTGTTCTCCAAGAGGCTGTGGATGGTCAGTCGTAGATCTACGTCATCAGTCATAAGGTACAGTTTGTGAATTGTGATGTACTATTGGATGGAATTGTATGCAGCAGATCAATCAGCAAACACCAGAGATTAACTTCTGTTGGAAACTATCTTCAGTATGCTGTGTGAGGTTCATTAGCTGGCCTGCACAGGATTGATCTGGTTTAAAACCTGCTTGGTTTTATGTAAATTTAAAATCTACCAAGGGTGAAATTCACTGCAGGATAAGATGTTTGTAGAGTTTGTAGGTGATGCTGAGGAGGGAGGTTAGTTTATAAATTTTTGGTGGTCTTCAGGTAATCCTCCCTTGTGTGTGTGCATTTCTGAGGTTGTATTTTTGTTTTGTTGTTGTTTTTTATTTTTTAAACACAGCTTACACTCATCATTACACTCTAGAATCAATACCATGGTTAAGTGAATAGGGACAGGCCATACCTCTCAGCTATAGTTTCAGCCAGCCAACAGACTTGGAAAGACATAACTTCATAGGTTTATACTTTATAAGCAGAGATCCTGGTTCTCTTTGATAAATGCCCCCACCGCACCCAATTTTCAGATAAAATAGCAACCCCAAATCCACATTTTTCCATGATTTAAAATGAAACATCTCTATATATAGACATCAAATATAAATATAGTGGCATTTCATTTTAATCGTGGAAAAGTCATAGGTTTCATTTTTAATCCAAAAATTGAAGTAGGGAAGTATCAGAGAAAACCAGGATCCTTGCTCATAAGTATTATGGTTCCAGGACTTGATATATCTATACAGATGTTTGCTATTCGAAGTCTAGGCCCTTTCATGAAAAAAATATACTGAGGAAAAGTTAAACAGGATTTGTAATCATTATCCAATTTCAAGATGTCACTAGATATAGGTTTCTACACAGGGTGATGGCTCTGAATCAACTCAGCAGTTGCTGTAATCACTCAAGCCAAACATATGTACATGTGAAAAATTCTTTAGTGTCAGTGGGAAAGGCCAGCTATAGGAAGGATAACATAAATATATCTTTTATTGCAAAAGTCATACTATATGCCTGTGTTTACAATTTTGCATTAGGAAACACTGCTCAGTTCAGGGACTGAAGGTTTCACTCCAACCCCCCACCCCTTCAAGAAAGTTATTGCTATCCTTTACTACCAGATGTAGAAAAGTCAATGAGACCGTGCACACTCCTTCCTGGCATTCCAGGATCCAAATTTTTCTCATGACCATGAATCACAATAAAACCCCCTTCTACTAAAATGTGTTTGCTTATTCCCTCTGCACCCACCTGCACACAAATAGATTAGCAACCAATCAATGTTGCTGAAAATAGCTCTTTCCTGTTATGATTATGATCAAGAGCTATAGTTTATTAAGTCTGATATATTTTTTTTTAATGCTGGTAGGCTAAGGAAAAGCAAAAGCAGTCAATATTGTTACAATCAGATAAGGAAAAAACTAAAAAAGATTCTAAGTATCAATCACTAAAGTATTTTGAACTGAGATGAGTTTGAATCTGCTCTAAATTAAAATCAACAGATATTTTATGTGATATCACTTACATGTCTTACAGAGTAAGTGTTTGTGTGTGGAGATGTGTGTGCATACTATGAATGCATTACTCGACATATTGCAAATTTATACAACACACCAATTACTTGACTATGCTACAGCTGCACTGGCCTCTATGGCAGGTTTCCTGGATATTATACTTGTCTTTGTATGTCTTTCTCGACTGAATTTCCATAGCTGCAACAAATCATGATAGATTTCAGTAAAAATATCTTATCTCCAGATGATATGAAAATGTAACTTTCATGTCACCTATATTACCTAGACACATTCATGTCACCTAGACAGAACTCATTTGTATCACTAAAACCCTCATCCTCCATGGGTCCATAAGGGCATAGGCAAACTCCTGTGCACAGTCTCATTGATTTTAATGAAGCTCCCATTAGGCTAATTACAGATATTTGGGAGAGGTTAAATCAATTCAAAATGGCTGCCTGATAGCAGGTAAGTCAGGATGGGGGGTGCTAACCAGGGATTTAGGGGGTCCATCATGCTGGAGGGGATAGGGGGATCTTCTGGCAGAGGGGGGGCAGGAGTGACCTGTGTGTGGAGTAGTGACAGGTGCAACCCATGAGGGGTAGAGTGAGTAGGTGTAACCCATGGGTGGGATGGGGAGGCAGACATGACCCATGGGTGAGGTAGGAAGTCAGGCACAACCCATGGGTGCGGTGTGGGGAAAGGCACAAACTGTGATGGGTGAGAAGGAGCAGGTGTGATCCTCAAAGAGTGGGGTGAGCAAGCACAACCCATGGGCGGGGGGGAAGCAGGTGCAACCTGCAAAGGATGAGAGGGAAGAACAACCATGGCAGGATGGGGGTTATCATTGGTTGTGCCTCCTCCCTGCCCCTTGTGGGTTACCTGTCCCCCTCCCCCAACCAGGGCCTACTTGCTCAGCTCCAGCAGCAAATTCAGATAAAAACAGCTGCAATCAGAGCAGCTTGTAGGACGGGATTTGAGAGCTCTGGCTGCAGGGAGAAGCAAGGGACTGGGGGGCAAAGAAATAGACCAGTGTGGGTAAAGGGGGGAGTAAAAAGAGCAGCCCCAGGGCTGGAGCCAGTGGCTGGGTTTTTCCAGTCCCAGGTTTGCACAGAGGAGGTGGACAGAAGTTCTATGCACTAGATTGATTTAAATCAAATAATTCTAATATGACATAGATCCAGGCTTATCTTAAATTGGGTTCTGCTATTTTTAGACTGATTTGTGTTCATGGAACTTCTGTTAACTTACAGGTTTAGACTGACTGCTGATCACTGAGACTGGGTCTATGAGTGTAAGATCAGCACAGGGACATGCTAGTTTAAAATTGGGCAGCCATTTTGAACCCAATTTAACCTCCTGAATGTCTATATTTAGCCTTAGAGACAAATCAACCTCCACTGGATTTTTTTCAGAATAAGCTTTACCTTTCTAGTTGCTTGCTTAGAACAAAGAACATTGTCAGATGTGGTCTGTAGTAGATCTTGGATCAGCTGTGGCACAGTGAATAGCAGCACCTTTACTATGTAAGCAGCCCCATTAAGATCAGTGGGACTTCATGCACAATAAAGTATTATTGTTTGTTTTTGAGTAAAATGGCACAACATGGCCATGAATGAAACAACCAGAATGAAATTACCAGACAAAGCTCACAATACTAATACTTAATAGAACGTTACTGCTTTGAAATACAAAGCATGACTTGCAGAGCAGGAAGTATACCTTGATTATAGGCAAACTGAAATTTCTAAAACAGATTTTTTCTGTGATGTCTTGTAACCTTGCATGCTTCCCAGCCTGTCGGGGTGAAGCCCCCCCCATCCCCTGACTTTCCCCAAGAGCCACCCCGGCTGTATCACTCTCTTCCAACACCGGAGCTTCCGCCTGCCTAGCATGCTGCTGGCCCGTGCTCTCTTTCTCTCTCCAGCTCTCTCTCCACTCTAGTTCCAGTGGGGCTTTTAAACTTTTCCACAGCAGCCAGTACAGCCACTGGGATTGGTCCAGCTGTTTCCTGTACTGGGAACAGCTGATTAAACAGTCAGTGTAATGCTGGTTCGCATGGCTGCAGCCATGGTTGTAGCTCCTACTCAAGCTGCCCTGTGGGAGGTAAGTTATCCCTGCCGGGGGTCTGTTCCTGGGGTATGGGGCCCACAGGGGTTACTCGCTCCCCTTCAGGAGCCTGTGGTGGTACCTCGCCACCACAGTTTCAATAACCATCTTTACAATTATTTCATACCTTTTGGATTTGTGTTCTGATATTGTCTGTGATAAAAATCAAGAGGCCAAAAATGTAAAAATTAAAAGCATCTAATTATAGAACCAGGGTCTCTATTTTAATTGCTACCCATATGCTCTTTTCCATCTGATAAATAAATTAGTCCTTTTAAATTTTATGTACATTAATATGTATATGTTCTTTACTAACTTGTTATTCTTTTAAAATAACATTAATGAAAAATATTAACATGATAAATATACCACGTTTTGTTTTTTCTTTTCTTCACAACCCCCTCCCCCCCATTAAATGCAATTTTGGAACATAATGCTATCTAGATATTTCCTTGCTAAATAAAGATACATGCGTATCATACAATCCCAGACTTCCGTGAACAATAATATTGACTTCTTAAAATTTGACTATTTTGTAGAATTTGTTTAAATACATTTACCCTCCTAGAAACCTTATCACTTGTAAACAGCTAGCCCTTTGGATGATGAAACTGCTGTTAGCTAGGATTTAGCAAGACTGTAGGGCATAAAATGTAATCTTGTAGCAAAAATACATGGTTAATCTGTGTCAACCACTGGAGTGCATGCCATCATTACAAGAACTACTACATTGATGGTAGTCTGTAGGCATCTATAAAGTTTAAATGGTGACATACGGGTGCTAAATTAAAGTTTATCAGGTTACTGTACATGAGAACAGTGATAAACTCCCTCAGGGAACTACCAAATGAAACAAGAGTCTATTCAGGAACTGCTAATCAATAGGTACACTGTTTCAATGGAACTCATTTAAATGACAGCAAGACTTAAGTATGAAGATTTTGCTAAGAAGTCAGTACATTCTGTGCTAAATCTGGTATTTGTCCTGATTCCTATGATGTGCACCAAATCCAATGGTTTTCTGAGGTACTGTAGAGAGAGATTTCTGAGTTATCCAGGACTGATGTGCTTCTACAATCTAGCAGGAAATCTTTCAAGAATCTTTCAGAATTTCATCTCCCAGTCTCCTCTTTAAATAATAAACAAAAAACAACAAAAATAAAGTGCACACAGTGATATATTATAAAAACATACCTGAGAATAATTTGAATGGCTTTCTGAATAGCAAGCTACTTTTACTATGAAAGGACTTGCTATGAAATTGAAATAACAAATTTAGTATGGTGCAAGTGAAACTGAGTGGAGAAATTGGTCCAACATTTATTTATGTCTAGCATCCCCTTTCTGTAGTGTTATTTAAAGCATGATAAAAGCCACCAGTGCTTATAAAATGAGACATGAAAAAAAACCAAAAAAACTATTCTAGGTAAAATTGGAACAAGTCAAGATTTTTCTAGAATATCAAGTATTTTGTGGGCTTCCAAAATGTATATTTATATGTTTGCTAGTATACAAAATAAGTACTAGTTTCACAGGATAAATGCCTGCCCTTGCTTCCCCCCTCTTTCAGAGAGCTAGGAGTAATCTTTCAGAAACCTATGTATTTCAAGCCACATCTGTGGTTACATTCAAAAAAGATGTTCCCCCTGAAGTAACAAGGAATAACGGCTGCAAATTGCTAGAGAGGTTTAGATTAGACATCTGAAGGCACTACTTCATAGTCAGGGTGGCTAGGATCTGGAACCAACTTCCAAGCTAAGTGGTGCTGGCTCCTACCCTGGGGTTCTTTGAGAGGAAGCTTGATGTCTACCTGGCTGGGGTCATTTGAGCCCGGTTCTCTCTCCTGCCCAGGGCAGGAGGTTGGACTTGATGATCTGCAAGGTCCCTTCCAACCCTATTTCTATGAACCTATGAATTTCTTCCATTTTCTTCTTTGCCTTTCATACCCTGTCTTGCACTTACTTAGGATTTTATGTAGCAAGGTCTGGCCTTAAGGGAAATGTACTCTTAAGAACATACGTGCTGTGTCTTGGTCAGTAGGACATAATCAGGGATCCTGGTTTTCTCTGATTAAAAAAAAGTTCTCTGATAAACCCCCTGAAATTTACAATTAAAATTAAATGCCACTATGTATATATGTACACACATATGTATACATACATGTCCCTGGACATGTAATCAAAGTAACTCTGTCAGTGATATGTATAAGTGGTTGTTATAAACTTTTTAAAGTTAGCAACAAACTATAGGTCCCCATTTTACTATTAACCTATTTAACAAAAGGGAGAAACAAATAACATAAAATTCTCAAGTACAGTTGATTTCTGTGGGTTATAAAAACTAGAAGGCAGATATCTTGATTTAGAGCTGAGATGGTAGGAGATCTGATCCTGAAGTTGCTAGTTCAGGCAAAAATCCAAGTAAATCATTGTGAGCTTTATTTTGGATAGCACTGTTGTTTCTCCACTTTGTTTATGAAAATAAAATACAATTTATACTTCTTTATTGAAGTTTAAAGGATTAAACATTTTCCTTTTTTAAAGGCAGGTGAAAAAAAGGCATGTCACCGACAGGTAAATTATGAATACACAAGCAAAATGGCTCCTTAAGCCCCTAACACACTTTCACTTAATAGTGCAATGGAACCTGTTCCTCTCTCTAATGTGGTCCCAAGACTGACTGCCAATCAGCTGGCTCAGACCCAGGACAGCTCTGGAACCAATTCAAGATTACACTGGGACTAACCCCAGAGTCCTACCGTATAGCCAGAATCAGGCTGCACGGTAAGGACCTTGCTACAAATTCAATTTAAGGCACGGTGAAAACCAGTCAGAAAATTTCACATACATTGTGGAATAGTTTTCTGACTTATTTCCCTTTGTATCACACTATTAATTTAAATCAACATGTATCTGGGTTACTTTGAGATGTTACACTTAAAACAGGATTAACCAGTTAATCACATCTGCCAAAGATCTTAGATTAATTCATTCATAGATGCATGACCTTTCATAAAACTAGAGCCTACCCAATCAGATGTTATCACTGGACTTATAGGCTAGGTACAGATAGTCAAAAAGCTCAAGGCTGAATCAATTTAATCTTTGCAGGTTAGACTAATCTGTAGAGATCAAATTGAAACCAAAGTGAATAGAGATTTACTTTTGATTCTGAAAATGCAGCCATATGTCTGCAGTGGTCAAAAGCTGGGGCACACTACAGCATGGGTCTCTGCCTTTGTGTTCACATCCTTTTCCTGCTGCCTGGAGGTATCTGGGATTTGCAGTCCAGAATTACAGCAGCAGGACTCTCCAGGGTTGCTGATCACTTCCTCTTCTTGCTCCCAGGTGCCTCGGGGATTTGTAGTCCACCATTGCAGCGAACAGTTAGAGTGGTGGGAAGGGGTGTTTAACCCCTTTCCCTGGTCCCAGGCCCCAGCCAGTGTGTGTGTGGGGGGCAGTCTTCACCCCTGAGGACTGGGCTGCATCCCCAGCCAGGCTTGTCCGTCCCCCCCTCCTCTTGTCAGCCAGCCCTCACTGCTTCAGCTAGGGAGCAGAGGGGCAGGGCCAGCTCTGCTTTCTAGATCAGACAGCAAAACCCAACCCAACCCAGAGCTGTAAAGCATGCTGGGGGACTGTGATTTAACTGGGAAGGGGCCAGGGACAGAAGTTTCATAAAGCAATTTTACCCAAATTGGTTAAGTCTGATACTACACTCAACCAGATTTATCTTAAGCCAGTTACAGCCATTTTAGTACTGTTTTGTGTACACTGAGCTTCTGTTCCATTACAGGTTTAAACCAGTTTCTGATCACTTAAAATAGCTTATGTATAACTTCTGTCCCTAGCCACAGAGAGCAAGACTACTAAATAAACATATAGAAAAAGTCTGGTATCAAGCAACATATTTGACAAATATAGAAATACTGAAAGATGGGATCAGGTAATCAAAGACTAACTTAATCTGGAGGTTTGTTTGTAGTGGAACCTGCATGTTTTTTAAGAATTAGTAATATTTAATTTTTTCCATCTTAAATTGATTAAAATGAATAGCATTCTCCACCAAGAAAGTTGGGAGCATAATCAGGAAGATTTTTCTGACTAAATCAAGATTTGGGCACTGATTGGCATATTCTGAAAGACTGTCTTTATATCTTTGCCTAGTATAACTGTATCGACATATTAGAAAGATGGGGAAATTTTCTCCCCCCCCCCGGATGAACTTGATTCTGATTTCAATTAGGACTGAAGAAATCTGAGTTAAAACCACTAAAGTCATGTGAATTACAGTGGTGAAAAGAAATGAGATGATGGCCAGTATTATTAATCAGTTTGGCTTAATAATGGGCATTTCTGAAACAGCGTTAGTGCAATCTACAATTAAATGGGATTTCAGCAGTCTTCTTTTAATCTTGTTATATTATTAAGAAATTGTCATTTCCTATCTCTCTAATCTTGCAGAAAATTTAAGATAGCTTTCTTATTCACTCTAATGTTATTAATAATTTTGCAAGTCTATTTATTGCACCCAGGAGAACCAAGGAAACTAAAATGCTGTAACAAAGTTATAGACAAATATGCCCTCAGAGGGTCATCTGACTCTCACCAATCTCAATGTTAATCATGTGCATGTCCTGGATAGTAGAATTTGGTGTTTATTATTTTAGCATTAACATAACTTTGGAAAGAAGGAAAAGGATATTTAGGGATCACTTCTCCAGCTGCTGAAGTACACCCACATCTCTGGGTATGGTTGCTAACAGTTTTAATCTTGCCAACTCTAACTATATTTGGTGCTTTCATAATGGTCCAGATGCTAAATTCATCTACATATGTAGATCTTAGTTTCCATTTTAAATTTTTTTCTAGTCTTCATGATAGTAGAAAAAATTTTGAAAACCTAAACCTAAATGGGAGCAAAAAGCAGCAGGAAACAAAAAAATTGATTTAAAGGTTGTGACATTAAGAAGTGATTTTTAAATGCCTAGTATTGGCCATGCTGTGTTTACATAGGACAGGTCTACCACATCTAATAGGAGTTGCTGGGAATTTAGGTAGGCAGAAGGTAATTACCAGGGATCCTGCTTTTCTCTTGTTAAAAAAAAAGGAATCCCCAATTTTCAGATTAAAAAAAGGAACCCCAAACCATATTTTTCTGTGGTCAAAATGAAACACCACTCTCACTGCTAGGATCTGCCTTCTGGCCCTACTAGCAGGTGACCCACCCAGTTGTGGGAGCTGAGGTGACTCACACCATGACTGGTGTTCCAGGGTCTCATGGGGATTTTCACTGTCCCCCTGGAGCAGTATGTCATTGTGCTCAATATAGACCTTGCTTGTAACCCACACTCAGCCTCCCAGCACTGGAAGACTTACTGGGGTCAAGACTCACCCCTCTGTCTCAGGCTGAGCCCCCTTTTACTCAGCCTTTGGCCTAAATTACAGCCTCAGGCATCTAGAAACATACCTGGGCCTACTCTCCTTCACTCAGGGCCCCACATTGCCCCCCTCACTCAGGGCCACAGGGCTTCCCTCCCCAGTGGGCTCAGGTTGCCACAGCCATGCCTGGCCCCCACTCTCCCTCCTCAGAGTCTTGCACCCCACAGGACTCAGATGGCCACAACCATGCCTGGCCCCCAACTGCCTCCAGTGTTATGCAACCCCCCCAAAAGATGAGGGCTAGGGTTAAGGTGCCCTTACCTGCCTTTTACCAGGGTGATCACTGGTCTGGCATTTCCTGGGGCTTCCTGCATCACTGAGAGCCCCACCAGGCCACCCACTCCTGGCAGGGTACAGTTTTAGGTCATGCTCAGGACCAGGAGCCTCCAATCCTTCCCTTTAAGCTCCTGCCCTTACCTCCAAGGTGCTCTATGAAGCCAGGCAATGCTAATGCCTAGCCTACAAGTAGGGAATTGATCTGTTTATATAGGCAGCCAGGGATCTAAAATGGCTGCCACAATCAAGAACCTGCTGGCTGCTTGGCTCACATCTTAAAGTGGCAGGCACCAAAAGTGCCCTGCCACAAAAGATTGCAGTCTTTGTAGGGCATGATGTGTTTCTTTCTTGTCAGGGAGATAAATTCCATGTTCCTTTTAGAAGAAGCAAAGGAAAAATCTATATGTTGCTTGAATTAAATTAACATAGGCCTATTAATATTAAAGTCAATGAAATGAATACCCAGGAAACAACCTGCCCTGTGATTTGTCTCTGTCATATACTATATTTATATATTGCCAGTTAATGCTTTGAGTTTAATCTTGACTAGAAGATACGGATTTTGATGGATTGCCTGCTTAAAATCTGTATCTCTAAATGATTTTCAACTATGAACCAAAAATTGATAAACACATAGATATTCCTATTATAAACTACAACATATTTTTGAGGGGCTCAGGTTTTCATATTCCTGTGGGGGAACAATATGTCATATAGAAGATAATCACAACAGATTATTTTTCTTCTTCTTCAGTTTTTCCCTTCCCAGTGGTTAAAATCAAGAAAGCTGTACCAGGACATGTATATTTAAATAATTACACATACTCCAGTCTATAGTTAAGTATAGCAGTAGTGCAGTAGTGGTAAAACCCTAACCCTGAAGCAAGGGAGAGATAGAAGACCTGATTTCTGCTCTTCCTTGCCTTTTCACTCTCAGAGTTGGATTCTTAACTTTTCCAGTTTTTACAAAATTAGATGCTGTTTTCATCAACACTGTGAAGACTGAAGAGTATTCACTGCTTTTTTCATGTGGCATCAGATATCAACTTCCAAATCTATGAACTGCTGTCTGGTATTATTGCCCCATGTGTAGATGCCATCTACCCTGTCTGGACATTTGTAGATACTGCAGCTTTTGAACAAAAGCTATGCTGTTTGTTGGATTCTGCATTCATCTGGGGAAGGGGCGGGGGAGGCTGTCCAAGATGTTCATTTTTTTAAGAGTCATTTTGAAGCATCTATATCCAGATCTCAGTCTGTTCAGCTTGACCAATTTTTCTTTGTCCAGGTAATGGGAGACTCATTTGATGTTGGTATAAAATGCTGTAGGAATAGGTCTCACCTTTCCCAGCAGTCATCTCTCTCCATTGCTGCCCATAGATTTTATTCAGCATCCCCAGTCTCTTCCAAGAGGTTGTAGGCTTCATATAAAATCAGTTTACTACTTTAAGTCTCTTAAGCCTCTATTTCTTTGGGTCTTCAGTTAACAATTGATTGAGCAGGTAATTTTCATCATCTCTTGCCTCTATTGCTGGTAATATTAGGATCTATCTTCTGACACCACTTGGTCTAATGCCTGAGAATACAGGGAGTACATCTAGGTGTGCAGCCTGTTATGAGTCTCAGTGCACTACTAAGAACAGTGCCACACTTTCTAGTGTGACAACTGCTGGACCATAAAGGAGTACAGTAATCCACTGGGGCACGTACAATTGCAAGTGTGGTTGTTCTGAGCACTCTGAAGCTGGTATCCCATGTTGTTCTGGCCAAACATTTTAGGCAGCTACCCTTGAGAGACTTTATTGCTGAATGGAATGTGTTCACTTGAAAATAGTTTACAGTGCAATATTATAATTTTGACACCTGCCTACCACCAAGAAAAATGTTGTTAAAAGACAGTGTTAGGTTTAGAGGCTATCACTGCATCATAAAAAGCTTCTTGTTGCTGGAAGGTTAAACTTAGGAGATAGTTATAAGCTGGGGGCAGGGTTTATAATGAGGTTGCACTGTAATTGTAGTGGTATAAGGTAAATCATGGTTGTTGGCAAAGGAATGACACAACACTAGTGTCACTGGATTTGTGGAAATAAACTCTGTGTGTGTATATGTGTCTGCCTTTGTAGATCCATTTACTGTGCCAAAGCTGGCATGTGTATGAGTTATATTTATTTCAGATAATTGCATTTGAGCAATGCCATGACCTCAGTTTGAAAATTTTCAGTAGCGAGCATGTTGGTGGGAGACATAAAAAGGTGGAGTATCTTTGGCTATGATTATTTTGCTAAAAATAGATATGCCCATGCCTATAGAAACTCTAGTGAGAAATCACAATATGGTTCCACATTTATTTTTCTCAAACATACTTATCTAAATACTCTGTTTGGCTGTATGTATGGTCGTAGCCTGGAACATACAGATAACATCAGCCTCCTCCATTGCCACATGAATTATTTGGGTGTCTTCTATCTGTCATTATCTCCTAAGAAAAAATAATAAGTTGATGACAGCATCGATATGCAGTAGGATGATTCAGTCTGCACTACCTGTTGTCTTAAGGATTTGGCAAATGGTTTGACTTTCTGCCTTCACCTCCTTCCCCCTTTTTTTTTTGGTGCTGAGTGACATTTCAGCTTGACTTCAGCTTATAGCTATTGATGGTTTCTTTCAACATACAAAATGAGAGGAAGCAAAAAGAGAGTCTTATACTTTTTTCATAAACTTTTTCTTAACCAACAGGAGAGAGTAAGAAGATAAAGATGAATGATATTCTCTTCCTATGCTTTTATTTCGGAGTAGAGCTTCTTGTTTTATTTCAACACCAGGTGCTATTTTGTTGCATTTTACCTTTGCTCCTACCATGCCTAGCAGCGTAAAATATCTTTCACTTGATCTTCAGATAAAAAAGACATGTTTAGAGTATTAAGGAGTGTTAATAACACATTCATTGCACTCTTTCATTCTGAAAATAAACACTATTATGCTCAAACAACAATGTAAAGTGTAGGTATTTGGCAGTTACTGGTTCAGCTGTGAAGACATTCCTAGTCTAAAAGTGCTTTTCATATTACACATTTACTGAAACAAATAACCAAAACCACTGTGTTCAAGCCTGAGTCAAGAAAATACTTAGTCGCTGAGACTTTAGTGAGACTATACATAATTTCCTAAATCAGCTTGTCATTATGCAGATGCAGAACTCTTGCTTTATGTTTTATTATTCACTTCAGTAACTGAGAATATGAAAAATACTCCACACTGTTTAGCTTTCACATGAACTGGCAACATATATTACTACCACAGGTTTTCAGTTGTTTTTTCCACTTTTAACTCAATTGCTTCTCAGAAATAGGGGTAAAGACATGCCATACAGCAACAGACCAATGATTAATCTCTTCTGTTCGGGTACATACAGGTGTTACAGTCATATCACCCTAACCAGGGTTTAGGCCACCTAAATGCCTAATCGTGTAGGGTTCAGGAGGTTTAAACTATCCAAAAACGGCACACCTGATCTAAGTTATTTTACCTTAGATTGTGGTCAGGTTAACCTGATCAAAGAAAAGGTTAATCTCATCACCAAAAAGCCTGTAAATGTTTACAGTCAGTCCTCAGACTGGGAAAGGCCAGGTACTCATCCTGGCTCTGGGGCTGTACCAACCCACCCTACTCCCAACCCTGACTAGCCTACTTTTAGCCTCCCACCCTCCCACCAATTGCACAACCTCTACTTTAGACCTGCCAGCCCCCACCCCAGCCCCTGCCAACCCCAACAGACCTGCCAACTCCCTTTCAATCCTACCTGTCCCTTTCCCAACTCTGAGTTATTTAAACCAGGCTTCCCATGTGGCTTCTGGGAGCAATGAATGGCTGCACGTGCTGCTCCCAGCCTAGGCAAACTGCTGTACATGCCACTCCTCATCTAGGTAGTTTTAAGTAAGCCTGCTGTTGGTCCACAATCTTCTTATGTCTCTAGCAGTGGCTCCTATCAGATGCTTCAGAACACCATAATGTAGGAAGGAGGAGCAAGGAGCCTTGAAGAAGGCAGTTAAGTTTTCCAAAAACCTGAATGATTAGAAATTCTTATACAGTGAATCATAGAAAAGTTAGGCTTCTGGAGTCATTCATACAGCTTCCTGCTCAAAGTCACCCCGGACTAAACCATATTAGTCAAGTGTCTGTCTAACCTGTTCTTAAAAATGTCCAAGACTGGATGTTCCACAACCTCTCCTGGTGGTCTGTTTGCATCTTTCTTGAAGTGCAAAGCCCAAAACTCAACACACAAGTCCAGGTGCAGTCTCACCAGTTCTAAATAGAGCAGAAAGCTCACTTCCCTTAATTTACAAGTGATATTGCTATTATTAAAACCCAGTATTAGCCCTATTTCTATATTTTTTTTTCCTAACAAAACACACTATTGTTCAACTCAAGGTCGGTCCACTGCAACCTCCAGATCCTTTTCTGCAGTGCTGTAACCTAGTCAACCACTCCTAAGTTTGTACTGGTGCCTACAATTGTTCTCTCCTAAATACAAAGACTTGGCATTTGTCCTTGTTAAATTTCATTCAAAATCAGAAAGGTCTATTCTTTTTTCCCCAAAGCTTCTAGTTCTATCCTCAAATCTTTACTTGGTAGCCTATATATTATGCATATTACTGTCTACTCCTTCCAGAGCTTTCTAAGTGGTTGTTTGATGTTATACCCAGCAATGCATTCCCCAGGCTAATGCCATGAACTATAAAAACAAACAAACAAACCTGAAAATAATAAATAATAATAAAAATATAATGATAATGATTTTAAAATAATAAATAAACAAACAAAAAGCTGCCTTTCAATCTTACTGCATATTCAAATGGGAAAAAATTCCACCAATTGATCTTTTTTCTACTATACATTTATTTTATAACTATTTGAATTATGAACCATATGAGCCAAATCCTATCATTGTAAGCAAAAAAAAAAAAATCCTTCAAATTCTGTGGAATTTTGTCTGTAATGAGGACTGTAGAATTTGACCCTGTATCATTTATTTAATATTAAATAAAACCCCAGTATGCATCTAACTAATTTGATAATAATCATGTCATGAGATAAAGCCTGGCCTGAATCCCAGGATCTTCTGTCCATCTATCAAACAAGAAATGTTCTCAACTTCTTCACATCATATATAAAACATACAGCCTGTTATGCTACTCTCTTGTTCATAGCAAAGATGGTCAGTCTGATCTAACTGCGCTGAACAATGGTTCCACAGTGTAGAAAGTTGCAGTGTTCTTCATGCATTTGAGATAGAGAGAATGAGCGTTATTGCTGAACATTCCCAAATGTCATTAGCCTTGACATTGCTCAAATGATAATGAAACCTGTCTGCCAGTGTATCTTTCTGAACACAAAATCATCACCCCAGAATTAATAATGCAGTCTCAGTACAACAATCTTACCCTGAGATATTCCTCAATATGCTCAATTCATCACCTTATGGCATTAGCTCGCTATGCATCAGAAATTTGTGAGTACTGTATCTCTGCTGATTGCAGCTGTGTAGCTGATTGGCTGCTGTGAAGCCCTATTCCAGATTCTGGAGACACAGCCATTTGTCTATCAAAAATTTTAGGTGCTTGGTTTTTGTTATACTGAGAGAGAGAGAGAGAGAGAGAGAGAGAGAAGGAAAAAAGGAAACACTATATTCACTCCCCTCTCCAGATGGAAAGACCTTAAAGAGAGATACAGTTTCTCTCTGTATCAACACTTGCCAGGGATTTTCCCGCGGATGGGTGATCATCCATTTGTTATCAAAATAGCCAGTAAACAATTTATATGGTAGTTCTCAACTTTTTTAGACTCAAGGCACCATTCATTAGACTTAAGGCATCCCTTGAAAAATGCCAGCTCTGAGTTTTAACTCATTTTTTGATTATGGAAAAATAATAGGTGATTTTTTCTTTTGCAAAAAGCTCAGAAAGACCACATTAGGACAGAATGTTTTTCATATTATGGATTCCTATTTGAAATCTCAGAGTTTATTTTGTAAATAGTATTTGCAGACCTAACAGTGCTAACATTGTGTGGCACCCCACAGCATCCTTGAAAAGATCTCAAGGCACTCCAGTTTGGTGCAATACTCCTGCTGAGAAGCACTAAAGTTATGGAACAAGCAAAAAGTTCTTGTGTGCATCTTGGGCTTGTTCCATAGTGTGTTTCATCTTCACGAACCAGGATTGATATGATCCAAACTGATCTGAATGCTTGTTCAGCACCGAGCAGAAAGGCTGCTACTCAGACCAATATGGATTTCATAATAGAGTTGGGTGACATTTTCTAGCATACCTATGATGTCTGTGCACAATTTTTCCTCTGGTCCCTATAGGCAGAATTTATTTTTATTTTATGTTATTTATATGATCCCTTTAGTTTAATTGAAACCACTGAATCTGGTAATAAATGTCAGAACAGCTTAAGTTAAGTCTTCAGGAAGTTAAGTTGTGGGGGACAGAATCCTAGCTGGTGTAAGCTGCTTTATATCAAAATAAATTCAAGGAAGTTAGAGCAATTCATCCTGGCAAAAGATCACACCTTTTAGAGTTCTCTAAAAAATTCTACCCTGCTTCATTAAATACTGATGTTGTGATGTTTTTTACCTTTTGTTATGAATATGCCTTGCCTATAACAAGCTGATAACAGCAGTCACCCATCTCTTTATCATCTTCTGCTAGCTCAGCAACCCCTTCCTTCATAGCTTGATCTCTCCAGCTGATGCCACTCATAGATTCATGCATTTCATAAACAACCCAGAAGGTGACAATGAATAATAATGCCTGCACTTCTTGTTTTCCAGACCTTGGTCCTTTGTCTTGGAGGGGTGCCATGCTTATGGCACTCACAAAAAATGCTGGCAATGCAAAATGTGTTAAGAGCAATGGAACAAAGACAGGTTCCTTCCTGAGTTTGTCACAGAAAAGAAAAGAAAAGGCTTGGGGGCTAAGGAAGGAATAGGAAGAGGGTGCCATGGTGATGGTGAGGGAATTGCTTTCCATTGTCTCATATGCTTATTTTATACACAGCTGCAGACATACCAGGGCCAGTGTGCAGAGAGCCACTGATTGCCTTCTCAAAGCAGTATATATTACTGTTTTGTTCTTTATACATGCACCTTTCATCTGTAACATGTATAACAGAACTATGTTATAGTCAAGGAAAAAGAAGAGTAAATAAAATAGCTTGTGTGGGTTTGTTTGTTTTTTTCAATTCCAGCTTTGAAGGGAATGATTTCACGGAGTAATTCCTGGTAGTGATGTGTAATGTGGTCCATGCTCTAAGCCTCCAACAAGGGAGGAACAAAGCAAACTTATGAGGTTATGAAGGTGAAAGAGAAGCAATTGTTAGGGTTTTCAGGCTCTTTTAAACAAGTTCTGTTTGACACTTGACTCAACTGGGACTGTATAGGGTTGGCACTATACAAATCACTGGAATGATCATGCCTTGTGAACTGTCATCCTAACAGATATTTCATGAGTACAAGCATGCAAAAGAGTCTTAAGATCTCTAATACTAAATACTGATATGGTTAAGGGGTTACATTATCTTTACTCTAGCTTGGAGCAGCTTTATTGTTGAAAAGAATTACATAGCTTCTTCAGCTGAATAAAATTAGCTCTTGGCTCTAGTGAATTGGGATTAGTTTTCTGGGAGAAAGGAGGAGAGGTATTCTTATGTCTCCTCCTACCCTTTTGGCTCTCCATAGGAGGTACCCATGCTGCTTGTCAAAATGTATTCTTGAATCTTAGCCAAGTTCCCTGCTGAAAATCTTGACAGGATGTAGAAATAGGATGCAAAACCTTCTGGGTAACACCGGTGCTCAAAAAAAGCTGAGACATTATATCTTTGCAATGAATATTTTAGGGTGTTGGAAATCAGCTAAGTGTCATTATGCATTTCTTGATTTGCTTAGCAGAGAGAGAGAGAGAGAGAGAGAGAAATATTATTTAATTTTGAAACAAAAGATATGAATGAATAACCTGTGCTAAAGCAAAATGTTTCGGATAATGTAGGAACAAATTTTGCTTTCTGCTGTATCCTTGAAAATTTATAAACTTTTCTGATGTTGTGTGGATGTAAATGAGATCATAATTTGGCTTGGTCTGGATAAAGGTTATAACAAAAGGCAGTTACATGCAATCTATACCTGTGCATATTATAGATGTGTACTATTCATAAGCATTTTAATCAATATTTTTTATGATAGATTTTTGTATAGTATTTGTCAACAATTGGAGGGGGTAAATTATTGGTAATTAGTTATAACTGATTATTCTTATTTACTAAATCTACATTTATAGCTTCAATAGCATGAAATGGTTGTCAAGATTATTTTCTTTGTTTTGTTTTTAAAGGGTAAGTAGTTTTTGACTATGTTGATTAACTCTATCCTTATTATTCTTTCTACAGACCAGAGAAAACTGCTTAGCAAAACCATGACAGAAATCATTTCTGCATTCTTTTCCACTAATGATGTGCCTAGATGGCAATCTCAATTTACTGATTACAATTTAACAAATAATTGCCATGCAAAAAAAATACGCTTCAGGTGCCAAGATTGATAAAGTATCCACAGCAAAATTACTCATTTTAGAATTGTCTTTTCTGTGTTTTTATTTGGAACTTATGTTTCTCAGCTGTTTAAGTAAGTACATAATTTCATTACAACAAGTTATGGTTTGCTCTTATGAAATGTTCTGGTTTAATTCTTGTTGAACACGTGGAAAATGATGCTACTAGGAGAATATTAGTATCATTAGATTTGAAAGATGCTTTAATAAAGGAACATGGATAATTGTATCCTTCCATTGTTTTTGGACAATTTCTGTTGGATGTTCATTAGAGTTTTCATGGGATAACTTTGAGCACTTTCTTCTGTCTCGATTTCATGTGCTTTAAGAAAAAGTGACATGATGAAAAAATGATCCCCCAGTTCTAAATGCTAGATTACAAACTATTGAATCATTTATTAATTAATCTTATTTTTAATTCCTAAAGAGTTAAACTGAAGCCATTGGTATAAAATGCCTATTTTTTCTCTAATTGAAGGAAGTATGCCCTTTCAAATGATGCATATATTGGACTTTTGACCAATGGTATGCATGGCATGCTTTTTTCAGGACTGACCAAAATTTAAAATGCTATCTTTTCCAGGGCATCTTTTCTGTAAGACACTCTCATGGACCCAGGGGGACAGCCTTCCATCTTCAGCTCCCTCTGTGCAAAAATGAAGTTTATGTCCCATCTATGGGGACTTTTAACCATCTTGTACCAACTAAACTTTTCCCAGAGCCTGACAAAGGGACTTTGATCCCCAAAACTTGCAGAACCGGACAGTTTTCTTGCAATTTCCATGTTGATCTAATAAAAGTTGTCATTTTGGAACCAAGAGTTCTAGTTTTTTGTATGTCATCTTATCCAGGGACCTTCTTGAACAGTAAAATATATCTGTTATTGGCAGTGCCAGTCTCCATGATTCAGTAAGGGCAAATGCAAATTTCTGCACTTCAGGCAGAATAACTGCATGTGCAGACACAGATTGGGGAATGACTGGCTTGGCCGCAGCAGTGCAGAAAAAGATGTGGGAGATATGGTGGACTGTAAGCTGAATATGAGCCAAGAGAGTGCTCTTGTTGCAAAAAAACCTAACCACCAATTCTGGGTTTTATTAAAAAGTGTCACTTGTATATCAGGAGAAGTGATTCTTCCTCTCTATTCATCACTGGTGAGGCTTCATTTGGAGTTCTGTTTCCAATTTTGGGCCCTACACTTCAAGAAAGATGTGGATGGTTTAGAAAGAATCCAGCACATAACAACAAAAATCATCAGAGGCCTGAGAGATAAAACTTATGAGAAAAGGCTGAAAGAACTAGAAATTTAGCCTAGAGAAGGGAAGACTGAGGGAGGATTTGATAACAGTTTTCAAAGTTTTAACTGAAGGGTAATTATAGAGAGGGTGGAGATGGACTTTTCTCTGTGGCTGAGCAATGGCCTTAATAAGTTGTAGTGGAGTAAATTTAGGTTGGAGAACTTTCTGACAACGAGGGTGATCAAGCACTGAAACAGGCTACCTAGAGAAGTTGTGGCATCTCTATCCTTGGAAACTTTCAAAAGCAGATTAGAGAGATGCTTGGCAGGGATGGATTAGCTAGGGATGATCCTGCCTTGAAAACAGGGCTAAATGAACTAAATGACCTTGAAAGGTCCCTTCATCCCTATTTTCCTACAATCCTATTAGTATGATATTAACATTGGTTTCTTCCTCTCAGTATTAGAAGTATCCTAGGCATTACCAAGTCATTTGGTTTCCCCAAGTGTCAACTCCTGCTTTCTTGGATGTATTGTTCCTATATAAAGGGCATATCTACATGTGCAATTAATTCAAAAGAGGCTTACTACACAGTAAGAGTACTCAGCAGTGACACTGGTGGGACAGCTCTTGACCACCCCACTGGTGGATCAGGGCAGGGAACTGGGACCGTTCTCTCCCCCACAGCTGTTTCCAAGCTTTGTGCCTGAATAGCCCAATTGAGGCATGGGACTGGGAAAGGGCTGTGTCTGAGACCTGGCCCAGATGGGGACAGTTCTCAGCCAGCCCTGGGCTACATGGGGAAGTATGTACATGCAGTCTGGAGCTGGCTGGAACTTGCCCAGAAATGAATCAGTTCCCAGCCAGGTCCAGGCTGCATGTGCAGACTTTTCCAGTCTGGGCAGGGAACCCTCCCCATGCAAGGAGCTCCCGGCCCCATGCAAGGAGCCCTGTGATGGGAGTGGGGGCTAGGAAATTAATCTCTGCCCTTGGGAGCTGCCTGCTGCCAGGGCAGGCTCTGAGGTCAGAGCCTAGCCAGGAAAATGTCCCCTGCCCTAGCAGCAGGCAGCTCCTGGCCCCAGCTCTGCAACTGGAGTGGGGGCTGGGATATTGTTCCCTATCCCTGGAAGCTGCCAGCTGACAAAGACATTATCCTGGCTAGGCTCCAAGCTCAGAACCTGCCCCAGCAGCAGGCAGGCCCCAGGGACATGGACCAATCTCCTGCCCTCTGCAGCCTGGATGACCAGAAGCCGATTTACTCATGGTTGGCTATCTACACATGCATTACTGTGTAGTAACCCAGTTAATTTGCTACCTGCATTTGCAAATTAACCATAGTAGACCAATTTACTGTGCAGTAAGCATCTGCACATGTAGAAAGTGATGCTTACTGCATAATAAAGTGGTCTACTGTGCAGTAAAACATCTCATGTAGACATGCCCACAGTATAATATACTGGAATTGAAGAGGGAAAAAAGGTAGATGAATGGTAGGGAAGCACTTAGTTGTCTTTGTGCCACATCAACCGTACTTTTCCTTACTCTGAACACCTGGACTGTGCACTTTGTGCCTTTTAATCTCATCTCCAGAATTGTTGTACTATATATCAATTTGGCAGGATCTCCAACGTTAAAATCTTCAGTGTGCAAATTGGGTTACTTCTTTAATTTAAAATAATAGTTACAAGCTAAATAATAGTTGTTCAGAAACTACATTGCCAAAAGTCATATAAGTATATAGGAACAAAATATTATCTATTTCAACATTTTCAGGGGCAACATTATTTTTTTAGAACAATGTGCAAATGTTTTCCTATGCATGTGATCTTTATTTTGTAGAATGCACATTCACAAGGGATAATCATAATAGATCCTAATGGTCATTTATATTTCCACAAGTGGACAAAAACCTGATATTGTGAAACTGTGAAAATTCCACAGTTGTTATTCTCAAAGTTAGGCCCATTTTTTATTATTTTTCACCATTGTCAATAATGAACTACAAAAATCTAGTCAAAAGGAGCAAAGTACTTTATGATTTACTATTATTTCAGTAACAGGCCTGAAATACCATTTCAGTGTACCAAGTAAGCAAATCCTTTTTTTTACTAAACCACAGTAAAATTGTATGGAACCCCAAAGATTAGCTCCAAATAAGCCACATATTACAATCCTGAAATACTGGAGCATATGTTAGCCATTTGGCTCAATCTACCTGTAGAAAAAAGGGTGGTAGGAGGTAAGATTTCATTGAACATTGACATACATATTCAACAACATCTGAAATAAACAGATAATCCTGTAGGTAACAAACTTCTGACCTTTCTTTCTAGAACAGTTATGTTTTACAAGGGATTGAAGACTACTGATTACTTTTACAACTTTTCCTTTAGAAGTAAATGGTGAAATTATAGCTAATTGTCACTAACTGGACAAAGCACCCAGTGTGTTTATTGCTCCACAGTTGTTTTTATAACACTTGACCTGAGAAAAGCTTGTAAAATGTCTCTGGTTACTACAGCCCATATTGTCAGAGGAGCTGTGGACAAGAATACCACTTGTTTCCCACACTTGTTAGGAAGCCACTCATTTTATGAAAATCACATCTTTGAGATCTAAAAAGAATTAAAGTAAACTGATGAAATAGATGTGAAAACTGTTGTTTCTCAAGATGAATAGTTTCTATATATTAAATAAATGTATATTTCTGTAGCTATGCATAGATATTGTGCATTTTTATGTGGCTACTACAAATAAAGAAACAATCTAAAAAGAACCTAGAAGAGCTGTTTGCACTACTTTCAGTTAAAGTTGCTCAGTGCTTTTTTTCCCCGGCTCATTTTTAACTAGTTGTAACTCAGGCTTAATTTTCTATGGTTGGTTTCTGCCTTAAGCAGAAGTTTTCCAGAAAAAAACCCAATAATATGTATAGCCATATTTCCAATGTCAATATAAGCATACATAGAGAAATAACCAACATTTTACAACAGTATACTTTATGGCAGATAGTAGGACCATGTCCAAACGAATGCATCCGTACTGTATGTGGCACCACAGACTGCATAGTCAGCCTGTTTTCCATGCTGCCAAGGTAGCAGCGCAGGGCAGGGGTTTGACCCCAGGACATCCCAGAGTAAAAAAACAACCATGGAAAAAAAGGCTCACGTGGGGGAAGCACATGCTGCCAAAACCAGACCCTGTCTGGCTGGAGTCCTGCTCTGGCTGCTAGCCAGGCTTTGAGAGGTAGGATCACAGCTAAGGCTGTTGCGGTCAGCTCAATGTTGGCCCCAGCCACCTCTACCCCACCTATGGTAGCCTGTTACATGCCAGAGTGTGTGTGGCACAGGTGTTCCCTGGGGACAAGTAGCAGCAGCACAAGGTGGGCCACTGTTTCTTGTCCCTGGGAAAACAAATGTCCACACTTGTGTGGACATGGCCCAGGAGTATGTTAAATATATGACTAAGTCTTTTTTTAATCACATGCATTGTCACTGTGCTGCATAGATGGGACCAAAATAGATGTTCTTATGAATAAATTACTAACTATAAATGCAAGAGACTAGACTCAATATTGTGAGGTCCCTTCCAGGCCTACATACCTTTCTTCTTTGCAGATGTTCATGGGATCCTGAAATCAGCTTTTACAACGTCCTCTTATTTCCATATAGGAATATGGAAACTTTTTAAACAATGTTGCAAACATTAATCTCTCATGTGTTTAGGCTAGATAATTGTGCAACCTTGTGTTACACAGTTATAAACAAGGATCACCATCACATAGGTTCAAATCCTTTTTCATCCTTAGACATCTACATGCTACTTAAACTTCTAAAAGTAAACATGTAAGTGGCAGTTGGTGCCACACACATCTGTTTTAGATCTTACTGACATCAATGTGATTAATTTATTCTTCTGAGCATGCTTAGGAGAGATCTACGGCAGCCACTTATACTCGACTACAATTCCATTTTCACTAGAAAAGTGAAGAATTCTATAGAGAGGTTGTAGGGGTCTAGAATGCTAGATCTTCTACTCCCTAGGCTCATGTCCAAATTTGGAGCTAAAATATCTATTACAAGATCATATGGCTATAAACTATGCTAGCTACAAATAAATTAAAATAGGAAATTAAAAGATTTCTAATTTTCATAGGAGCCTTCTAAGCATGAGAATCGAGAGGCAAGAGGCAAAGAACATGAATTAAGCTTTAAGTCCAAACTATATAAGTTTATGTTGGAATCATATAGGATAGGGAGTTCTTAAAATTCAACAATTAGTTTATGTAATATGTGTAATCATGTATTTGTAGTCCCCACTTTAGGATATAAAGGTAACTCTTTTGTATTAAGGTAAGCATCTCACAATACCATGTTTCAGAAGTTTTGCAGTAGATATGAGACAGGATTGTTCTCTCTATCCTCGATGAATGTTACTGGCTCCTATGATATTTTTGGCTTACTTTGTTTTGCTTTGTTTTGTTACCTTCTTCTGAAGCACTTAAGTTGAACGAAGCTAACAAACAATACTCTGATAACCAGGGATCCTGGTTTTCTCTGATTTAAAAAAAACTCTCCAATTTTTGGCTTAGAAAAAGGAATCCCAAATCCACATTTTCCATGATCAAAATGAAACACCACTATATGTGTATGTGTGTGTGTGTTGCTGGTGTTTCATTTTAAAAATCACAGAAATGTGGATTTTGGGTTACTTTTTTAAAACTGAAAATTGGAGATTTTTTTTAAATGAGAAAAAACTAGGATTCCTGCTGACAACAGCTATTATAAGGAGCTCACTAGTGTTCATAGTTCATAGTTTCATAGTAACTAGGGTCAGAAGGGGCCTAGAGCAGGCCATCTAGTCTGACCCCCCGCCAATGGCAGGAACGAGTCCCAGGGTCACAGGACCCCAGCCAAGTACCTATCTAATCTACTCTTGTAGACGCCCAAGGTAGGAGCAAGAACAACTTCCCTAGGAAGCCGGTTCCACAT
>JAGPOW010003316.1:99128040-99174026 GCA_030014935.1 Caiman crocodilus
GAGAGTGATAGGTCTGTAGTTTTTTAAGTCTTCACGGTCTCCTTTCTTTGGAATGATGATTGTCGTTGATGTCTTCCACTGTTTTGGAATGTCTTCTTCGTCTAGGCAGCTGCTGAATATTGAGGCGAGTGATTCATATGTGGGAGTGCCTCTAGCTTTTACCACTTTGTTTGTGATGCCGTCTGGACCCGGTGATTTATCATTCTTTAGACTCTTCACAGCAGCTCGTACTTCTGATGGGATGATTCGCGAGATTTCTTCTTCTCGATCATCATTGATAAGTGTTACATTGTTTTTTGAAGCAAATAGGGCCGTGTAAAAGTCTTTGCATCGTCATTCCATATCTGTCCTCTTCGTTAGTTGGTCTCCGTTTTCGTCTTTTAGTGCTTTCATCATCGCCGTTTGTTGTTGTAGTTCTCTCCTCATTTCTTCAGGCTTTTGCATTTTTCAGCCGTCTTCAAAAGTTTCATCAGACGGAAATTTTGATGATCTTCTTTCAGTTTTTTCCTGATAATTTTGGAGAGCTCAACGAATTTGATTGGGTTGGCTTGGCGATCCATGCAGCTTCGTTTCTTCAGTAGTTGAAGTGTTTCATTCGATAGTCAGGGTACTATCCAAGAAGTACTAAAGAACACCAAATATTCCAACATACGAGCCCAACTTTTCAACTCCACTGTTCTGCCCACACTCAACTATGGAAGTGAGACATGGTCGAAGAGAGGTACAGAACAAAAAAAAGCTGAAGACAACACAAAGAGCAATGGAAAGATGTATACTAGGTATACGGCTCCAAGATGAGGTCCACAACAATGAAATTCGACAAAAACCTCGATTTAAAGATGCATACGAGGACGCTCAAATACGAAAGCTACGATGGTCTGGTCATGTCGCGAGGAGAGAAGACAACCGTTGGTCAACTCGAACAACCTTCTGGTGGCTGTATGACCATAAATGACCTCGAGGACGTCCACCGGATCACTGGAGAAAAGAAGTCGAAGCAAAACTAGGCAAGAACTGGCAACAAATCGCAAGAGATCGAGAGGCTTACCGACAGCGTCTGAAGGATCTGCTCTACCACAACGATGACAAATGAACCAGATCTTCAACTGTTCAAGTGCTACTAAGTCCCCCCTGAGCTTTCTCATTTCCAGACTGAAGAGTCCCAAGTTCCTCAGCCTCTTCTCATATGGCCTGCTCTCCGAGGCTTGTATCGTATGAGTGTGTCTCCTCTGGACTCGCTTAAAATTTTCCACATCCCTCCTGAAGTGGGAGGCTGAAAACTGGATGAAGTACTTCAGCTGTGGTTTCACCAGGGCCAAGTAAAACAGGAGGATGACATCCCTGGTTTTGCTTGGGATGCATTGGTGAATGTATGCCAGAGTTTGGTTTGCTTTGCCAGCCACAGCATCACATTGGTGGCTTATATCCATCTTGTGGTTAGTCAAGACCCCTAAGTCATGGTGCTACTGAACATAGCACTGCCAAGCCTGTAAGTATGTTGGGGGTTCTTCCTACCGAGCTGCAGCACCTTACACTTCTGTGCATTGAACACTATCAGGTTTTGTTTGGCCTACCTTGAAAGCATGTCCAAATTGGTCTGTATCCCCAGCCTGTCCTTCAGTGTGAATGCCCTCCCCCATAATTTGCTATCATCTGTGAACTTTGCCAGTTTTCATCTGACTCCCAAATCCAGATCATTAATGAAGATGTTAAGAAGTACCAGCCCAAGTACCGAGCACTGAGGGACTCCACTGGTCACCCTGCACCACGTTCATTTGCTCCCGTCAATTAGTACTCTTTGTGTACAACCCCATAGCCAGTTACCTAGCCATCAGATCGTAAGATGATCAAGGCCACAGTTCCCCAGCTTAACCATGAAGACATCATGGGGAACTAGGTCAAAGGCTTTCTTGAAATACAGATATATGACATCTACATCATCTCCCTTGTCCAGGACATGTGTTAGCTGCTCATAGAAAGGGTTGAGGTTGGTCAGGCAAGACCTACCAGTCACAGAGCCATGTTGGCTGGCATTTAGGTGCTTGCCTTTCATTAATCTGGTGTTTATGGATCCCCTGACAATTTTCTCCAGGATTTTTCCAAGGATGGACATCAGACTAATTGGTCTATTATTCCCTGGGTCATCCCTCCTCCCTTTCTTGAAGATAGGGATCACACTGGCTCTTTTCCAGTTTTCCAGGATCTCACCCAAGTACCATGAGTTTTCTAATATCTTTGCCAAGTGAAGTCCAATGATGTCTGCCAGCTCCTTCAAGACTCTTGGGTGCATTCTGTCTGGGCCCAGACTTTCTTGAGGTATTCCCTCACCTGATCCACATCAATTTGGGTCCTGTCACCCACTTCCAGGGTGGCACATGTCCTTTCTGACAGTGTTATCCTCTTGGGAGTGTGAAAAACTGATGAGAAAAAGTCATTTAGGAGATTGGCCCTTTCTTGGGCATCAGATGTCATTTGGCCCATTAGATCTCTCTGGGGCCCAATGCTATCTTTGTTCTTTTTTTTAATTCTCACATATCTCAAGAAGGACTTTTTGTTGTCCTTGATTCCTATAGCTAGCCTGAGTTTGGTTTGTGCCTTGGCTTTTCTGGACTGCTCTCTACAGGTGCAGACAAGTGCTGAGTAGTCTGTTTTAGTGATGCTTCCCATTTCCCTACTGGTTTAGGTTTCTCTTTTGAATTTAATGAGGTCCAACAGTTCTTTGTTCAGCCAAAGGGGCTTCCTTGCCCATCGATTGCATTTCTTGTGAGATGGAATGGCTTTCCACTCTGCTTCAAGGATTATGTTTTTTGAGAGATGACCATTCCTTATGTACTTCCTTTTCTAGGAGGGTATGTCTCTAAATGCCTGACTAACCAAATCTCTGAGTTTGCTAAAGTCAGCCTCCCCTAAGCTAAGGATTTTTGTTTTACTGAGGGGTTTGCCTGCTCTTTGGTAAAGTAAAAAGGTGACCAATTTACAGTTGCTGTCACCAGGCTTCCCGCCAATCCCCACATCGCTCACCAGGTCCTCCCCTTTGGCCAGGACCAAATCAAGAAATTCCTCTCCCCTAGTTGGCTCATAGACTTCCTGTGTTATGTAGAGGTCATCAATGCAAGTGAGATCTGTCAAATTTGGCCATGCACTCATCCTGTCATGGAAGTCAAGGTCACCTATGATAATCATGCATTGGAAGCATGTGGCCTCAGCCAGTTCCCTATTGAATTCCCAATCTTGTTCTTCCTCTTGGTGGGGAGGTCTATAGTAGACTCCTACAAATATGTCACCCTCCCCATGTTCTCCCCATATTTTGACCTGGAGAATCTTAAGATGGCTTTCCTGGTTAGAAAACACAATTTGCAGGGATGTGAACTGATCCTTGATTTAGAGAGCAACACCCCAACCCCTCTTCCCCACATGGTCTATCCTCTCCATTTATTTGTTATATGTTACAGTTGGACAAGAATTACACAATATGACAATGACTAGGTGCTACCTAACTCACATTGAGAGAAAAACAATTTTGTGGCTTAGTTACAGCCCAGAGAATCAATTAAATGGTCATATCATGGTGGCCCCATCCATTGGCATTGACTTATGGAGAGGCCACAAGTGGAGGAAGGATGAGGAGATGACTGTATTTTGACTGCTGGCACTTTGTGCATCCTTGCCCCTCAGCACTGATTGGAGAAGAGGCTCAAGGGGACACGACCATCTTGGCTACTGTTCTTTGTGCCACCCCATTAGATGTCAGGCTGCTTAGCTCATTCTCAGTGATCAATAGAGATCCTCATTTTCTCTGAGACCCCCCCCATCCCAAATTTCAAATTTAAAAAAGTAACCAAAAAGCCACATTTTTCTGTGATTAAAATGAAACATCTCTCTCTCTCTCTCCCCGTGTGTGTGTGTAATTATATAGATAGATCAATAGATTTTTTGTAAATTAAAAAAAAGTTGTTTTTTTTTTCAATTAGAAAAAAACCAGGATCCCTAGTGATCAAGCAAATATTGAAAGAGAAGGGCTTGGGAAAGAAAGGCACCCCGATAGTATGGAACCCCCACAAGAATGTGTCTAGAGGGCCCACCCAGGCTATATCTGGAGTTAGGGTCATTACTATAAACAAATAACACAGTAATTTCCTGTGACATTTCCATTTCCTCTGACACAGTTTCATTTCTACTTTACTAGTTGCAATTTGATCATTTGTCCATATCCTTAATGAACACGTGCCATTGTGCTAACACATCCAGAGCTTCATTTAGAAAAGTTCATTTGATACATATTTGTGGGTAAGCAGAGGAATTTTCTTTGTACAAAAAGTGGAACAGTCATCTCTTAATTAATTGCATTATTCAATCTATCAAGAAACCAACTACATCACAGAAAAGCTCTATCTTCACTATAAAATAAAATGATTAGTAAAAGGACACTGCTTGAATCCAGGAGGAACAGTTATCAGGTCTATTACTGTTCACAAATATCTCATTCAAGTTGCCTACCAGTTGTAAGTAACTGACCTTACTATCCACATGTCTGACTTAAGCAAGAAAGATATAGAACCAAACAATTTATAATTGGGTTCTTTATAAATTTAAAAATCAGGTGTCTTTTTGTATAGAAAAAAAATCATTGCTACTGAACTCGGGAAATGGTAATATAACTGATGGCAGCTTTAAAAGAGGGGCCATGCATTAAATGGACATAGAAAATTAAATTTGTTTATTTGTTTATAGTAAATTATACTCTGCCCTTCAAAAGCATCCACATCCCAAATTAGCATAAAAATCATCTTTTTCTGCAATTGTCTGGAGTTGATAGCAACTAATAAAAGGTCTGAAGTCCACCCAGCATCTGATGAAATAGGTTGTTGCCTATGAAGGATACTTCGAAATACTAATCCAAAATCCACATTTGTCCACGATTAAAATGAAACATCACTTTCTATATATGTAGAGAGAGGGAGAGGGAGAGGGGGGCAGTAGTGTTTAATTTAAAACATGGACAAATGCATTTTTTTTTTTATTTGAAAATTGGTGATCTGGGGAAAAAAACAGCTTACTCCTGGTTAGGGCTGGAAAATTTCTCCTTGCCCACAGGAGCTGCCTGATGCTGGAGCAGGGTCCACCACCAGAGACTAGGTGGGGCCAATGTCCCCCTGCCCAAGCAGCAGGGAGCTCTCAGGCCACTGTGATCATGGGAACAGGGCTGGGAGCTGTTTGTCTTTCAGTGCCAACTGTGCAGTCACAGGACCCTGGATGGGAGAGCCTTCTCTCTCCACTTGAGTCCTGCGGTCATGGGGCTGGCACTGAGAGATCCTTATAAGGATAAGGATCTCCCAGCTCTGCACACCCAGAGCCAGTCCAATGATTGCAGGGCTCAGGTTGAAAGAGAATGATCTCCCAGCCCTGGCCCCGTGTTCGTGGAGTGGGGCTGGGAGCTCCTTGCTACCAGGGCAGGGGGACACTGTCCATGCCTGGGATCCAGTGGTGGAGCTTGCTCCAGCAGCAGGCAGCTCTTAGAGGCAGGGAGAAAACTCATGGCCCTTGCTGCCAAGGTGACCAGAAACACATTTGCTTCCAGTCAGGGTTTTACACATGCACTACTGTAGTTGCTAAGTATTTTGCAGATAGCAAATGTACTTGTGATTAGAACCAATTATTGTGCAGTAAGTATCTGCACATGTAGACATGAATGCTTACTGCACAGAAATTAGCTCCACTGTGCAGTAAAGTGTCTTGTGTAGATGTGTCCTATTATCTTCAGAAACTCCATAGTGGGAGTGTGAAACTTTCCTCATTGAAGCAACTGGTACATACATTCTCATGAAATATTTTTTATGAAAAATATATTTTGGAAAAATTAGCTATTAGTTCTATTAATCAGTACTCACATATGAAAATGGGGTACTTGTGCTATATTTATTTGCTTTTACTTTTAGAAATACTTTTGTAAACATGCAGGAAAAGAAAATTCAGTAACAAAAAGTTAGCTTTGTAACCTGTAATTATGTGATTGCTTTTGGCAGGATAAGTTATTGTATTTTATCCACTGTGTTTGTAATCAAGCTTTCCACCAGAAATGCTTTATTTTGTAACAGTGTGTTAATATATGGCCTCTAATTTAAATCTAGCAAAGCAAATAATTCATAATCATGGTTAAAATCTGAGTAGATGCTTTATTAATGCATGTCATTTACCTTCCTTCTCTCACTACAGGTTTATGCCATGACAGTGGATTTTCTCTTCTTTCTATGGATTCAAATTAATCTCTAACTTTTATTATTTTGTAGGTGAATTTCCATGTTGCAACAGTGTTATCTCTAAAACTGCAGTTATCATAGAATTTGCTACTTTAATTGTAGACAATTTTAGAACTGAAGGCTACAATAAACAAAGATAAATACAACGTATCAGATGACTTTAAAGCCCATGCTTTTTTGACATAAAGTCTCCTAGAGAAAGACAGATATTCAGCTTAAAAGCTGTTGTTGTCCTAAAATATATTCCTTTGTTATATTCAAACTGCTAACCCTTTAGGGTATTGACAGCCTATTATTTCTTATATGTGCCATCTTTTCCAGGAAACTGAAAGAACAACTAATTATATCCTTTGCAAATGAGCAGACTAGCTTTTGCTCACCAAAATTCTTAAGTCTATTCAACATGAATGAAGAATTCACTATGGAGTTTTTTTTCAAATGTACAGCCACTTCTGTGGCATGTAAAGTTTGGTATTTAAAGCTAATTGTATACTTTGCTTTCACAACTGCAATTTCAGCCAGTTTGCCTGCCTGTATTGCATTTGTATGTAGGCCTTAATTGATCATTTTTCAAAGGGGTTTTTGTGTGTTGTTTTTTGTGTGATTGACATTGGCACCATTATTTTTAAAGGTTGCACAAGCAATGTTGGACCAAGACGTGGTGGTAAGCAATTAAAATGAAGGTCAGTAAAATAAATCTATTAACAAAAGCATACTTGAGAATGTTTTATACCCCAAACCTTACAATGATTTCTCAGAAATAACAACACAAATAATCTCCAACAACATGTTTGTCTTCAGTGATGTGAATACAAACGTACTTTACTAAAAAAAAAACCAAGGTGAAATCAACCAAGCTACATAGTTTTCTGTAAGTGGCCTAGTTTAGACTGGTAGCAATCAAAAGAAACATTTGGTGTTTTGGTGGCAGGGGAGAGCGCAAATCTTCTGGTTATGCCATTTTTAAACCAGTCTGTGTGTGCTGAACTTCTGTTCTCTTATGGGTTTCTGATCATTTATAATGACCAATGTGTCTCTTTCTGATTATTTATAATGGTAAAAATGTAATGTCCTGTACCTGGCCTCTGTATCTTTCTCTCCAGGAATCTCTTATAGAATTGTGTTTGTGCATTTTCCATAAAAACAGTCAAATATGACAAAAACAAGGATAATCTCCTTATCTTCTTTGCACAATAAATGAGAATATAAAAATATTTCTGATTTTGATGAACTCAGGTGACACTTGTCAGTTTATCAGCAAAAAAAATTGCCATGGCTGAAAATGGATTGGAACTTGTAGTTGTTGTGTTAGTGCCAAAAATGTTGGTCTTGTGGCATGACTAGTAAGAGACGTGTATATTTTGGAGGTACAGGTTTGTCATTTTATTCAATTTAAGCCATAAAAAAGCCCTTTGTTTTTTATAATTCTATTCTATAACAGTAACTTTTCGTGGTATAATTACTATTTCTTCTCTCAGTTTAATGTGGTTTTTCCCGCTAAAATTTTTTTTTAATCAGTTGTTACATCATTAATCTTAACTAAGCTTTGCACTGAGAAAATTGCAAATATGTACCTTTATTATAGGTCTTGGAAGATACTGTAGGCTTACATTTTGACAGGTTGCTTGCATACAAATGACTGAAAATATTGCTAGCATTTTTTGTGATTTTCTCTGCTTGCTGCTTTGTTTATTTTCTTACAATGCTGCTTATTCAATTATATTAATATTTGAGAATTAAAATAACTGATTGAACCCCACCCCCCAAAGAGTACTTGCAGTCATTTTTTTCAATCTGCCATTGCTGCAGTCACATGGTTCAAGCTGTTTTTCAAACCTAATATTTTCAAAACATCTTCTGAAATTGGGATTCTGGTATATGGATGAGAGAGAGCTTTCTATATCAAGGCCTAAGCTGCTTTATCTGGGTCCATTTTTCCCATAAATACCCATTTAGGAGGTTCTTCCACCTCTCTCTGAAGAATCTAAGATCACAGGTATGAACCTGTATGGCAAATACTGTTTTGAAAATCAAAACATTTTGATGCATATTGGATATGCTTTTCTCATTATTCAGTTTAGTCAGAAAAGGAGCCAAATATTTTGCTCTTCATACTAAAATGGAATGCCTACCTATTATAGTAGGTGTCTGACTAAGCAAATAGCATCCTATGGATTAGTAAAAGATGTAAGAGTTAAAGGGGGATCTGTAACAAGTGGGCATCCTGGGGCCATTCTCAAACATAGGCCTACCCATTTGCTTCTGGGCAACCACCCACCCACTTTGCCTGCAATGCATTGATGTTCTTTATGGCAGCAAGAGGCTGTCCTGATGATAAGGGCCTAGGTACATGACTCCGACCTTCCCTTATCATGTCCCATGCTTCACAGATACTTTGTGGCCTAACACCCAGTTTTAACAAGTTTCCTTAATATAAATTCAGGGACCTCTGGCTCTACACTGGGCTCCCAGCCCCACACTGGGCCTACAAGCCCCATCTCTGAGCCAGAAGCCTCTCACAATGCTTCAGACCTCTCATACTAGGCTCCAAACCCCTCACATCAGGACTAGGGCTCCAAACCCATTACACTCATCACATCATTACTCTAATCCCTTCATCCAGCATCTCCCCTGTTAGCTCCCTAAGACTCAGGGCCCCATGCTCATGGAGCCTTATTCCCAGCTCCCTAATGTGACCTCAGGCTGCACTGTGAGCCTGGGTGCTGCCACATTTTTCTCCACCTGGTCTGGGCCCTGCCTCAATGAGCCTGGGCTCCTTCTGTCCAGATCTCACTATCCACCAGGGATGTGAGGGCTGGATCAGTATCTGGCCTGGCACTTCTGGTTGGACAGTTCTGCCACAGACAGTCAAGCCAGGCCACCCATCCCTGGCAGGGTGGTTTCCAGTCATGCCCAGGACCATGAACCTCCTGCCAGCCCCAATAGCTCCTTACTTACCTCTGTTACCTCTGAGCTGTACTGAGCACCAGCTTAGCCAGTGGTGCCTCCCCAGCCATAGATTGCTGCCCCTGCTGTTCAGGGACCAGCCCTTATGTATATAACAGCTGGACCCTGTTCTCCAGTCGGGCATCATTGCCTATTTGGAGCAACACCCAGCTATGAACGCCTGGTTACTGTCTATGCCCCCAGGAGTAGCAGAGTACAGAGTGCTCTGTTACAGGATCTCAGAAAATTAAAAGAAGAATTTAAGTTTGAGCTGTCTATTTAACTCTGTGACGTGCTGATATTTAGCTTTACTGATTCAATTTTCTGAGTTTTAAATAAATATGTTATGACATATGATATTGTAATATGTGTCACAGCAGGAAAAATCAGGGGGCTGTATGCACAGGTGTGCTAACTGTTAATTTGGATTGCAACTACGATAAATACCCAACCTCTGGGAGAAAGGGGAAAAGGAAGAGGACACTTGAAGCTGGAGGACAGGAAAGAGAGACCAGCATGCACATAGAACCTGGTCAGCCCTAGACAGTGGAGCTGGAGGTCTCACTGGCTTGGTCAGCCAGGTCTGTGGACTGAAAGAGTTGGACTCCGACTGGGCAGCAGGGCACTCTAGGGACTAAAGGTTTGTTTGGGATATCTCTAGAAGGGTGTCGGGGGGAGGAGTGAAATTAAGGTTCTGAGTATATGTTATCAGTGTTGATGTTTCTTTACTTTTTTCCTTTCCCTCCCTTTGTCCTGCTGGCTTGTGACCCTATTTTCTGTATGAAAGTGGAAATTGCCTCTTGCTTCTTGTGCCAGTTTCTGGGGCTTCAAAGTCAGCACAATATATATTTCCCAAATTTCTAACTTTATATACACACCCCCAAATAGATTCACACATCTCTCCTCCCTCCACAATATTCTTTAATTGTATTATATACTATATACTCAAAACAAAAGTGTTTGATAGTAAACATAATTTCATATTAGGTTTACATGAATGTCTGTGTGTTCAGGGAAAGGAAAAATTAATATTTAGAAATATATCTAAAGTCTGCTGCAGAAAAGGAGGTCATCAAGAGGAGAGCTCTGATGCATTAAAACTTTTTTTGGCTTATGCAGGGGAATACTTTGCTGTTAAGGAATTTTCCTGATATGTAAAATCACATTTTTCAATTGCAATAAGAAAAACCAGAGACTGGAAACCTCCTAAAACCCACAAAAAAGGAAGGTCCACCCTTAAGTACTCAGATTCAGGGTTGAGTCATGAGTTAGGTAGGTCACTTAAGATGCAGCAAGAGGCATGCTGAGAACAAAAAAATATTCCTCGTGCTGCATATTTGCAGTGCAGAATCAAAATATGATACCTGTATACCCTGAAACAGTGCTGCCCCATGATGCCCTGTGCCATGATGCCCTGTGGCGGGGGGGGGGGAAGCTGTGCCAGGAGGCCCCAAACACTCTGATGACTGCTGTTTCTTCAGGTGAACTGTGGGCCATGAAGGAGGGCATGTGGGCCCTGGAAGGGGGGATCTGCTATGTGTGTGGGGGGGGGCATGTGGGCTTCAGGGTGGGGCTGGGACTCTGAACAGGGTCTGGGGACCTATGGGGGGCATATTGGCCCTGTGGATAGGGGCTGGTGCCCTGCAGAGAGGGCAGGCCATCTGTTGGAGGGGGGTTGTGCCCTGTTGGGGACAAGGGACCCAACCCTCCCAAGAAGCCTCCCCACAGTCCCTCCCACACCCACATCCCCCCACGCCCCTTCCCAGCCCCGTCCTGCAAACCCTACACCCCCCCATCACATCCATTGTGCCCAGCTGCCAGACAGAATGAGACCTGCTGGTAGAAGCTGTTGCTGCAGGGGCAGCTGTCCCCACATCCTAGTTAGTGAAGGGGTCAGAGGGAGCTCTAACTGTTCTATGATAAGAAAACCAAAACCAAACATCAAAACATATAGATATTTACAATTTATTTTATTACAATGATAGAGACACTGGTAGGTTTTCAAATTGCTTTAACATTGTAAATATAGCAATAAAACATTGCCCAACTGATCTCTTTGTCTCTCTCTTTGTCTGTCTGTCTCTCTCTCTGTCTTTCTATATAGTGGCCTTTTGTTTTAGTTGTGGAAAAAACATGGATTTGGGGGTATTTTAAAGAGTGAATTTGGGATTTTTTTTATCAGAGAATTGCAGTTTTTAAATACGGAATACCAAGATTCCTGCTAGTAAGGCGAGTGGCAGGATCCAATTAGAGAAGACTGCTCAGGGCTAGCACCCAGGACCCAGCTGGAGCTAGCTGACTCTTGGCCACTTGGGGCCAGGAGAACATGCTTTGACAGTTCAAAGCAGACCACCACACTGACAAAATCTTTTGGGCAATAGCTGCCCATATGGCAGTGTTGTGGCAACATGGCAGTGGTGCCACACAAAAGCCAACTGTGCAGCTACAGCCCATTGGCAGCTGGCCCAGAGGTACAGATGCCTCTGCTGCAGCCATGCAGTCCCCATCTGGGTCTAGCAGGTGCGTAGCCTTGAGGCCACATGCTGTCACAGGAGGCAGCAGGTCATAGCCAGGCAGCAGCCCCCACTGCCAGAATGCTGCAGCAGGTAGAGGGTACAAGAAACTTTCAGTCAGGCTGGTGTTGCAGTCCAGCTGACACAAGGGGTAGTGTCCCCAGATACCAATTGGCTGGGCCCCAGAAGCTCCTAAGAGCAAATAGCCCTGATCTGCTTGTCAGGACAGGTTTTTATACTGCTGGGGCCAGCACAGGTGCTGGGCCCAGGCTTTAGCTCCCCATTGGCTGAAGATCCAGGAAGAGTTGAGCAGGATCATTTTGCCCCAAGTGGCACAATTTGCCCCACACCAGAGTGCATATTTGGGTTTGTGCACTGAGGCAAAAATCACCAACTCAAATTTGCTGCTCCTATTTGAGCTGCTGCAAGTGTATGTACCTGCATGTGTGGATGTGCCCATTAGGATTTTCAGCTGTCTGATATAAACTCAGTCATGCTTAGAAGATTTGGGACATGGGATGAAATGAAAACTCCTTGTCTGCCATGTTTTATGGACCTATGCATATAAATTAGGAAATGGTTCCTTCACTCATCAAAAAATACAGGGTCTGACAAGTAGGAAGGAAGGGGCAAGAATGTATGAATTCCTTCCTTTCCCCAATTCCATGCTGTATCCATGCAATGTTACCCCTAGCAAATTTCCTTTAGTCCTGAAGAGAAGTAAGGAAAGGGGAGAGAGTGTAGTTACTGCCCTTTCCTCTTGCATCAAGCTCACCAGCAGGAGGGGGAGAAAGAACCTTTCTGACCTAGATGCAATCCATTAACAAACTTTCCTTTCAGTATATCAAAGTCTACATAGGTGTCTACATAAGTCTACAGTTGTAAACCTTTTGAAACCCAACTGGATCAAACTAAGTGGCTAAACTTCAATGGCTTGATCCAAAAACCTGTAGGTACTTCTCTCACAAACTAATCATCCAGATGCTCTCTAACTGAGGCAATCCCAACTCCTTCAGTCTTGTTATTAGGTAGTTTCTTTAAATTATAACTTTTATCACTGCATTTTCCTTTGAACAATAACTGGAAAAAATCAATTAACACATATTTCATTTAACACACATTTTCAGAGGTGAGGTTACTAGCACTTTTCCATTCCTCTTTTTCTGCAGCTCTTTTAGCAATTCTCTATTAATCTTTTAGGACATTTCACTTTCCTTCCAGACTAATGAAGTATCTGGACCAAATTTTTTTCAGGGAAGCTTTTCTTCCATATCTTGATGGATTTGTGTCCGTACACAGGGATCCGATTGACTTGTAATTTTGACAGCTGTGTTTCTGCACATAGCAAAAAATTCATTAGCTACAGACTGCTGAGGGTGATTTCCTCTTTTCTGAACATAGTATTTGCATTTATGTCTGTAGGTACATTTCTTTCTGTAAAGACATGATTGCTCCTTGTGTTCTGGAATAATTTCTTCCTTCCTAAGAAAATTGTTCAGAATTGGGCCAAGATAGTGAAGAGGATCATCAGGAGGCATGAATGTTTTGTATTCTTGTACTGCAAGCACACTCTTGACTAGATTCAGTTTTTCAAAAGCATCCAGACTCAATATTGGTGTCATCTCCCTAGATACCACAATGAATGGGAGTTTCTATGCTCTGTTTTTATACTGGATGCTAGCAATGCATTTCCCTTTCACTGGTCTCTGTTTCTGAATAGCCAAGTATTTTATTGTTTGTTTGACTTGCTTTTGGTTTCAATTTTAATTTTCTGTATTCATGCTCTGAGCTCCACTGCAGGCTTGAAAACTATCTATAAATTTACAGATGGTCAGTAAAAAATCAAACTAAAAACAACTGTCCATAAGAATCCATAAAAATCTTTAGGTATCCATGAAAACTCTAATGAGCTGGAGCTGATTAACATCCTGTGGTGGGAAAACAGCTAGACACAGTGTTGAAGTGTGAACAGAGCCCAGCAGCACCACCTGACATCCAGGTAGAAGTGTAGTACCCTGAAGGCAGTTCTCCTCAGTGCTTTGTATGCCACTATCCCCAAATCATGTTGTGCTGCCCCTGAGTCCCATGTGTTGTCTATCACACTGCTGAGTTGCAGGTAGGTTTCTCTAGGGGTTCATAGTGGGATGGGAAGAGTAGGTGTAAGGCTGTGGAGTAGGTTAAGAGAGGCAGCATGGTTCAGGATACAGCCAGGGGAATGGGGGTGAGCTGGGGACCCCAGGGTGGGAGGCATCATAGTATAAAATTATTCCTGCATTCAGAGTTGTCAACTTTACAATTTTTTTACTAACAATGTTTTTGGGTTTTGTTTTTTTTTACTTTTTCCTATGGTTGCTGTTATACCCTGAATATTGAACTTGCTTTTGTTAATTAGTTTGGGAGAAGAGTTACATGTACATTGTGTAAAACATATATCAGCAAAAACATGTCAGTAAAAAAAAAAAAAATGCTACCAGTAAGAAGTTTGCAGATTGCCAGTAAAAAAAAGGCTTGGTTTGGCAACCATACTCTAGTGTCCTATTGAAATTAAATCCTCGTTCCTTGCAATTACACTGGCAAAATACAGTCCCCATCATTATTTTTGCTTGATTCAATCATATCTTTAAAAATAAAATAAAATAAAACTTTGTCCCCAGTACATGCTCAACTATCTACACTTGAGGTTTATGTGCTTGGGATCTGCAGCACCTAGAAAATTGTGTTCTCTTGTTACAGTTAAAACAGAGCTTACTAAATGCAGCACATTTGGGGCCTTGGGGCCTTCTATACCAGGTACACATCTAGATATTTGCTATCTTTCCCTTAGTATTCTGCTGTCCAGTGGAAAATTCCACTCTGAAGGGGCTTCTCATGCCTATATTCTTTTGTGTACTGCATGGTTAGCAACTTTTGGTGTATTCAGCTCTGTAGCCTAGATCTTCCCCATTTGTGCTTCCCTGTACATTTGAATAGTCTTCTCTAGGGACAAGTATCCTTCTGGCTTTTCTTGTAATACTGTGTCTGCAATGACACACATAATCCTATCTCTCAAGTTCACAAAAGCACAGCTCTTACTCAGCTCAGTAACATACCGATCTATTCTTTGTTCCCTTGTTTGTTTGCACATAAAATCTATTCCTTTGAAAGGTCTCATTCCTTTTTTGGCATGCAGTAATCCTCAAATTCGTACAGCATTAACTTAATTCATATTTTGAATTTTTCTAAGGTCAAAGTATGAAAAATATAAACAGCCAGGTTTCTCTCCTCCCACAATATGCAAGAATATTGAGGATTTGATTCTGTCATTTTTCTCCTTTGCCCCTGCGACTGCTAGGTACCCTAAAAGCTTTGTCTGAATGCCCTCTAATTCTGTGCTGTATTGCACAACATCAGAAAGGCACATGGCTGCATTGCTCCACTTGCTCTGAGTTTCCTCCTTCTTTATTTGCATTTTGCATCCCAAACTCTTTCAAGTTCTTTCTTATGTGGCATTTATGACATCATGATTACCAGAAATCCTGGTTTTCTCTAATTAAAAAAAAAAAATCCCCAATTTTCAGATTAAAAAAGTAACCCCAAATCCATATTTTGCTGTGGTTAAAATGAAATGCCACTAATCTATATTTATATATTCATTTTAATCACAGAAAAATGTGGATTTGGGGTTACTTTTTTAATCCAAAAACTGGGGATTATTTTTTATCAGAGAAAACTAGAATCCCCCATGTTCACCATGATCACAGTGTTCAATAAACACAGGCATAAGTAAATGAGAAGAACTGATTAAAAACTTTAATTGTGGAGAAGTAAGGAAATTTGCATATGTTTGATCTGTCTCTGAAACTAACTAGCTTCTGTCTAACTGAGGGAACATCTCCCAGTTCGCACATTTATCAGTTTCCTATTAGAGCATATCTTTAAATTATAACTTTTATCGTTATAGCTCAGATACCAAAGGGTGGAAGTGAGTACTAGACCAGCATTCCTGGCAGTGGGTGAGTTGGTGGTGGGGGTGGGAGGTTAAGTGTTTGCACCTGGTTAGGGGAGTTCTATGAGGTGTATGACCCACAGCTGGGGGCATTTTCACTTTTCTGTTTGTCTTTCTCTCCTAAACGTGAGTTGTAAAATCTTCCATTAAAAACTTCAATCACCTGAAATTCACTGAAGTCTGCATTATGCTTGCTTGACTTGGAGTTTAGGGAAATACAGATGGACAGATACTTTTTGGTTCCTTGATACCAAGGGAACATGGTGAGGACCTCTGGTTGAATAAGGATGACACAGCTAGTTGTTAGAAAGATAACTTTTGTTGAACAAGCAGTAAAAAGGAGTTCATTAACAGGAAGTGTCAACCAAAGGTAAACAAAAGACCAGTAGATTTCTGGATAAAAAGTAATGGGGGTAAGAGTTATCAAAGACCCACTTGGCAGTTTTTTTCTCCTGCATTTCAGAATGCTTTCTCTCATCAGGTTTCATAGCCTAATGTCCAACTCTTCTTCTTTTTCACTTCTTGCCATCAACTGGAAAAAGGTCTGTAATAGGGCTTTAGTAGTGGCTAGTCAGTGCTTCTTCTTGTATGACCTTAGTATCCATAACGTTTTCCTGTTTCTTTTCCTGAACATTACATTGGTTGGCTGACATTCTGTCCACCCTTAAAGACTACTACTGTTCCTCATTTGTCTTGAATGCTTTCTTTGAAATACTTGTTCCTTACCCCCTGCCATCTCTAAATTTTTACCTTCTACATTTATCTTACCAGCAGACCCATTCCCACCAAAAAATTCTTTGCTGGTTTCACCAACATGTAATTTTGGGTCTACCTCATGATGATTTCCTCCCTCTCCCTTGAGATATGTACAATCAAATCTTCCAGTACTTGCATAAATTGCACCTTCTCTTCATCACCGTATCCTTGTTTATGGTACATATTATTACCAATCCTTGTTTGTTGTTGTGAGCTTTACTGTCATCAGTCAATTTGATATATAATACATTTTTATCACCTTTTCTTATCATGAGCTATTTAGTATCACTTCCACATTGTATCATTTTCTCCTTGTGTAGTCACTATTGTAGAATATAACTGGTACCCAGTTATTTAGTATTGTAACTTGTCCACTTGATCTCCTGGGTGCAGTCATCTTGTACTTTGTGTCATTCCATAGCATCTGCCAATTCCCATCCTCTTCCTTTGAAACTTCTGACATCCCAGGTGACTCTTCTAAGCACTCAAAGGGGTGAGATTCTGTTCCAACTGTTGGTTTGGAAGTGAACTTAGAAACCTAATTGCAATTTTTCCCATACTGTTCAAGTCCCTAAAAAAGAGTTCATGGAAAAAATTGGATAAGTCCTCATCTACCTCTTCCCCCTCCTCCTCTTCCTCCTCCTCCACGTTGATTTTCTGTAATTCAGTCTTCAAGACAAAATGCTGATGTATTAAAACATAGATGCATTAATGGATTTTTCAGGACATGAACAAGGTGGAAAATAATCACACTTAAATGACTAAGTCCACTTAGATGCTTAATATGTGGAATAGCATGTGGCACTTGGATACCTTTGCGTTAACCTTGGCTAACTCATTTCCTAAGCTGCACCTGTCAACTTCACAGTAACTTGTATCCATTTTTCACAGCAGGTAGGAGATTCTGTTGCACATCATCTCCAAGGAATGCTTTATTCTTATTTTATTCACGCAATCCAAGATTCAGTTATAAAGTTGGAGTAGTTTTTAGAGCTGGACCTGATACCAATAATAGTTACTTGCAGTGGACCTTACCTTTCATTGGCCAAGAACTGCTTGTACAGGAGCAGGGATTTGTCACACTGCCTGCACTGACTGAGTATATTCAGGGTTCTTGTTAAGCCTGTACATCTTGCATAATGCACAAGGTGGTATCTCCACTGTAAGCCTTCAGTTCTTATGGCATAACCAGTGATTCCAGACTTCTAGCTATTCATAGTGGTCAGGTACAGATCAATTTCAGGAGTCCATTTAAGTCCTGTTGCAATTCAAACTGGTGTTGGAGGGAACATTCACTCTGTTTTGAGTTTTTCCAGCTCCTTAAGTGAGGTCAGACCATACCAAACATCTGGTTGCTGCTGATAGCAAGTATTCAATTTAATACAAAATGATGGTAGGGGTAAAACCTACCTTTTCTCCAATAGCTAAATGGCAAAAATCCCTTCTCCATTCAACCAAAATTGTCTAATACAAAATGAATAATCAGCAGTCAGATATGTTTGAGTCCTCTAGGCACTATCAGAGATGTATAAGATCTAGATTTACCACTTTTGGGGCAACTGCTCTTGTCACTTGGTTATTGGAAAAAAAGTGAGTGGTGTTCCAGAATCAATAGGAGATGCAAGTACTGCTCTCAGTTAAGCATATTGGTTATGTTTGTTCCCTCTGAGCAATCTATACCCTAACATAATGTATCTCTCTTGCATCCCTGAGTTAGCTGCCGAAGTGAGTTCTGGCACTACCCTCTATTTAGTAGTATTGGCTAGCAGAGAGCTCCTTTGTGATAAGTGATTAAGTGACCTGGATTGCCCTTGGGAAACATCTAAGTCTTCTTTTAACAGAGGAATCTTAGGGGACAGATGCTATTTCACCTATTGCGTAAGTGCAATTCTATTTCACATTGTCTGAGTCCCTGAAAAACAGCTAATGCAAAAAATGAGTGGGTCAGCCATCTCCTCACTGTTTATGTTGCTCAGTCTTAAGGGCAAGATCATGGTTTTATAAAAGTAGATTCATTAATGAATTTTCAGAACTTGAACAGGGGGGAATTGGATAACATTAGCCATCAAAGTTCATATACATGTGCAACAGGAAGAACATAATCGGGCTCTCAATACCTAACCTGTCAACTAAGATCTCTGTCTTGGGACAAATTAGCTGAATATTAGTCAAAGTAACATTAAGTGGAAGGATTTAAAGGTCAGTTAAAATCTGGGTCTTAGGCATTTTATGGCCCTTGTCACCAGAGTATCTTAATGCCTCAGAATCTTTAATGCATTTACCCACCACCAGTATAAACTGGGAGGGGGTAGGGGATTAGATTCTGCCAACAGTTTACAGCTTGGAACTAAGGTACAAAGGCTGACTTGATCATTTAAGTCACCAAATGTTAATGTCTGCAGAACATTTTTGAAACTTCCAGCTCCAAATACTCTGTTCCTGGATGTGTAGCCCTACCCATAGCAATGACTCAAAGTGATTACATAGTCACCCAGATGGAGAATGAATAGTGGTGGCCATAGCAATTACATGGCTGTGTAGCAAATTTAGGCACTTGAAAATGGAGTTCTCAAAAACCTGAGGCTGCCAGATTAGTCTCAACAGAAACAGAATAGATGTGCCCCACTTTTGACCCATATGGCTAGGGTATTAATAGAGGTCCTAGATTATGAGCCTCTTCTTTACTCCAGGAGTTTGAATCAGGCCCTTCTTTATTTTTCATCACTGTGTTCAGAGGCCAGGCAAGAACACTCACCTAGGAAACTGGAGGCCTTAGGTGTACAGTCAAAAGGTCTGCTTCCTAGCACAGAACTTTCTTTCTTCTTTGTCAGACTCTTACAGTTGAGGATGATTGTCTTCCATGATTATCTTATCTGTGGGTTCAAAGATAACTGATGAGGCTGATCCTGGTTCAACAGGTTCAGTTGCAAGAAAGAGTCTGGGGACATGTACTTGGGGAAAAAACAAAACAAAACTCTGCAACAGGTTAGAACTTGTATTTGTATGTACTACTCTGATGCAGAATTAGTTTCCTGCAGCCTAATACATTTGCATGTGTAAAAACAAAATGTTTACTATGGAGTTAAGTAGTCTACTCCATAGTAAATATCTCATGTAGATGTGCCCAGTGTAATCCCGCTTATGTTCTACATGTTTGCTTGTGATTCTCTTCTATAGTGGTAGCTTGTATATTTCTTGTCTATATACCCTTATTAGTATGAAGATTTGATATATTACTTTGTAACCGGTGGCATGCAACCAAGTCCAATTTTCTTTTTTACAAAAGTAACCTGAGATCCACATTTTTCCATGATTAAATGAAACACCACTATACCCCCCCACACACACACACGTGTGTGTGTGTGGGGGGGGTGTGTGTGTGTGTGTATATATTTGTGTTTTTTTCATTAGTCTACTGCACATTTAGTGTTGTGTGTAGACCCAACCACATAAGATCTATAGTGGTGTTTCATTTTAATCATGGAAAAATGTGGATTTTTGGTTACTTTTTTAAAACTAAAAATTGGGGATTTATTTGTCAGGGAAAACCAGAATCCCTGGTTATCAACGTTCAGGTATTTGTAGACTTAATTTGGGTATCAAAACCCCAGTCTGGGTGGGTTTTAGTCTACTGTGCATTAGTGTCACTTAAAAGGCTTGCACCAGAACTACTGTGCCAGTTACTATGCATTTAGTTAGTACCTCTGTGTGCAGATGTGCCCAGTCTTCCCTTCTCAGTCTTCTCTTCTCCTGTCTAAATAACCCTAGTCCTTTCAGCCTTTCCTCATAAGTCTTGCTTTCCAGACTTCTAATCATTTTTGTTGCTCTTTGCTGCCAACTTGAAAGCATTTAGCTTCTCTAAGTAATTCCTAACCTGTTCTTGTTTTACTTTAGGCTATTTGTCTCTTTTCCTATCTTTGCTGCCAACTGAACTTGTCATCTGGTAGCTGTCCCTAGTTGTGAAGACTAAATTAAAAAAGACATTAAATACTTCAGCTTTCTCTGCATCATCTGTAACTTGATTGCCTTTTCCATTCTGTAAGGGACCTATAGTTTCTCTGGTCTTCCTCTTACTTTCGACATACTTGTAGAATCCCTTTTTATTGCCTTTTATGTCCCTTGCTAGCTGCATCTCAAATTGTGCTTTAGCCTTCCTAATTTTCTCCCTGCATGATAAACTACATGCATGAGTTGTAAATCTTTTTCAAGAGTTAGAGGCTAAAACCAAGTTTTCCTGTCCCTAAAAAAAATTGAGAGACAGAGAAAGACAGTGAATGGAGAGAACGCACCACTGAGAATAGTTAATAGCTTTGTGGCTGGAACACAAGAGGCAGGATATGTGCAGATTGTTTTCAAATACTTACTGTACCTGATTCAGAGAAAGGACCTGAACCTACATATCTCATACAACTGTCCTAGCTACCAGCCTAATGGCTATTCTGAGGAAGGTATTTCTCATTCCTTCCTCTTGAAGTGTTCTACCTTATTATAACTAATTAAATATTATTGGATGAGTGAGATAGACTGGACTACTTACTGTCTTGCTCTGTAGTCCAGTTCTAGTGTCTTAACTTGGAATGAGCTAGGTTTCAAGAAGCTTATTAGCTGTTGGGTAGCATTAGGTTTACCTATGCCCTCTAACAAAAATTTAGGTGGCAGACGAATGGTGGTTTGAGCATGTGAGTGATATCTTAATGTTGCCCAAGTGATTTGCTTAACATTACTGGAAGCCTTTTGCAAAGCAGAAACTTGAATGAGCGGCTTACAAATAAATAGGGGAAAGGAAAGAGGACAGAGAGGCAAACATTTGGCCTCAGTAATTCAACTGCAGAAATAAATTTTAGGATCAGAGGTCAAAAGCTTACAAAGGCTTAATGTTGTCGTGGCAACAGCCTGCCTACACATGCTGATGTAAAAAAACCCCAACAACTTTAATTTTTTTTTCAAAACTATATTTTTTATGTATATATAAATGGCATATGCAACACCATTTTATATACCTTCATCATTAACAAAGGCATTGAGAGACAAGCTGTGTTTCTTAGGATAAGAGATACACATATTATTGTACATTGAGTGTCTGTATATATGTTCTGTACTTGATCAGCAAAAGGTGTTGCCAGAGCTGGAATATCAAGTGTTTTGCTTGCTGTTTTGCTTAGTGGTAAGCGAGCAGTTGTTCTTAATATAGTTCCCCTGTGATGTCTCCAAGACAAGGATCCCACAGATACACTAAACTGGCAACAAGGATCTCATGGTATGACTTGTTATGGGGCTTGGCTGTGGATACAAGGGAGCAAGTAATCTGAAAAGTCTTTGGGCCAGTGATGCTCAGTAATGCTGCATGCTTCTGGTTATAATCAGTAATCTTATTAGTTTCCAGAAAGAAATCTAGCTGGTCAACATAAAAGTCCCAAGTAAATGAACTGGACACATCTACTTTTTCAATGTGGGCCAAAGTAACTATATTAGAGAACAACAACACAGGCCAGCACATGGGAGGAGAAGAACCATAGTCCCTGCTTACTTGTAGCCTGGATCATTGAACGTTTATTTTTTATTTTATTTTTTGTCTGAAACAGTATAACTATCCTTCTCACTGATATCCCATTCGCATTGCCAATTTAGTGTATGTTTGGGGTTCTTGTCCTGTAGAGATCATGCAGGGAAGAACACAGAACCCATTTTAATTAACAACTAACTATCCCCTAAACCCTAAGCAGAACAGCAAGCAACAGTGCAAGATAATGCAGTCTGGAAAGTGTCCTCTCCTGATGGAGTGCAAAACATACATACAGACACTCAAAAAACAATACATATATTACCTCTTTTTAATTTAATATATTACATAAATATTACTTGGTTTCTTAGAAAGGAGAAGATACAATAGTACCATCTGCTAGAATTGGAAAACAGAACTTTCCACCCATGGACACACACACACACACATATATATATTATATGTATATATATATTTTTTATAATCCCTGTCTTCTATTAATGATGTGTACAGTACTTTCCTGTTCATACTCAGTCTTTGGTTATAGAAGAATTAATATACACACACACACATATATATATAAAGGGTGTATATATATAAAAGAAATACACAAGCTACCAATATAGAAGAGTGATATTATAAAATACATAAGCAAACACGTTATATATATATATAAAACACTTGAGGACCCTATATATATATATTTTTTTTTTATAGCCAAAAATTGACTAGAAACAGAAAAGTACTGCACACAGCATTAATACAGGAAAGGGCTTATAAATATATATATATATTTTTATAACTGCTTAAATAAGATAAATATCTGCTCTTTCTCAAACCAGTCTTAAGCTGTCGTCTATACACTTATCATGAGAGACAATTAACTCAAAATATATATATTTTTTTATCTTGCAGACCTTTTCCTGACCAGACAGAAAAGTCTCTGGAAACTGACAGTACTTTAGTTTATTTTGTAGGAGACTGTGATTCTCATGTAAGGAATTAAATGATGTAGGCTATTAAAGAAAACAAACAAAACCCACTCCCAAAACTATTTTTCTCAAATAATCTATGAATAATAAAACATGTTGTATAGGAAAGGAGAATTTGACATTTGCTTACCTTTCATGGTGGCTCCTATGAAAACCAAATTGTAAAATGATTTTTAATTAATATTCTAACTGTCTTAATATGCTTATGAAGAGGTTGAAAAAAGTGGCATGTAGAAAAGATGATGAGCTGTTCATGTGCCTAGCAAAAGGGAAGTTATTGGTAGATGACCAAAAAATGATGTGCTGATTAGTTATATTACTGAAAGAGCAGAGTATAAAAAAAACAGTGATAAAAAGTATGTGGAAGATTAGGATCTAAGTGTTACAGTGAATATTAGTACATGTTCCCTTTTATAGAGTCAAACCCATGGGTAGAGACTAGATAAGAAATTATTTCGTTCTTTTCTGTAGAAAGCACAGTGAAAATAGCCAAAGTCTTTTTTCTTTTGCACATTAATAATGGTCCTTTTTATCACTTTCAGCACCCAGGATATGAGCCCCAAACTCCTCTGCTCCTCCTTCCACCTCCCCCCCACACACACACACTTAACAAAGATTTCATGTCACAAAGACATTCCCTTTACAGTCTGTTAACACATAAATATGTTGAATTCCTTTACCTCATCCCAAAGTTGAAAGGAATAGTATATGAACTTCCATCTTTTAAATGATTCTGTATAATGTCTTCAGTTTTACATGTACATGTTGTAATCCTCACATGTCCAAACCAACAGCTCTATTCCAAACCCATTTGAATCTTGACATATGGATATTATGGAGCAGGAATCTCCAAACCATTTGACCTTTGCTAGGTTTTGACCTAAAATGGCAGAAAGCCCACAAAAGCCAACATTTACACTTTACATACAAAACCAACATTTTTGGTGGGAAAAAAATGTTGAATGAATGCTAAATTCTGGTATTAGTGACAACAAATTTTAGTCCAGGTTCAGCCACAGGCTGGTTTTTTAGCTTAACTGTATTTTAAGTTCAGGTCAGAAAATTGCTTCTTTAGCCTTTCTCTATGAATGAAATGTTTGAAGGCAAGACTAGCTGAGAGAGCATAAGAAGTCTAGAGAAATGAATGATGGTGTAAGGAAAGGTAAAGTTTAAGTTTCCCTAGCAGTTGGTGAGTGTTTCTTAATCTCATCAGGAAGGAAATGGGGCTTGATAGCTAAACAGTTCAGATCATACCTTGAGGTAAACCTTTTCTCCTATACCCTTTTGAGTATCTAGACTGTGCTTTATGGTCTTTGAGAGGGAAACAGTGGGGAGGAAGTAGAGAATATAGGCTGGAGTGTGAAAACAGAATAACATTGTGGAATTTATTCTTGCCAACTTGTTAGAATAGTCTCTGTGGTCTAAAATTACTCTGATCAGTGGCAAAAACTAAAATCATTTACATAATAGCATCCAGCCCCAGTAACAGTCCTCCTTTTGTGCAATCATGCACGAAGCACTTCAAAACCAAGCTCCATACCAGGTGGTGGTTTTGCTTGATTTCCCTAACTCTCCTCTCGACTTGCATAGGAGAGTTATAATGATTTCATAGTAAAGAGGGCCTTATAGTCCCTGCAGAGAAGGCTACTGAATTTGACCTTAAATGAATGTATAGGTAATGTACTTAAATCTGACTTTGAACTAGTAAATCAATTTTTTTAGAAACCATATTCATAGATTATAATGTTCTCTATAGGTCCTTATTCTGCTACTATTAAGATGGAGCAGATTTATTTTTAGATGATATGGAAAGGTCCTTTATATTAATTTGAAAGAAAATATATAAAAGTGTAAAAGAAACACAAAAACAATTTTCAGGTACTGGTATGAAATACACCAAGCCACCTAATCATTTCCAATCTTTCAGTTGATATGAAGTCTAAAGTTCTGAGAAAATATCAAATCAGTTGTTTTAAGTGTCTTGTTAACAAAGGATATATAGTATTATATTGCAGGATGTTTGACAAAAATGTTAAAGCAGGTTTTGAGAAGTATCTACATATAAATGAAGACTTAAAGAGTAAAAGGAAAGGATTTCTACAAACAAACACTTTTTCTCCCTCTTTTAAACCTCTTTTATTTTTAGTGAAAACTCTATGAAAAAATTGTGATGTTGTTTTTGAAAGACAGTTATTCATTACTGCTATTCTTTATGATGTTGTAGCACTGAAAAGTGTCTTGTTACTTTGCAGAAGGCGAAGCATGTCAGCTTCAACCAGTCAATTGATTTTTTTTTTAATTTCACATAATTTTCAGGAATTTTATAAAAAAGATATACAATATATTCACATGTTCCAAACAGTTCTGCTTAAACTCCAAATTTTAGAAATGACATAATAGTTGGATATGGGGAACAGTAGATTGGGTATTGGTAGAAACGATATGATTATTATTTGAATTTTTAACTGAGGTAAGTATACATCTTAGGGCTTCATTGGAGTCCCTCAAGATTTTGTTTCGTTTAGGTTTTATATGTACGATGTGTATCAAAATAAGAAAGATACAATAAATAAATTGTTTTTATTCACAAAAGAAGCTGATACAAATCCTGTTTTGTTTGTTTGTTTGTCTTCGTTGAATTAAATGCCACTTGGAACGGTTGCTTACTCGTCTCAGAAGAGATTGAGTTTTCAAGATAGCTAGCATGGTGACAGGAATATATAGGGTACCTACCATGCATAAAAGACACAATATATAAATGAAGCAGAGAGACACATGTAAGAGAGATGGATGTCAGGGGTATTGGAGCTGGAGTCATTGGTAGAAAACAAAGCAGGGAAGAGACAATGCAGCTGTAAGAAACTGTCCTTGGGTCTAGTTGTGCTTCAGTTTCTACCACCTTTCTGTTCCCTCTATCCTAAACCTCCAATGAAGGTTGGTCTATTTAATAGTGTAAATTAGACCAGTCTCTGGCTGACAGCACAGTTTACATTAGTTGTTATATCTGGAATTCAAAGTGCTCTAGCCACTCTCAAATGCTTTCTACTCTGGCAGTCTCAGAGTAAGATGGGATAGAGTCAGCAAAGATCTGTGCTGTGTGAGTTGTTCCCTCCATGATAAAAAACCTCAGGGTTATGTAGTGTAAAAAGACCAGAAGAAATTCATGTAAACTACTTATTAATTCTTCAGATTTAACCACTTTACATTTTAGTGGTGTTAATATAGGGAGAAAAATATAGGGGTTAATGTAATTCTTTCTTTTAAAAATCTGAGTGAGCAGCTCTAAACAAGTCTATTCCTTGGATTTTAGTCAGTGGACTCATCCCCTGTGTACACACTTGACTAAAGAGCAGATGGACATCTTACTACTGTTCTAGTGCTCTACATTTACAGTTTATGATGTGTTATAATATGTCATAAATAAAATCTGTGCATATTGTTATTTGCCTATATGTTAAAGGACACCAATACTTTTTCCTCCAGGCAAACACCAACTAATTTCAGGATTCTGTTTTCTCTCATTTTCTGGTCAGTCTCAGACTGATAATCTTTCTAATTTAAAATGAACTCAAAAGGTAATTCTGGTAACACTTAAATGAAACATTTATTTAAATGAGAAACTTTTAATGAAAATAAGTGGAATTTACAAAGGATCAGGATTTAAATGCATGTGTGTTAAGTATTTTAGGTAGCCAGATATTGTGATGATGAAAGCTATGAAAAAATATACATGCACATCTGAAAACATACATTTTGGTTCAAATAAATAATCTATGTTCATAGGCAGACAAGGTTATTTGGATGAATGTGATATTCTTTATTAGCCCATCTGAAGTTGAAAAAAAAAAAAAAAGTTCTTTGCAAGCATTCAACAACAGGTGCTCTTCTTTAGGCATAGGAAGACTCTGCTGGTGTTTGTCTTTTTTCTAGGGTTGAGTAGAAGCTTAAGCCAAATAGGCAAAATGCAGGTCTGTGAAAATGCAAATGCCTGGCAGGGAAACTAGGTGGTTACTGTTAAATTTTGTTTGGAGCTTGGGCATAGGTAGAGCATTGTTCAAAGGACAAATGAAATATAGTTCAAGGGTGGAAAGTAAAGGGTGGGTGGAAGAGAAACATATAGGATGCATTTAGAACTAAAGGTCTATCAGCTTGAAACACATGCACAATCTTTGAGAATCGTATCTTAGTAGAGGGACTGTATCATGAACTACCTGGCATTCTCTTTATGATCACTTGGCCCACAACACCTTTCAAGTACAATAATTATCTACATGGAAAAAAGAATGTTACTGACCATAAACAAGGTAAGCCAGCATGTTGTATTTAGTCAACTTTCAATACAACACCAGATCTTTCTAACTCAAGCTTGAAAAATCAGTAAATACAAGAAATTAGTATTAATGCTAAAGTTGATCATGCATTTTAACTTGAAACATTTTTTGAAACTACATTAATAGAATAAAGACTTATTTTTTACATTGTTAGTTTTTTTACTGACAAGTGAAAAATATTTTTGTAGACTTTATTTGTCTTTTCCAACTTTTTTTTTCAGGCAACCTGAAAATTAAAATGTTAATTGTAGTTCCTAAAAAAAGTTCCAGCCTTATGGTGAAGCACAAACTCTACAAACTTTTCCATATGGAGTACATTTTATGCATATATTTAATGTAATTACACACCCACACAAATGCAGAACACAAACAAACATAACATTTGTATTGGAGGGAAAATAGCTGTAATAGTATCCCCTAAATTTTAAGATCGCCATCTTTTCATTATAAACTGTTTTTAAAATTACGGCTATTTAAAATAATTTTAGAAAAAATATACTTAAAAAGCCCATTCTTTACAAACCCAAACATCCACATGAATTTAGCAGTTTTTAGGATGCATTAAAAAGAAATTGATGTACATCACCTAAAAAATAATATATATATGGCAGGAGGTGTGATTGTGTGGATCACAAATTAGATCCCATAAAGCCTTGTTGCCATCCTCCCTCTGCACCATCAAGAAACAAGCTCTGCAGCTGGAAGCCTGCATCAGCTGACAAGACTCTCAGCTGTCAGATCACCCCAGGGATTCCCACAGATGGGGTACCACAGCTGGTAAGATCTTCCAGCCACAGAAGTCTATGAAGCTCCCGCACCCAGGAGCCCTATCAGTTGGAAGCTCTGATCAGCTGATAGGGCTCCCAGACATAAGGGCCTCTGGGCTTGGCTAAGTACAGCCAATCAAAAACCCTGTGGCTGAATTGATTCAGTGTTTGCAGGTTAGTCTAAGCTGGAGAGATTAAACTGAGAAGCAACTGGACAACATTCACTTTGATTCAGGAAATGCATATACATGCCTGCAGTGGCCCAGGGCAGAAGCTAGGGGGCACAAGAGCTCTCTGGCACATAGACAGCATTGGCATGTATTCACTTCCTTTTCCTGCTGCCCCAAGGTCTCTGGGATTTGCAGTCCAGAACAATAGCAACAAGATTCTGCAGAGTTGCTCATCACTTCCTTTTCCTGTTTTCAGGTGCCTCTTTGATTTGTAGTCCAGTCACAGCCATCAGTAAGTTTTTAGCAGGGCACAGCAGGGCAGGACAGCTCTATACTCAGAGGAAAGGAAGTTTAACCCCTCTCCCTAGCCCTAGACCCAAGCCAGGGTTTGCCTGGGGGATTGTCCCTTCCTCCTCCCGCCAACCCTTCTCTGAAACAGATAGCATAGTCCAGCCCAGGGCCAGAAAGCATGTGGGGGAAGCTAGAAGTAGGGGGAGGGGACTGTGATTTTAGTTGAACAAAGAAGGGGTCTGGAACAAAAGTTTTATAAGCAGTTTGTTCCAAATCAATCAAGCCAGATAATATATTCAATTAGGTTTATCTCAAGTCAGTTTTACTTTTGTCCCTAGCCCTTATGTTCAATTAATGATGTTAGAAAATAGCTACTAAATCGTATCACATATTTTGTGAAATGACTTTGTACCTTATTCATGTTTTTTATCACATCACAAATTGATTGAATGTGTGGCTGAGAGACCACTTAAGGCATGATTAGCTAGTTAATCACCCCTTAAATGTAATGTGTGGATGGAACCACAGTCATGTTGAATAACCTGAATAGGATACACATGCAGAAAATGGAAGTTCCTTTCCTTTCAACTGTTTTTAAGTGTAACTAACAGAAGAATCAGGCTGAGGCAGAATGATACTGTAGCAGTCAGGGTGAACCTGAACTATAGGCAGAAAGTTTACTAAAGGATAAAATTAGATCCAGCTTGGTAACATGAATTAGTCTCTGCTTATCTTCTCTTTAGGGCTAAGGACAGAAGTTACACATAAACCAGTTTAAGTGGTCAGAAACCAGTTTAAACCTGTAACAGAATAAAAGTTCATTACACTTAAACCACTTACAAAATGGCTAAAACTTGTTTAAAATAAACCTGGTTGGATACAGTATCAGACTTAACTGATTTAGGTCAAACCGGTTTATGGAACATCTGTTCCTGATCCCCACAAGATTTACAGAGTAGTACTAATGCCTGCAAGGTTCCAAATATCAGTGACAAAAGCATGATTCTCTGATTTTTTTCCCCCCAAAATTGCTTTTATGTTGAGAAATATAAAGTAAAATTCCTTGCTGGTGTAGTACACATGGTGAAAGTAAAGCAGCAGCATCAAACCTAGTATTTGTTAAGCTTTTAACATCAAAGATTCCAGGAATGTTAGCACAGATTGAGATCAGAGCCAAGTAAATTTAATTTTCAATTTCCCAGCCACACACCCTTTTGAAAGGTAACAAAAGTAAACTATAGTTGGTTCTATCTATTTACTTCTGCATATTAGGCCTTTAAAATGCTCATTATTTTGGAGAGACAGATATCTAGGCAATTGAAATTAAATGCTATATAATCAAGAAAAAATGATACATGCTAACCATAAAGAATGTAATTAGCATTCTTGAAAGCATTGCAAATGAGATTGTTTCCCAAACTACTGTAATCTCTGCAATCTATTGAAAAATAATAACCAATAAAAGCAGTGCTGTTACTTGACCAAGCAGTACTGTTACATGACCACATATTTAATTCCACCCTCCGCCTCCTTCCCCCCACCAATAGAGCTTTTTCAGTGATGTCAGACCATTTTAAAGGACTGATAAAGGCCAATGAATCTGTACTCACCTGTAAAGAAACAAAATACTCCTTTTTCTGTTTTTTATGACTATAGCAAAATTTACATATTAGATATGTCCCTTCATAATGTTAATTTGGAGAAAAATACTACAGAAAAGAGGAAGAAAGAAAAGAAAACACCCACCAATATAGAACTAATAAATATTGGTATTTCATGTGTTCCTTTCTTGCACTCTGTTGACTATGTTTTTTAAACTGTGATAATCTGACAGTTCTTAAAACACACATTCCACTTTTTTTGCTGAATGACCTCTGACATCTTTCTTTGAATGTTTGTGAGATTTCCTAGTGTTAACAGCAAGAAATAAGTCATGAAGAATTCCACAGTGGCTAGCATCAGCAGCTGAGTAAAATAATGCCAGAAGGCTTATCTTAAGGTCCAATCTGTTCCGAGAAGACACAGTAAACTTGTGTTGCCAATTTACATACCTTTGCTTTGCTGTAAACCAAAGAATTGTGTCTGGTAGGAGGCTGCATCATATGCATATTTTTCTCAAAGGTAGAGATATTTAAACAAAAAAAGAAAAAAAAAGGCCCTGGCAAGCAGGGGAGAGAAAAGGAGGAACCAAGATTGAGAGCAGAGAGGAGAAAAGATCTTTACGCAACACAGTTGATGAAAGGCCCACAGTTTAACCTGACCTTTTGATAGAGCAACAAAGGTTGGAATCTGTCTGAATGCTAAGACAGATATAAAGCGTGCCTGCCTTTGTTGTTATGTTTGTTTTGTTGAAGCAGTTTAGGAAGTACCTAATATAAATAGTGAGAGAATGAAATTCGAAAGCTAGCTGCCAAATACACCAAAGAGCAAGGTGCTCTTGTGTATTTTTTCAGATAGAATATAGGTGAATCATACTGCTTTAATAGTTGTCTCAACTTGTGCTTGACCTCTGCAGAATAGGATGGGGAACTTTTTTTTCTCTCTGGGAAACTATTTCATTGTAATTTTAATTTAAAAAGGAGGAAAATAAATAAATGAAACCAGAAAACTGCATTTACTACATTCAAAACAATTTTTGCAGTCATCTTAGTCAATGATATTTGTAATGCAAATGAAGACATTTTGAACTGATACTCTTTGAAAGATGGAAGTTCTTTTAAGGGAATAAGACAAATCTATAAGGGTTTATCATCCAGATTAGAAGGTGGCATTTTATCATTTACTCATATAAGAAACTCCCAACAGATAAACTTAAATAATAACCTAATTCATTAATTGGTTAATTAATGTATTTCTATATGGTGATATTTCCTTCCCCCATTACATAGTGCCCACCAAGTCTCAGTGCCCTACTGATGTACCAAAATAAGTGCTAAACAGCCTGATCATAATCAGTCACAATCAGGTCAACTGGGCTTTTTCACTAGATTATTGTGCCTTCTACATTCTTCTGAGACTTGCGTGGGTACACTGCTATGAATTTCACTGAGTGGATAAGTCATTAACTGCTCTTTCATAATCTATTCTTGGTTGCATCCTGATTCACAGTTTTCCTATAGTGAAGTATATTATGTTACCGTTACCTTGACATGTGTCCACAGAAAACCATTGCAAAAATAAATTATACAAATAAATAATTAAAAGTTTTTCACTGGTCAAGTGATAATGCTGCCTAATTTGACTACCTCCTCACATACAGTTTCATATTAAAGGTGTCCTCTAGTACTCAGGATTCTTCCCTGTGCATTCCCTTATCTAGATTGCTCATAGAACTCATTTAGTGAGCTTAGCCTAGGGAAAGGAAAGTAGAATCCCCTCTTACCTTGTATAGCACTAACTAAATCAGGGAAAACTGACAGGCTTCCACACACTCTCCTTAGCCCCGGGCATTGATGTATTCCTGGGTATACAGCAATTTTTTTTCTAAAAAGTAGTGTGGTCATCAAAACGGGTTTTCCAGGCTTGCTGAAAGGCCTGAATCTCAGTAGGCAAGATCAGTAAAGTATCTATGTTTTTGTGTTCATCACAGAACCCTGGAGACCTGGAAAATGGAATATTAAGCAGAATACATACTATTCATTACCAAAATACAAATTTCAGTGTATCACTGGGCACATCTGCATGAGACTCCAACTGTGCAGTAGGTGAATAATACTGCCAGTAGCTCATCACAGCACAAACAATGCTAATATACTATTGTGCAGTATTATTAAGCTATTGCACAGTAGAATCACTAAAAAGGCATTCACTAGTGCTACTGAGCAGTAACTCTGGCTATACAAGTGCTAAATAAATACCCAGTAACTACTGCACATTAGCATCTCACGTAGACATGCCAACTAAATACTGGTTACTTCATAACTGATATGTATCCCTGGTAAGAGCTTCAATGAATAATCATCTATGTTAAGCTAAAACACAGAAATCAGGAGCAACTGTAGAACTATGCTAGCCTGGAAATCAAGGGGAAGACTTGATTCTCTGCATAATGAGATTCCACTTGTTTATATCCTCTTTTTCCCCTCCCAAAGAATATGTTGCCAGCCAGCCTCATCACTGGATTTAATTCCAAATTCAGCTTCAGGAGCATGGCTATGAAAACCAACCCTTGTTCCTTGGTTGAGAAGCCATTTATAGGATATCAGCAGTAGCATAATTAGGGTGGGGTGACTGCAACAGTTGCCACAACTTGGGAGGGGGCAGAAAAAAACAGTTGTTGCAGAAGATACACAGTAACAATTGTTATTGCACAATGTGGCAGCAACCACAAACTGCACTGTATAAGGCAGTTCAGTTGCCCTCGATGCCTAGTCGTGTTGTTAGATGTCTGTGCTACTTGCAGACATTAACAAAAGAAAAGAGAAAAGGAAAGAAGCACTTTTCTGAAGCAGCAGCATATTACTTTAACCTGGCTCTGCAGTCTCTGTATAGATCAGGTACTTCAGTGAGGTTTTTTGGCATGTTCAGCTAAAGCTGATGAAATCAACTATTAGAAAAAAGTGCCAAAACCCCGCCACTAAAGCGCCCCATCTATACACATGTCGGACCAACTGGATCCAACTAACGTGCTGCTGCTTCTGAGCATGTCCTGGGCTCAGGGCAGGAGCATGCAGAGTTTAAAGTAAATCACCAAAGTATTTTTTTAACATCTGCAAGCAGCCCTGGATATCCTTCAGTCTTTAAAGTCAATACATTCTAAGGCTTATTCCTTTACATACATTTATATGCCCTTATCTTCATTCTGTCATACATCCTGACCAGCACTTACAAATTCAGTACAATCAGTTTTGGGGCTTTTAGTGAAGAGTTTGAATTATAAGAGCAAGATGTGTTTGAATTTTAGGGAGTATTTTAAGCCCTTTTCTTTTCTCAGCAAAAAGCTTCTGTAGCATGGCCTTTACTGTTTTTTCAGCTCTGTCACATGTGGTTTCTTTGTGAGTTGCTTATACTCTGTTCCTAGAAAGATCTTGTAGGGTAATGTGAGATGTACCACTCATTCTAGAGATAATTGTCTTAACTCTAGGCAAATAAAATGTGAAAGAGAAATCTATTGTGAACCCTGAAAATACCTAAAGAAGTAACCCCACAAACCACATTAGCGCACTGAAAATTACTCACCAATCTATTGCATGTTCTCAGTTTTCAGGACATAATACTTGTTTTTTCCTTGATTTCATAATCCTGTAAAGTAACTGAATATTTAAACTTTTATTTTTCAAAGACCATAAATTAAATAAAATTTCCTTACATAACTAACAATGGGGCTTACCCTAAATTATAGTAGTAAAACTCTGCTAAAATAGAAAATTAAATCATTTTATAAACTTAGATAATTTTATAGAGGTCAGCTGTTCACTGTCATCCCTTGCCTCTACCACACTAATAAACAAATATAAAATCTACTCACTTTCACTTGTGAACTACAGTTTGAACTGCAAAACATCATATCATCACTGCTCTCATTTTTATGAATCTGTATGTCAGGTATCCAACAATCTAATTCCCTTTTAAGTACTTATTGTATAACTGACTGTATGGCCTGAAAGAAGAATTATTCTCTATCGTTTTAGAAGCACTTCCAGCAGCTTGTCTCTGGAGTCAAATAGAGCTGTCTTCATCATTTGTACATATAGACTTCCTCGAACACTAAAAAGAATGATAATCACCTAATTATAAATTCACTGTTAATATAGCCTTAGAGCTGAGAACATTTCACTCCAGTAGTTAATTTAGTATGTGGTAAATTCTCACTGTTATTTAATGTCATTTATCACCTGCTGTTTTGTCTTACTGTGAACATCCTGCCTGCCCTGTACTGTCTACAGTACATGGACCTTCTGTGACTTTAATGTACTCAGAACAAAGGCTCCAAAGTGCTTCTATCGGGAGGATTTTGGCAACTTGCCTTCGATATATTCAAGCCATTTTGCTGCCTGTCACTCAGTGCTTTACAAATTGAACTCTGAGGAGAGGTAAAAAGGGTCTATGAGGCATTTTTTTTCTGGGAAGAATATGCTAATAAAGCGCCATCAGCAGGAAGCAGGTTGTGTCTGAAAGAGTTTTGTCAACTCTGAATTAATTTTGTGTGTTAAGAAACACGGGGGTGCTTCTAGAGCCAGTCTGTGGTAATTAATCCTTCCTGTTTCTGGAAGAACAGAACTGTAATAAATGCAGCCCAGATTTAACAGATGTGTGCACACAATGTCTGCTTTATGAGAAGTAAAACAAAATGATGGGTACAGAACAAAAAATGTTGATTTTAAAAATTAAAACAGTATGGAAAGTACTAAGCATGGAATTCCCAGTGTTTATGCAAATACTGTATTCCTTTAAATGTTAGCAGACAGTATGGTTTTGGAAACATCTGTCAATATGGCTGGATGCTGTGAAGAGATTGAAAAGGACAGATGTTACTTGTGCTTGTTAAGAAAAACCCAAATAAAAAAAAAAATCAGACAGATACATGAGATCTGGGCCACAATGTGTATAAACTAGGTGGTGATGTGAATCAGCCTAATGAGACAGATAGTGATAGTGAACAAGGATAAGATTCTTCATATTTACTTTACAAAAATGTGTTCTAAATCAGTTAAACATAACTTGTAAGTCCAAGTTTCTGTTATGTTCCCAAGTTATGAATTGAATGCGTTTCTGTTTCATAAGATGTGAAGTATTATAGAAAGTTTATATTATCTCTCACTAAAATACTTTCTTGTTTTAAATGCCTCATCATTTTACTTTTTTTTCAGTAATAGTATTTGTTTTTACTTACATTAATGATTAACCTCTCATTGATTTCATTGGGACAAGAATTTTCCCCATTGGATTCTAAGAGCAATGTAATCTCTGAATAATGTTAAACACTGTCAGCCATCCCACTTTATTCCATGTTCATAACATATGCAAGAATTTCTTTTAGTATTAGTCATAGTTTATTTACAGCGTTTGTAAAACTAACACTAAAATCATATATCATATAAAACAAAAATTATATAAATTATGGTTAGTGGTAAAAGCATATAAAGGGATTTCACATTCTACAAATTTAAACAAAATTAAAACAGCATAATATATGATCATGCAAAAACAGATTAAATATACAGTAGTAGATGAAAAGAATAGAAACAGAAAAAAAATTGACTTTGGCCCTTATTTGGCAAATATACTTAGAAAGTATAGGACAGACAGTAGGTAGAGAAGCACTAAATAGAATTTTCCTCATTAGCCCCATTTGTTTAATCTTTTACCAGTAAAGAGATCTACTTAGATCTGATTTCTTTAAAAAATGAGCAAGAAAACAAATAGGTTACAAACAAATGTTTAATTGTAGCAGTGGAAAATTTCTATGACTAGAAATTATTACAGAAGAAGCAGCAATGTAACCATACCACTCAGTCTTCAACTGCCTCCTCACCCTTGCATTTTGCACCTTCCTGAGACTAGGGATCTACCAATCTGAGCAAAGTATGGGCACTTCCTTGGGGATTGGAGCTGTAGGGAACTGAACTCCCAGTGGCCTGAAGCTAAGCAGAGAGAGCACTACAGCATACCCCTGCCTCTGGTGTGAGAAACAAGTGGGGGATAGCTGGCAACTGCTCCACCCTTCTTTTCCTCATCTACAGGAAATGATGGGTGGCCCCAGTCTCTCTAAGATATAGGAACCTTTAAGTGTGTTCGGGGTTGTTCCCCCAGCTTCACTACTAATGCAGACCAAAGGGAGTTAAGCTGAGCGAAAGTGTGCAAATGGTCAGTCTCCCAGGAGAAATTATTTTGGGAGAGATTCCCCCTCACATTGTACTCAGGGTTTTTTTGTTTTTTAGGGGGTTTTTTTGCACAAAGGGGCCAATTTTGTTCTGAAAGGACAACATTAGAATGTATGTGCACTTCTGGTTTTTCTTGGGAGAACATTAGTTTTCCCAATAGAAAGTGAGCATCTGTAAATGGCCACAGTGACTGTGTGAAGACTTAATTTTTTTTTTTTTTTTAAATCTGCTTGACTGGAAGAAGCAGCACATTACTTCAACCTAGCTCTGACGCAGGGACTTTTTTATGTTTTTATCTAAAGCTGAGTCATAGATTCATAGATTGTAAGGGGATGAAAGAGACCTCACAAAATCATTGACTCCATCTCCCCTGCACTAGCCAGGAAAGACAACTGGGGTCAGGTGACCCCAGTGATGTGACCATCCAGTCTCTTCTTGAATATTTCCAGGGTAAGCAATTTCGTCACCTCTGGAGAGAGTTTATTCCACAGCCTGGACACCCTGACTGTGAAGAAGTTATTTCCTAGTGTTAAGCCTGAAACAGTCTTCTAGGAGTTCATGGCCATTACTCCTCATTTTCTCTAAGGGGGCCCTTGTCAACAGTTGTTCATCAAGCCCTAGATGTATTCCCCTGATATAGTGGTAAGCTGCTAACAAGTCCCCTCTCAGCCTTCTCTTTTTTAGGCTGCAGAGATGCAAATCCCTCAGCTTCTCCTCATATGGCTTGTGTTGTAAGTCTCTGATCATATGAGTGGCTCTTCTCTGGACTCTCTTAAGCTTTTGCACATTCTTGTTGGGACTGGATGCTGTACTCCAACTGTGTTCTCACCAATACTGAGTAAAGCAGAAGAATCACTTCCTTGGCTTTGCTTGAAATGTATCAGTTGATGCATGCCAGAGTACAGGTAACCTCACCATTCACAGGGGATACATTCCCATGATCCCATGAATGGCAAAATCTGTGAATAAATGCAGTTCATGAACACAGTGCCCCCAGTGGCTGTGGGGAGGGCACAGCTCTGGCGGTGACGGTGAGAGCATGGTGGTGGGAGTGTGGCGGCAGCAGTGGGAGCAAAGTGGCAGCAAGCACAGAGCTCCCAAGGAGCTCTGGTAAGTGTTTAAAATGTATTTAAAATGCGGGTTCAGTATTCACAAATATTTGAAACCACAAATGCTGAACCCATGAATATCGAGGGTTTCCTGTATTGTTTGTCCTGCTGGCTACAGCATCTCACTGACAGCTTATGTTCATGCTATGATTTATTATTACCCCTAGGTCTCTTTCAGTCATGGTGCTAGTCAGTTTGGCATCACTGAGCCTGTAAGTGTGTTGGCGGTTATTCATCCTAGATGAAGCACTTTACACTTCTCAGTGTTGAACTTCATCTAATTCTGATGCGCCCAACTTGTCAGCCTCTCTAGGTCCGCCTGTATCTGCAGCCTATTTTCAAGCATGACCACACTTCCCCATAACTTGGTGTCATCTGTGAACTTGGCCACAGTGAGCTCTTTACCCCCACCATCCAAATCATCTATAAAGATATTGAAAAGCACCAGACCAAGCACAGACCCCTGACAGACACCACAGTTTTCCTGTGAGAACATCATGGGATACCAGATTAAAGGGCTTTTGATCAGTTATTAGCTAGAAGCACCAGGAAAGCACACCTAGATCACCCAGTCCATACAGGTGCTGCAGAGCCAGGATGAAGTAACTCTGTGCTTCTTCCAGTAAAGTGCTACTTTGTCTAGGCACGCTCTGGGCTCAGTGTAGGAATGCACCAGGTTTAAGGTAAAGCACCATTTTTTGGCAAGAAGCCAGTGATTTTAATTGTTTGTCTCATTCTTTCCACAGGAACATAGTGTGTGCATATATATATGGGGTCCAATACCACCTGCCCATAATGACTGTGCATCTTATTTGAATTAATCAAAGTCTAGTAATGGCCTTCTGTTTGTATCTTTGTACCTTGGATAGGTAGCCTTCTAGACCAAAAGAGTGCTTTATTAATTTCACAAGTTTGAGAAGATTTGACTGTCTGCATATATCTGCATTCTGGCATCTTTCATTGTTACGTCATGTTTTAAATATAGTCCTCTGAAAACATAATACTGTCTTTTTTAAAAATTAATATTTATCCAGTATGTAGTACCACATTCTGTGTGAATGTTTTATTAGATGTCTTTCCATTCCTTGGTGGAGGATGCAATATAAAATGTTGAAATCATATTTACCTTATAGGAGAAGCAAAGCATCTGAGCACTCGCTATCATCAAAAATGGCACTCAATTTGATATACTCTACTGTTTCAGATATTACTGTCTGGTAACAATTGGCAAAGGCCAACTTTGTGTTACTAATGCATTTGAATAACATGTTTTTAAAAAAATCCAGTAAGTCGCGTATCATATTGAATGTCAGAAATGTATTTTTATACTAAAATCTGCTATATCATTAATTATATCTAAAGAAAGAACTAGAAATATAAGAGAAATTAAAGATCTTGAACTGTGGTTTTAAATAGAACTTACATTGTATCAGGTAAAATAAAACCTTTTCTGGTAACACCACTTCCTATTTAATACAGTCATAATCACAGTCCTGCTTAGAATTTTGTCTTGTAAGCAAAACAATACTTAAAGTTTTGCATACTTAGTAATTTAGAAGGATTAAGAAAATATGTAAAGAAATTAAACCTCTAAAACACATAATTCAGAATATGTGAACCAAACATTAATGTCACTAATATCAAAATTCATGGATTTCTAAATGATATTCAGATTTTTCATTTAAAATATTATGTTTTGCATGTAGCTTGTTTTCACAATTCTTCATGATATTAATGTCTTGATTTTACCTAACTCACCACTGCTGTTTTCTATCTACAGAAAAATGAAAAATCACGGCAGGATAAATATACAGAAGCTGAATTAATTCAATCATTTTGCTATGAAATAAAATCACAATTCTGGGTAGTTCTGAGAACTTAAAATAATAGGGTATTAAAAAAATGTGCATGTCCACTGTAACTTATTTTTGTTGGTCAATATTTTAAATATTATTTATCTTACACATGATTGAACATGATGTTTCCAATCCTCAGATAGTATTCTGGAGTTTTAAGACCTATCAATGAACCATAGCAGTGGTCATCCTCAAACTGAGGTATTGCTGACAATAATACATTAGTATAGTTCCAGCGACATTGTCAGAGCTACATAGATATCTGAGGATTTGCCTAAGAATCTTCCTAACTGTCAGCTCATGATGCCTGCTGCATTCTATAAGCAGCAAGTGGTACTTAGCTGTGTTAATCTGAAGTCAGGCAGAAGTAGAGATGTACTTTTTAGATTTATTGAATCACAGATGAATAAGCTTTCATGAGCGAACACTTCATTTGATGAAGTGAGCTCTTGCTCGTGACGACTTACACATCTCTGACTCATTTATTTTATAAGGTGCATCTCTGCACTGCCTGCCACATACCATAAGTCACGTTTTGGGTAGGAGTTGGTTATTATTCCAGTGGCATGGACTAATCAATGCAAACATATCTTGTGGTCTATGGGAGGAAATAGGTGACTATGCTTTTTTTCTCTCAGCTTTTTCTTAGAGGTGGTAATTAGATTTTAGAAGAGGTAATTTTTTCTCATGAGAAGTGTCAGCCCCCAAAACCTAATGAAATTTAAAATGCTTCTAAGGGGCTGTGAGGTACATTGTTGATAAGACCATTCTGAAACTAGTTTGGGAGAGCTTAAGATTTTATCCTTTACCTTCAACTACCTGCAATAATCCTTAGATGCCCATTTTCCCAACTTCATCCTTGCAGGTCACTATGATTGACTTGTGACAGATAATGCCAGAGGGAAGATTGATTATAGAACTTGTGGTAAAAAGTCTCTCTGAAACCAAGCATTTGTGTCATGATTTTTTTTTTTAGGAAAAAAAAAGGTGTTCTATAGCTTTGTGGGAAGCATACAGATATTCTTCATTTTCACTGTTACAACTGGTGAGTCAGAATGTACTGGTTTATTCAAGGTTATTATTAATGCAAGATATCTTCCACTCAATTACTACTGTGAGTTTCTTGTTGTTAGGAACTTTCTGGTTTCTTCACACACAAATTCATTTGGATTCAAATTGTCTGTATCCTTTGAATGAGGTAAAACAGTGGAAGTAACAAATGCTAGGTCTTCCTGTTTGACATACAACTAGTGATATTTCAAGAGATTCTGGAAGTGTTGGCAAAACTTTATATAACAGTTTGGATCATGGTTCTTCTAGGATTTTGAAGGCAATTGGTCAAAATCCTGATAGAGACTCATTGTTTATTTAGAAGAGATTCAATTGTTCTTGACCCAAGTAAATTGCTGGCCCTCCATTTCAGATTAAAAGGTTGGAAAAAGCAGTATTTATACAACTTGTACTATCTTCGTACCTTGACTTCCTTGGTCCTTTTCAACTGGTATTTTGACATCTGTGGCATAGAAACTGCATTGTCATGTTGTTTTATTATTTTCTTTTGGAAACTGAGAAAGGCCAGCTATTCATGTAGGTGCTATTAAATGTCACATACTAGCTATCTTGGAAATCATGGATCACAAAATCGTGCTGATATGCCCTGTGGTCAGTGACAGGAATGGATAGGACTACCTTTAGGGACCATTACATTTTCTCTCATACAAATCCCAGAAAAGTATTTTCCTTTAAATATCTTTTCTTACAAGTTCTACTATATGAGGTATAAAACTTTGTTAGTATAATCCATGCATTTGTCACCTTTAGATTGGGCTGTCCTATACATATGTCTGAGAGCTTTATGTAAGGTGGTAATCTGTTTGTTAAAAAGAAGACTCTCATTAACTTCAATGAAGAACAACAAGGAAGTTTTTTTTTTTGCCTCCCTACCTACCATCTGACACCTCCAAGGAAGGAATTCTACCTGATCAACACATCAAAGAACTACTCAACACAGCTCACAAAGACACTCTTATGGACCCAGAGGGACAGACTTCCATCTTCAGCTTCCTCTGTGCAAAAATGAAGTTGTTTCTGACCTACGGGGACTTTTTACCATCTTGTACCATCTACACTTTTCACAGAGCCTGATGAAGGGACTTTGATTCCTGAAAGCTTGCAGAAAAGGACAATTTTCTTGCCATTTTTCAGTTGGTCTAATAAAAGGTATAATTTTGGAACCAAGAATTCTAGTTTTTTGTATGTCATTCTATGTATGTAACACTAATTTTTTTTATGAGTTATACTGGTTGGTTGTTACCTGCTGGGCAAAGTTTATGGTAGAGTTTTGATACAAAAGGATTCTAAATGGCTTAGAAACCTCTATTCTTGAAATCTTGTGCAAGATGTTCCTGGTTGTGCTGGAAGTAACAAAAGTCGATCTTTCTGGACCATGAAAATGGGAGCTTTGGTTAAGGAGCTGTTTGTGAGGGCCCCTTTACTTTGGAGATATGAAGAGGCATGCAGGGACATCGGAAATAACGGGGAGCAGTACACTAGGATGATTGAGGGATGTGCTTGGCTTGCACTAGACTTTTGTCATTTTAGGGATCTCATTGTGTAAGAGTGGAAGTAACATGCTGCTGATCTGGTATCTGGATGATGTGTGTATACTATGTTTATCTGAGGACAGGCCTACCTGGAGCATAGAGTAGTTGCTCTTTTATTTGTGTTTCTTTAAATCTTAATAAGTAAATGTGACATGAAAATAGATTATGCATATTGTTTGTAATAAAAAGAATGGTCATTCCTTTTGAAATGCCTAGCACCAAGCAATTTCCAAAACACTGCAAGCTTGCCAGATCTGCAATTCATGCTAATAACAATGCCATCTGAGATACCATTAAATGTTTAAAGCAGCAGACAAGGTGGCCACTTCAAATTATTGACAAAAGCAATAACAATATTATTATTAAAAACACACAGTGCATCAGATAATACATCTAAAAGATTTAGTAATGCTGTCAAACATTCATTATTCCAGACTCCTGCTTAGGAATGTTCTCAGATCCCAACCTGACACTGCTTTGAGTAACATCCCTGGGGCTAATTCATAGAACAACAGTTGTAATGAAGTATGCAGAACTGTGCTTATTTCACTTCACCAATCACACTGTAGCTGAGATGACATTTCATAATAGAAAAGGAAATCTTCAGGAGGAAAAGTGGGGAAAAATCAACCTGAGTATATACTTTTCCTGTTGAAGGAAAAACAAAATCCTAAATACACTTCATAAGGAAAAGTGTTTGCCTCCTTTACTATGCTTCAACATTAGTATAAAGCAATTTGTCAGAGCAATTGAGTACCTATGAAGTGGTACGTTACTAGTAATTAAGGTTTATAACTGCAGCTGGTTTTTTGTTTTGTTTTTTTTTAAATCCTGGCTTTTAACCTTATGTTAGTGGGGGGAATCTACCCTGAAAACATCTGGGCTTCTTACTGAAACAATAGCATAGTTTCAGCAGTAATCTCATATAATTTCTGATGAATAGTAGGGTACATTTAAACAGTTCTAATGGGGTGAACAATACTATTTTAAAGGGCTTTGATCATTACTTATCTTCCAGCTGATTATAGGAATCTTGCTGGAAGCTTTCAAAGGATTTTTAATTTTGAATCTCTTTATGTCTTCAGCTTAGTGATGACATTAATTTCCCCTATTGCCTGTGAAAGGAAGCATAGTTTTGTCTCAGACGTTTTTTGTTCCTTGTGTCATGTCTTTTGTGCATGCAGATGGGACTGATTAATTCCAAGGCCTTACTTATATTGCCACATTAAAAAAAATAAAACAGCAGGGAATGGTATGTATAACTGTTTCTGTTTAAGTAGGGAAATAAAATATCAATATATTTTTCCTGGAAACAACAACAGTTAAGCATCCTCCACAGCGTTCATTATTTGAGATGCTTAATCCTGTGGCAGTGAGAGTGGGGTTTGGTTAAAATTTGGTTAAAGCTCAAGCCCTTTTGCACCACTAAAACCTCACTTAAAATCCTGCATTAAAGGTGAAACTCAACCCTTTGCAGGCTATGTAACATTTATTTACACTTTCAAAATAAGGCTCAAGTGTGATTAAAGTAGGGAATTAGCTTCTGCCCTGGGTTGAATTTTGTCCTTTCTAAATTAAGAGATCTCCCCCATCACACTTAGTAAAATCTGGAAAGCCCATAAGAAATGAAATATGTAAAAAAGCACAGACTGGAAAACCTATCAAAGTTAGGGTTTATCTTTCTTTTGGGTTATATGTTGCAAGGAAGAACTGGTTAATACCTAGTTTATCTTCTCTTCCCCCCCTAATTCTTGCAAAAAATTCCTATAAAGTCCTAGCCAGAATAGGAAGACATACATCAATAAATTTATTTTGCAAGAATGGGGAGGGAATGAAAAGATAAACTAGATGTTAACCAGTTCTTCATTGCAAGACATTATCCAAAATTTTTGTAGGTTTTCCAGTCTGTCCATTAGAGTGCCTATAAGAAATAAGATGTGGAAGGGAGATCTCTTAATTCAGAAAAGACTAAATTAAAGGGGTTTTTCAAACTCTTCACATTCCTTCATGTAAAACCCATCTTGTACAGTTGTTAGGTATTTTTTTTTAACTAATACTTTTAGAGGTATTTTTAAAAAGTTTATTTTATTCACTCAGCCTGTTATCTTGTGAAAGTCATCTTTCAGCTTTATTCATGCTTTGTTTAGTTCAACCTTAACAATTTATATAACCATTTTAATGAATCACTGAAATACACTCAAGCATTGACTAAAGTTAGAGACAAGTAATAACTTTCTCTGCATATTGATTTAAAATATGCCACTAAAGCATTTCAAATTCTATGCTGGATTTAAACAAAAGCTGGTCATATTCAATTTTGTAAAAATCCTTTTTGCCTGAAAGCAAATAAACAACCCCTCACCCGCCCACAAAAAGCATAACACTATTTGTCATATAGGCATAATTAATAAAATTGGGTAAAGATATTTTTATAAAGAGGAAGAGACAGGGAGCAAGGGAAATGTCTTCACTTCACAACATGTAATTTAACAAGTTCTCGTTTCCAGTGATTCTTCATACAAGGCTGAACCAATCCAACTTTGACTTTGTATTAAATAACCCAAATCATTGAGAGTTTCATGCCTTCAATTTATTTTTTCAATAAAAGAAAGTTAAAAGCACCATGGCCACAGGGGAAGGAATACTGAAAGAAATGCTGGACCAGTGCTTTCTATTTTCAGAGACAAGAAAAACTTCCCTCCTGGCCCAGAGACTTATATATCTGAGGATTTTTATTGAAAATAGAGCTAGAAGGAGAGTTTCTGTGCTTCCAAATTTGTTTCTGGATTAAAAAAATAAATAAATAAAGATAGAAGTTGCTTACCAGAAAGTGAAACAACTTGAAAAGCAGAGGGTGGACTAAAACACACTGGGTTCATCTACACGTGCACATTTATTGTGCAGTAACTGGAAATTACTACACAGTATGGGTGTGCATCTACACATGCACACCCATACTGTTCAGTAAATATGGTAACTTATGTCAACTTGCATGATGCAGATATCAAATTTATACCTGATTAGTTACTGCATAGTAACGCACGGGTAGACACATTACTATTCAGGAACACTGTGGATGTAGACTGACTTGGAACTAAAGTTTATGGGTTACTGTGCTTTAATGGCCACACACATAAATGCCAGCCTAAAATCATCTTACTGAGAAGTAATTTTAATGCGCAGTAAATGCATGTGTAGACACACCACTGAGTTCATCTACAGGTGCTATTAAGGTGACACAATAAACTTCATAGCAGTTTGTGGTGGAGTAAACTGCTCCCTGGTACACCATCTACACATGTGCCTGGGGCTGCAGCAATTAGAACTGGAGCAGGGCAGCATTGAGTAGTGGCATCAGGTAGCATTGGGGCTAGCAGGATCTGTGGGTCTAGCCCCTGGATGGCTGGGCTGACAGGGCACAATTTGTGCCCAGCTGTCACTGTCCATGTGAATTTTTGATTGCAGTTAATTACTCCACCGTAAGATAGTACTGTCCTCAATACCCAACAGTACTATGTTATGATGAACTTAATTTACTGCACTGTAATACCAGTGCATGTATCGGTAGTGATGCTTTACTGAGGAGCTAATTAGCCAACTCCGCTTTAAAGCATGTGTGTAGATTCTCTCAGCGGCTGTATCCAGCTGAGTGTGCATGTGCATTTCCCTGGGGACAAGGAGCAGTGGCACATAATTGGGCATATCTGGATGATTATGTGCGTTATATGATGCAAGTTGTGAGGGGTAGGGGAAGCTGAGGGGAGAACCTGAACTGGGCCCAGACCCCTTACCAGGGGTCCTGGAGTCTCCCAAGGCTCCAGAAGTGGTGATCCAGTGTGCAAAGCCTGAGACGATCCTCCGTGCCCAAGGGGTGACCATTCCTAGCCGATACAAGAGGGGCGAAGGTGCCCGGAAGCCCCTGTGGCTAAATAGAGATATTCGGGGGCCCTAAGGGCAAAGAGGGAGGCATACTATCTTTGGAAGGAGAGAGCAGCCTCCAAAGAGGAGTACTCTTCTTGTGCTCGGGCATGTTGGAGGGCTGTTAGGAAGGCCAAGGCGGGAGTGGAGCTTCGCCTGGCGACTAAGA
>JAGPOW010003316.1:99174126-99201187 GCA_030014935.1 Caiman crocodilus
GGTCCTGTGACCCCAGCACTCGTTCCTGCCATTGGCAGGGGGTTAGACTAGATGGCCTGCTCTAGGCCCCTTCTGACCCTAGTTACTATGAAACTATGAAACTTTATCATGCATCAGTATATGCATGCAAAATAGAACCAAGGAGGTGATACTTCCCACACTGGTAAGACCACAGCTAGAGTACTGCATCCAGTTTTGGGCACCATACTTTAAGAAGGATGTGGATAACTTTGAACGGATTCAAAGGAGGGCCACTCATATGGTTAAGGGTTTACAGGCCACCCCCTATTAGGAAAGACTAAAGGTCCTGGACCTCTTTAGCCTCCGCAAGAGAAAGCTGATAGGTGATAGGAAACTGATAGGTGGCCACCTACAAATTCTTTAAGGGGAGAACAGCAAGGAATCGGAGATGCTCTGTTTACCAGGACATCTCTTGGGCTAATGAGGAATAATGGTCACAAACTGACGGTGAACAGATTTAGGCTAGACGTCAGGAAAAACTTCTTCATGGTAAGGGTGGCTAAAACTTGTAATGGGCTTCCAAGGGAGGTGGTGCTCTCTCCTACCTTGGGGGTCTTTAAAAGAAGGTTGGATAGGCATCTGACCCCAGCACTGTTTCCTGCCCAGGCCGGGGAGGGAAGGGGGGCAGGTTAGACTTGATGATCTGTTGAGGTCCCTTCCGATCTACCCATCTATGAATCTATAAAAGAACCAAGTGGTCAATACTTTCCCAAAGTAAGATAAAAACATTGCTTTGGCCACATTTACATGAGATGTTGACTGTGTAGTCATTACTATGTGATTGTTTAGTACTTTTGTATACACAAGTACAAATAAGTGTGCAGTAACCAGAGTTACTGACTGGTACTGTTAACAAAAAACTTTTAGGTGATACTAACTGCGAACTAACTCATTACTACTGTGCCGTAGTGCTACATCACGCTTCCTGCCATGTGACACTATTCCACAGTAGTAATGAGCTAGTTCTCAGTCAGTGTCTCATGTAGATGCAGCCTCTATGCCTGTTTTGGTAAAATCATTTTAAATGGATCCAAAAAGAACACATCATCTAGCATTATTTTGCTTTTGTATTTGAGTAGGACACTACATGAAAAGTATTTTAGAGCATAAATATTAATTGGCTAAATAGGTAGATTTTCAGTATGCATTTGCTGAAAGAGTTCTACCAAGTATATTGTGTACCCTCTCAGAAGCTGACATCAAAGAAAAAAGTTGTTTTCTCTGCAGGTGGAAGTTTCATTCTGTTTTTTTCTGGTTCTCTCCTATCAGCAACTAGCCAGAAGTGTAAGAAAGGCAAGGATTTCAGTGCTCATCTGTAATTAGTACAAAGGATATCTGAATAGCCTTTGGGTACTGTTTAGGCAACTGGTGGAGCTTTTTGTGAAAATGTATTCTTCTTAAAACTTTACTAATTTATCTATAAGGCTCATCTTGGAAGTCTAGTCTCCTTGGCACTGGTATTTTGAAAATTTCTCCATTAGACAGGATCATTAGGCTAGGTACAGACATTATACTTTTATTGATATAAGTGATCAGAAACCAGTTTATAACTGTAACAGAAAACAAGTTGGTCATATATAAATGGACTTAAAAATGGCAGATCCTGGTGTAAGATTTGGAATGAAAGTCATTCCAAATGAACAACTGATCATATGAACCCACAGAAGATATCCCTGTAATGTTTGTTGGGCAAATTCATTTAAAAAGCATGGATTAGTGACTAGGTCATTAATTGCCTATTAAATATTATACTTACTCTTCTTTTAGTCTGTCTGCATGTCTCCTGTATGGTAGAATGTTTCTATGTACATTCCTATAGATGAACCATTATGCTTCTGAGAAATTTCAGCTTACCACACTTTAGGGCATCTTAATACACGCTCTGGGTTGGGTGGGGGTGTTAACTAGAGAGGCTCTTGGGAGCCACTCTGATTAAAACGCCCACAGAGACACGTGTATTCAGTGTCTTGTGCTTCAAATTGGTGGTGGAGCACTTGACTAAAGCACATTTGATAAGCTTTAGTTTGAGTGCCCCTGCCACCATTTCGAAACATGGGAACACTGAATACATGCGACTCTGAGACTATTGGAACATTCTAATAAGAACGCTTTAGTACAGAGGTTCCCAAAGTTTTTATGCTATGACCTTGCAAACTTTGGCCTGGAAGTGGCTGCAGCCCAGCAAACTGTATCCCAGCAGTCACAGCTGACCATGGCCAGAATTTCTAGCCAGAAGACAGGTAAGGATACCCCTACCCCAAGGGCAGGAGGGTAGGCCAAATCCTGCTCTGCTGTGGACCCTGAGAAAAGGAGCCACGGCCTCTCCTCCCGGTCTGGGGGGGCCACTGTTTGCTGGTCCCCAGCCACTTCCAGTCTGACAGCCAACTGTGGTGTGGCCTGGCAGCCAACCCGCCATGGTCTGGGGATTGAGAACCCCTGGGTCTAGAAAGGGTGATTAATCTGTTCTAATTAGAACACATTGGAGCAGGTCTCAGGCACTTGTATAGGTTCCCTTAGTTAGCATCTAACATTGTTTTTTTTTCCCCATAGCTCAAGGGTATCTATAAACTGCATATATATGCAATGTTCAGTTCTGAACGTACCTGTTCTTTCTTGAGCAAAAGAATAAAACACCTTGTGTAAAGAATGGAACAATTTTAGCACAATATGATCTGTCAATAAATATGTTTCTCTTGCTGTTACAATAGGCATCCTGGAGTGAACTATAAGAATATAAGGCTTGCCATAATCTGTCCTATGTTATGTCCCCTCCTCACAGTAGCTCATTGCAACACTAAAACTAAATCTCACTGAAATGTCCGGAGGTGGTGACAGGTTCATGCCGAGTCCAGAAAGAAGGGCAATGGAAATATAAAGTTGAAATGATGAAAAGCTTTGTTGATAGAATGGAGTTACATGGGAAATTATCAAATCAGCAAGTTACATGGGAATTATCAAATAAACAAATTATTGGGGACTGTTGTCGTGCTTGAGGATAGACTGGGGATACAGGCTGACTTGGACATGCTCTCAAGGTGGGCAGATCAAAATCTGATGAGGTTCAACACTGAGAAGTGTAAGGTGCTTCACCTGGGAAGAAACAACTCGCAACATGCTTACAGGCTTAGCAGTGCTACACTTTCTAGCACAACAGCCAAAAAAGACCTGGAGATCTTGATAGACCATAGAATGAGCATAAGTCATCAACACAATGCTGTAGCCAGTAAAGCAAACAAAACACTAGCTTGCATCCAGCCATGCATATCAAACAAGACTAACGATGTCATCCTTTCCTTTACTTGGCCTTGGTGAGGCCACAGCTGGATTACTTTGTTCAGTGCTGGGCACCACACTTCAGGAAGGATGTGGAGAGGCTTGAGAGAGTCCAAAGGAGGTCTACATGTATGGTTAACGGTCTGGAGAGCAGGCCATATGATAAGAGGCATGAGTCTTTTCAGCCTGAAGAAAAAAAAAGACTCAGAGGGAACTTGGTGGCAGCCTTTAAGTATATAAAGGGTGCATATCAGAGACTAGGAGAATGACTGTTCACCAGGGCTCTCCAGGAGAAGACTAGGACTAACAGTTATAAATGGCTAGAAGACCACTTTAGATTAGACATAAAGAGAAACTTCATTAGAATTCGAGCGTCTGGGGTCTGGAATAGACTGGTGGTACAATCACTTACAGGGTCTGGCGGTACAATCACCTACTCTGTATATCTTCAAAAAATGTCTGGATGCTCACCTTGCTGGGATCATTTGACACCAGCAGTCTTTCCTGCCTAAGTGCAGGGGGGTTGGACCTGATGATCATGAGAGATCCATTCCAGCCCCTAACATTTATGAATCTTCAAATCTATGAATCAAAAGTTAAATTAAGTCAAAATCCGAAGCTTTCATGAAAACTATCCATTCCCTGGACATTTTCTATAAAATAAATATTAATATGTAATGATATTTTGGTATGGTCAAGGCATTTTATTTTCATTCATAATAAAAAGTTAAAATGGCAAAGTTGAAACAAAACATTATTGACATAAAGGTCTTTAATATTTCCAAACCCAAATGTTGTTACATTTCATTTCATGGGGGATTTTGAAATTTGGAATTTTCCTCCTAATTCACAATGAAAAGAAATTTCAAAATAACAGAATTTAACATAGAAAAGAAATTCCATATTTCAACTGGATATACTATAAAAATGTGGCATATACACTGATTTTCCTGATCAACCTTCCTATAATTTATCTTCTGCAGCTACCAAAATTTGCAAATATCTGCTAATGCCAGTAATTGCTATTACAGATTTCAGTATTGGCCCATATTCTAATTTCACTGAGCCATTTTGGGATGAACATAGCCCATCTGCCAAGAAACAGGTGCCAGAGCACTAACGATTGGCTTCCCTATCTAGGAGAAATCATCGAAACTTAGTCTAGTTTAAATGTAATTCACTTATTTACACATATTATACCAATACTACTTTTTGAACAGTGATTAAGGCATATTCAGCCTCTGACCAAAAACCATTTACCAGAAAAGTTCTCTGTCAAAAATTAACTTAAAACAGAGATTAAAAAAAAATCCTTCCTCTACTACTGCTGCTTTTCCCTAGAATAGTTTGAGCCTGAGACAATGCATATATTTCTTCCAAATCTAAAAACTTGCTTTCATGTTAAATGTAACAGCATCTCCTGGTGATATTCACCATCAGAGTGTTTTCCTAATTTTTAGCACTTCAAGGGGCATAGCCATAAGAGTCTTAACTAAAAGGTTAAGGTCACTTTTTATTGCTCTAGAAATTTGAGGGAGGATTGTTTCAGACCTGTGCTGATGGATACACTCAATTGATGTAACTGCGCAATGGATACTTGGTCATTTGAAAGTTGAACGTCAGAAGCAATAAGGTATGAATGCTAGACATATCATTCTCCTTTGTATTGTTGGAAGCTGGCATACTTTATCTGTAATAGCTCATGAGCCATAATTGACTTCAATTCAGGTTGTGACATGACATGACAGAATCAATTCCTGCGTTGCTTAAGAGTAGATGAAATATTATGTGAGGGGAGGTGTGTGTACATGCTCATATGTTTGCATGTAGGTGTGTGCATTTATATAAAGTGCATGAAATATACATTTGTATATGTAACCATATATTGTTATTTACTGTTTACAGTGCCTGGAGATCCCAGTCACGGACCAGGACCCCACTGTATTAGTCTCTGTAAAAACATATTCTAAGGTTTCCAGCCAATGTTATTTAAAATGGCTGTTAAACTATGTAAGCCCCAGAAAATTGGGTTCATCATGGAACCATACAGAATTCCTTTGCAATCATAGTGTCTTTAAACATAGCTGTAAGTAATGAAGTACAGGTGATGTGAAAGTAAAGGATTATTATACGATGAAATACAGGAAAATATTCTCAAAGGCACACTGACTAACTGAATGGCCTTTAGGCTTCTCCAAGGTTACTTCATATTCCTAGATCCAGATTTAATATAATATAACATTCATATAACCTGAGGTCTATAATTTCACAGTGGAAACAAAAAGGGTATCACTTTCACAGTCTCCATCCATGCCTCATGGTTTGTTAGAAGCAGTTAATTCTGTTATTTTTAATGTGTATGTTTCTAGAAGAATTTGAGAGACTAATTTCTCTGGATCTAGAAGAAATACAAACCTCCATTTTATAACAAACAAACAATTAATCTTCTCTGTACTGACATTTAATTGATGTAGAGTACCATATTTCATGGATACTTTATATGAAACTTCCATTTTTAGGGTTCCTCTTAGATACCACTTTCTCATGTCCCAGTAACACTGGTTTAATGTTAAGAGGCATGAAATACGAGGGATTTTTTCTCCCCTGTTTTCCTGTTCCTGATTTCTCTGAAAGTCTTTCCTGTTTTTATTAAGCCCACATGTAGGTCATTCATTTTTAGGTTTCTTTACTTTAAATTACATTTCATGATCTCTGACCAGAAGTTCTGCTTTTAAGAGTAAAATTCCTCCAAATCTTTTTTAGGGGGTGAGACTAAAGGGTTTTTTGGGGGTCTTGTTTTGTTTTACTCATTTGCTTGTTTGCTTTTGCTTTTGGTGGCTATTTGTCCTGAGGAAAGTATCAATTTTAAGCTTTCTTGGATTGAATCTAGAAACATATTAGTAAGTTAAATTGGTGTTTCATGGGAATGAATAAAGACCCTACAACATATAAAAACAACTGGAAAAAGCCACTCAACCAGAAATATTATATTTAGGACAAAACTTTACATTTGTATTTTAAATGCCTACTTTTAACTGCATTTGAATCCAAACTTCTTACCCTTAAACACAGATGTGACTGTTAGCTGAGGTCTGAACAATCCCATTAAATTTAATTGAGAGCGAGGTTATATATTCATTGTAATCTAATCAAAAGTTTGTGGTCTTCACAGTTATTATCTGACTTTTCATGTGGCAGGCTGGCTTAGGTCATATCTATACTGTTGCTGACTGCACCTAGCACCACTGTCTTCAAGTATGCTTTGCTGTTTTGCAGTGGCTGACTCTTGAACTGAAAGTGGTTTGGTTTAGTTACAACTTCTGGGCTCCTTGGAAAGGGAGGAAGAGAGATGGTAACTAGGAAAGAGGCAGGCTTATTAGCACAGTTATTCATCAGTGCAAATTAACATGCTTGGCATTGCACAAATATGGCTTTTTGTTTAGGTGGAAGCCCACAGAGACCAATGCAGTGATGTTTGAGGGTACAGCAAATGGAAACAAGTTTGCTGTGTAGACATGCTCTTAATGTTATTACATATTTCTATACACTGAAACTGGCTAATAATATTAAAACTATGATATCTCTAGGACTGGGAAGAACTTGGAGGGGACCCATTGTACATATTCAAACAAGAATTAATTCAGGGAAATCCAATGTATTCTACTGTATATGCACAGTATTGTATATATGGTATAATATCATCTTGTACTTGTAATAAATGCAATAAAAGGGCTACAAGAAATGTTTAACTAACTAAAATAATTAACAGCTCAATATATCTCGGGATGGACTCAATCATGCAAATAAAAACTCTTCGTTTTTGGATTTAAAAAGCAAGCCAATAGCCACATTTTTCCACGATTAAAATGAAACGCCACAAATATATATATATATATATATATATATATATATATATATATACACACACACACACACACATATATGTATAGTAGTGTTTCATTTTAATCAATTTAAAATATGGATTTTGGGGTACTTTTTTAAATCCAACAATTGGGTGGGGAGGGGATCAGAGAAGACCAGGATCCCTGCTAATAAGTGTAATTCACTTAATCAAATAGAAGGCCTGAAGGCTGATATAAAAAGTATACTTTACAATTGATGCTCACAGTTCTATTCATAGGGGCCTTAAAATGCACTCATAGACTGACCCACATTTTGGCATTTTTGGGGGGCAAGTATTTAAGTGGTTATCAGCCTTCTGTCTTTCAACATCATTTTGTGGGGCATCGCTCTATAAATGAGTGTGTATTACAGCCCAAAGAATGAGCATCAGGTATAGTATCTCACCTGTGTTTAGGGTCAACAAAATATTGCACTGTACAACATGTTAGAATATTGTATCCCACCTTTGAGACTGAACAACAGTGCCAATTCTGCTCTTGTGTGAAGGTACAACATATAAGTCTCTGCATCTACTGCTTCAGTGAAGTTCCTCATAGGTATAGTCATTGTCGATTGTAGAACCAACGACAAATACATTCCTATAGCACCAGAAATCTAAACATAGTATTGTCTAGGGCAATTAAGGAAGCTCAAAAAGCTCTCAAAGTGTAACTTAAAGCTCTACGCTAGACATATTACAATGGTGACCACAAGATGAGCCAACTACAACTACTTGGTCTTTTGGCCTCGGACACTTAAGGTGGCCAGGAATGATGCTATCCCTTTCCTGTGTTGCTAAGTAAAGAAACTGCCATACCTTACCTCACCAGCCGTAGAGAATCAGGCAAACCTTTGGTCTTTTAGAGAAATATGAAGAATGTTTTCTCTAAAATATTATCACTTAGTTATAGTACAGAATTTCAGTTCATGGTACAGTAAGTGAATAATAATAATTACAGTTGGCCAAAACAATTTGGACAGAACACATAATTAAATTAAAAATAAGTTGAATTTACTATCAGAACAAATGGTAGGAGATGAGTTCAAGCAAGATAATGTATTCTGTTTTGAAATTTTCTGAATAAAATGTTCTTATTTCAAATTCTGAAATAACTTTCATTTTATCCTGTATTACCTATTATATGTTTTCTTCCCCTTCAAGAGCCGAAATAAACATGAAGCGTTATGATTGTGTAGATATGAAATATTTAATTTATCCTATTTTCTTATTTTTTCTTCACTGAGTAAGTGTAGCCCCTCGGTCATGTCAGCCCTATCTTTTGATTTTGCAGCTATTTTTTTTTAATTGATTTATTCCTGTCTTTATTTCTGGCCAGCTGATATTGTTCTTTTACTCTTCTTATATTTCTTTTTTTTTGCAGGGAGATGGAATTGTCTTGTTCCTGCTGGGTAACTGAATGATACTTTCAGAATTACCCCTTAGCAGATGTCACATCTGAGCCTTTTTGGCCTATTTGTATGATCTGATGACACTTTGGACTGAGCAGGGAATCTTAGTGTTTGTAATATTTTCTATAGATTCAAGTGCAACCATAATGCCACAGCCAACATTTGGAGAAACTCAAAATGTAAGGTCATTGTTACATATAAATGGTGCTCAAATTTTTCATCCAGCGCACTGGATTGGCTATGTCTGGTCCCTTCTTGGTCTGGTTCCGGCCAGTAGACGCGATCTGGTGGTTTAGCTTGGGTAACCATATTTCCCGGTCCAAAAAAGAGGACACAGGTCATGCAGAGATAGGAGGGGAGAATGTGACTGTGGTGGGGTTGCTTCTTGCCCTGCTGATGCTCCTCACTGCCAAGCCCAGCCCTGCTGCTGCCCCTCACTCTCAAACTGCAGTACCCTGCCATCCTGGGCCATAATGTTGCCCCTCATTCCTGACCCACAACTCCCCTCTCCCCACCTCCCTGCTGGTTCCCCTCACTCCTGACCCACAGTTCCCCGGTGTTGCCAGTGTCCCACACTGCAACCTATATCCCACCGACCCCCCAGCCCTGCTTGAGGGGTCCCAGCTTCCCCATCCTGACTGGGCCCAAGCACAGTGACTGATTCATGCAGGCAGTGGCAGTGTGCCTGGCCCCACCCTAGAGAGAAGAGGAGGGGAGGCTTGAGGTACCTCCTACCCTGGGCTGCACTGCATCAAGCAGCCTGACCATGGCTCTCCTCCCCACTCCTTCCCCCGCAGCATCTTCTGGCCGCTGAGCCCCTGAAATGAGCATAAGCATCAGCCCCTGTGCTACTAGCCAGCCATGGAGTTCTCAGCTGCCCTTAAAGGTTAGTCACCCTTCTTCCCCACTGGAGCGGCAAGCAACTCTCGATCCCTCCTGCCCTTTTGCAGCCCCAGCCCCTGCCCCACCCCCACTGCCCTAACCAAGTGTCCAGATTTTTCCTTTGCTCCACTGGTAGAAGCAGGGGGAGGGCAATTGGAGGAAGCAGGGAGTATCACAAGGGTCTGCGTGCACCTCTGCAGCTGCAGGCACGTATGTCTGTTTTCCATGCTGCCTCTGATCTCCCTCCCCCTGCTCCCACCAGCAGAGCAAAATGAAATCCTGGACATATGGGCAGATTAAAGAAAAAAAAAACAACACTTGGACAGAGATCAGAAGGCTCAGAAAGAAGACATGTCTGGGAAAACCTGGATGATGGTAACCCTATCTTAGATAAGTCCAGCAGGGCCCCAACCAGCTATGGAGAATGAAAGGGGTATGATCCATGTCCACAGAGGGGAGGGGGTGTGGCCCAGCCTTGATGCGTCTGTGTAGTAGGAGGGTTGTGACACACTGTTTAGGGCTTGGGGTTTTGTTAGTGAGGAGGGATAGCAGTATTAACTGCAACTGCTTCCCTGTTGCAAACTTTTCTGATCCTTGGGAAGCCCTGCAGGCCAGATTCCAAGGCTCAACAGGCCACATTTGGCCCAAGGGCTGGAGGTCCAGCACTCCTTGTATACATGAAAAGGAGCCTAAGGCCTGATGGATTTGAAATGCATTCCCTCATTGTTAAAAATAGCCAGCATTTGTTGCAAAGATCTTTGCTTCACTTTGTAAGAGGCTCAGAAATTATTGGAGAGGAAGGGGCAAATGAGTTTTAATTAGTTTGGTTGCTGATATTGGGGTATTTAGTATGCTACAGTTTTAAAATATTACTTGTGAACATATCTATATAGTATTTATCTAGTAGTACCCTGGTAGCTACAACATCACAATATTTAATGTATTTATGTTCACAGAACACTTGCACAAATAGTACTTTTGTCCCCATTTTATAGAAGGCAACTGAAGCACAAGCTGTAAATGATTTCAACTGAATGGTAGTCCCACGCAAAGCTGTAACTACTGTGACTATGACTTGGTGCCCCTTTTTTCCTCACGACTTGAAATAAATAAACATTTAAAATATATTTAAAAAACCATAAATGTCTCAGAAACCTTTTTTGGAGTTCATTTTTCAATTCTTGCTATAACAGTTACAATACTAAATGGCAATTTAAGAAAACACTTCTGGTTTTTTGAAGCTTAAGACTCTATTTTAATGGTATATTTTACTTTCCTGTGGTGGGGCTGGGGGGAGAGAGATTATTTAGGAAAAAAACAATGTCTTCAGCACCCTTCAATTTACAAACTGTTAATAAGAGCAAAGTGGTGTTCAAGTAACTTAAGCTGGGGCTCTGATGTCCTGGCCAGCTTCAATTGCATGAAGAAAGTCATGAATTAGTTGAAAATTCCCTTTACCTGTCACCCTTGATAGTAGGTATAAGAGGGTTAGTCTAACCTGAGATCATCTTGCATCTGTCACAGGATGTATTGTGCAGTTTCATAGCCAGACGACGCCAAAGCAACACACCCCTGACAAACTGATAACAGCCTCTCAAATAGCCAGAAAAGAAGTGGGTGGGGGAAGGGTGCTTAAAAGCTTCCTCCCCTCCCCTTCTTATCATTGAGGCAGTTTCTTAAAAAACACTGGACCAGCAGTGAGTTTTGTCAGCAAGTTTAGTAGAAAGGTATTTGTTTATAAAAAAAAATGACTACAGAAGTGTAACTCCCCCGCCCCCCAGCTATAATGTAGCATTCACTGCATAGTGTGCCTCTTATCTAGGTGTCTGTTTCAATTACCCTTCTACTTAAATGAGCACATATCTTAATTTGTTTAGAATTTTGTCTCCTTCCATTAATAATTTCCCATAGACACCAAAGTGGAAGCTGTTTTTTGTTAAAATGACTTGCCATTTTCAGCCTTCCCATTATTGTAATGTTGTGACTCCAAAGTTTTCTGATTGCTTTCACAAGCTGATAACAATTGATTGCTGCTTGAAAGGCTGTGTGTATTTGGGTTGTAACAAAAAGGGAGGTATAGTGTTGCCAGAATCACCGTGACACATCAGTGAGAAAAATGCAAAAGTGAATTTATAACAATTGATCTTAAAGGGAGGAAAGTGAGATAAAAGACATGGAGATATTTTGGTGGTATGCTCCACTGCAAGCCTTTGCCTGGCTCCTGAGTTACTTGTTAGGGCAACATACAGACCCCAAGTAGAAATTAGAAACTGACTTTCTTAAACTGTTTCCACAGTGTCTGGGCCATACCAGATGGGGTCCAAACTAACAGATACTCAAGTAAAGACCTTTTCCCATATGCTTGCTTTCTTTAAGTTTATTTAATTTTGGATATAAACATACATAAAACATTATTAGTAAATTGCACCCACAGGTATATAATATGGAAACAGTTAATGAGATCTGATTCCACCACCCTTAAGCTGTGCTTTATGTTACTCTGGCACTAGTTCCATATTGTGGAGCCTTTTACCTTTTACCTTAATCAGCTAATTAAAAGAGTAAATCTATCAAAGCCAGTGAGAATACTTAAATGAATAATATGATACCAGTATAGGCTCCCCACAACACAGGCATAAAAAAAGCCTGAGGCAAAATCAATCTAAATTGCACGGTTTTCTGTAAGCAGTGTAGATAAAGAGGTAGTGAATAGAACACACATTTGACCTTTGGTGGGGGGAAAATCTTAGACCATGGTTCCCCATTTTTAAACCAGTCCGTGTGTGCCAAACTTCCATTGTGTTACAGGTATAGACTGGTTTCTGATCACTTACTGCCAAGTGTAAAAGGGTAATGTTTGTACATGGCCACAATCAGCAGACTTTTCAAGAAGTAGGGTATTAGTCAATGTGGGGTAAAAGTAGCAAAATGTGATTTGCAGTCATTGCCAACAATTCTGGACAATTTCTAAAGCTTAAATAAATAGTTTTATGAATAAAAATTGTGCTACTAAATATAATTAAGCTGGTCATAAAAAAAAATCAACTCTGTTTCTCTGGAAATACTACAATGTTAACGTTTGGTTGTTGTCTGTCACAAACATTCATTAAAAATAAAATGATTTTTTTGTTACCTGTAGTTATCACACACTGTCCTATGAAGTCCTATTGAGGCCAAGTTTCAGAAAACATGTCAATGTTGGGTAAGAGAAAATAACTTCCTGTACAGTTTTTGCAGAAACAAATATCTGTTGTCACAGATTAGAAGTGATATTTAAGTAAGGCTCAGTGTGACCCACATCTCTAACATCTGGAAATCTGCGTTCCCAACTGGTTGTTTTGGGCTCTGTTAAATTTCTCTTACTATCATCATCATTTACATCATGGCTTAGAGCTTCAAGGTTTTGGATTTGGATGCTTAGCATAATTGGTTGGAATTCTATTTAGAGATCATGAACATTATGCAATAAAACATAGTTTCAATGATTTTTTTCCAACTTTTTAATCTTGCCTTTTTTATTTTCCATTGCTCTCTACTTCTTTCTAATTTTGTATTTCCTCTGTACTAGGACTTTTTTTTCCAATTCATTTGATTATAGCTGTTGCGTTGTCTCAATGTCACAGGATAAGAACTGGGAATTTTATTCCTGACTCCATAAGATTTACTGTTAGACATTCGGAAAGTTTCTTAACACATAGGAAGAGAAATGCAAGCTAAGAGAAGTGAAGCAACTTGTCTAAGAATGTAACCCAGCTTGTTATTGGACAGTCAAGAAAAAAAAACAAACAAAGTCTTCAGAGTCCTGTCACAGAGCCTTGTCTGTTATCAAGAATATTATTACTTTTTATTTTTTTTCTCTAAACTTCTAAGATTGTCCAGAATTCTTGGCATTGAGATTAAATCATATTTTGCTATTCATACAGGCATCATAGATATGTACACACATACATACATAGAACAAGTTCCAAACTTTATCCTTTAAAGATCCATTTACTTCCCATTCTGTTTCAAGTATTTGAAGTGAGGGAACGGGGGTTGTTTGGTATAATGTTTGACAGCAATTTTTACAGGAATCAATGTCAATTAATGTGAAAATTGACTTTTGTTTCTAACAAGAATTTGATTTCATGAATGTATTCAAGTTTGCTCCTCGCCGGCAAAAATTTTTGATGATGGGTTTAAAGAAGAACAATATAATTGGAGTATGCTTTATGAATCCTCCTATATCAAAGTATCTGTGTAAGGAACTGAGTCTGTTACCCTTATACAAGCTGACTACTTGCCTATGTTTCCCCATGTATTTACTGGTACAGCTTACCAGAAATGCATCAGGGAAGCCCCATGCAAATATTGTAAATGGCTACTGCTGCAGTGGTGGCTATTTTTGTGCACACACCTTGAACGAGGGTAGCACCCAGGGTTGCTGCTCTGGTTGCCCTGCCTTAGTTGTACTACTACTACTTCCAGAAGGAGGACACCTTGTTTATGCTGTCTTAGGTTGAGTTAAACTGTATAACAGAGGGCATGTCTACATGAGCACTTACGCATGACTAAATTTAATGCTCATTAAGTGGTTTTTGGCAGGTCTCTACACGTGCAGAAACCTAATGTACTTGGCACTAAAGTTAGTGCCAAGTCTCTGCAGCCCGGCCATGTGCTCCTGCAGCTACTGGGAGAAGCTCCAGCCTCTGGGCACATGGTTGCCAGCACTTGGCATCCATGTAGAAGCCAGACCTAGCTGCCAACACTTGGCAGTAATCTTGGGAACTCTGATCACTATCCAGCCCCTTCCCTGCTCAGGAGCCATATGCCTAGTGCAGAAGTAGAACACACCAGTAGGACTCTGCAAAATAGCTAGTATTTGCTTTTGATTCAGATTTGGCCGATTCAGGGGACAGTGATCCAATTCACTGATTTGAATCACAGTCTGAAACTGATTCGACCAAATCTGATTCGGAGATTTGGCTGCTGCTGAATCTCTGAATCAGCCAGTTGCATCCCCCTCCCCAGCAATGGTTGTCCCACCCACCCCAGCTCCCAGCACTTGGACAAAAAAAAGCCCCAACTCAGTGGGTACTGCCAGGTGGGGGGCAACCCCTGCTGGCCCCCCTGACCCATGCTGCATGGGGGATCTGCATGAGCTCCCAACTAACCCCACCACTGTCCCAGCTCCCCCATGGCTGTACTGCCCATTGCAGTTCTGGCCCTTTAACAAAAAAAAAAAAAAGAAGAAAAAGCCTCAGACTCACCATTCCTGCCAGTGGGGGGTGATCTCCACTGCCCCCCCACTGCCCCACACCATGTGGGAGGCTATGCACAAGCCCTGAGGCTGCTGCAGGAATGGTGAGTCTGGGGTTTTTCTCTTTTTTTTTTTCTTAAAGGACCAGAGCCATGGCAGGCAGGAGCCATAGGGGGGTTGGGGGAGTAAAGGGGGATCAGGGGGCTTGTGCAGAACCCCCCATGCAGTGTGGGGCAGTGGGGGGCAGCAGGGATCACCCTCAACACCCAATAACACCTGATGAGCACTGAGCTTTTCTTTAAAGGGCTAGGAGCTGGGGCGGGTAGGGCAGCCATTGTGGGCCTAGGGGAGTGGGCCAGGGTCATCAGGGCTGGAAAAGCAGGCAGGGAATGGGGGCTGGTAGGGGTCCTCCTGTGGTCCCCTTCCCCAGCCCTACCTCTGCTGCATGCTATTTACCACCACCGAGTCCAACTGCAGCTCCCTGCTGCATCCACTGAGGACTGTCTAAATCATCAAAGCTCTGAATCTTTTCTGAAGATTTGGAGAGTTGTGAATCGATTCGGACCTTTTAATTGGTCCCCTGATTCAATTTGGATTCAGAGATTCAGCCACCAAATCGGACCAAATCTCCTCCAACTCAAATCACCACCCAAACTTCACACAGCCCCATATGCCAGCTCCCTCATTCCCCACCCTCTCTCTCCATTCCAGGGATGCCCCAGCCTTTACCCCTGCCCCTGCTTTTGACACCCAGTGTCCCACTGCTTCAACCTGGCCACTGGCAGTGAAAACCAGTGCCCTGAGTCCTGCTGGCCATGGTGCTGGCCCTGCTGGTCCCAGCAGGCACCCCTCCACCCAGGCCTCAGGAGAGCCACTCACCCACTGGGGGAAGCCCTGCACCCCTGCCTCCTGCACTCCCTGCTCTGGCCCACCTGCCTTGCTGCCCGCACACCTCTACCTACTGCCCACCCCAGCACAACTCTCAGGCCAGGCATGTATTTGAAGCAAAAAAGCTTTATTACCGTCACAACTCCACCCCATCCTTCTCCCACCCCCTCCCTCAACAAACAGTACCCCTCCACCACCTTCCCCACCCATCAACAATAAAAACTCACAAGTGGCAAACTAGATAGACAGCAGCGCAGCCATGGTAGAGGAGAGGTGGCCATCCAGGAGCCCTGGGGCTGGGCTCAGGCTGGCTGCCTAATGGCTGGGAAGACCTGGCACTAAAGTTAGTATTGGTTTGTGTCTACACATGTGTTAATGCAATTTAACTAACTACACCTTAATTTAATACCTGCATTTGCAAGTGCAAATGTAGGCACAATTAGCCTAATTTTGCCATTTTTAATGCACAGTAAGGGTGCACATTGATTAATGTGCCTTGTGTAGATGTGTTCAGAGAGTAACAATTCTGTTACCCCTTGCTCTAGGGTTGGACATAACATTCAGTTGTGCCAAGCCTTTTCTTGGAACTGCTTCCATGCCAATGCTGCTCACTTGAACCAGCTACTCTCCATTGTGGGTGAAGGAATCAAGGCTCCATTCATTCACTGTCATTGCCTACTCGTCCGGATATGAGGTAAAATACCAGCCCTTAAGTGAGTGCTCTTTAGTTAGCTTTATCACCTGTAACATGCTTAGTTATTAGGGGTGTACAAAATGGGCTATATTTGATTCAGATTTGGCCTGAATCGGGGCAGTGATTTTATTTATTGATTTGCATTACTGTTCCCAATTCCATTTGGCTGAATCCAAATCTGAAGATTTGATGCTGATTCAAAGAATCAACAATTTGGCCAAAAACAAAGCTTTAAATATTTTTTTTTCTACATACCTCAAGAAAACCAGGAACAGCTTGTGAATGCTCCAATGGTGGGGCAGATGGATCATCCCACCAGAATACAGGGGGCCCTCTGCACCCCCCCAAGTTGGTGATCAGCAGTGGAGGGATCCTGGGTACTCTCCAGACCCAAGAGGCACCAGTCACAAAGCTGGGGGGGGTGGTGCTGGGGGGCTCCTGCATGTTCCCTGGTGTACTTGAAAGTGGACCGAATGTGCTTCTGGTCCATTTCCACATCTGCTGCTGAGTGTGTGGGGGAGCTCCCCATGCTCCTGTGGGATGCTCCATCTGCCCCACCATCACAGCATTTATGAGCTGCCTGGTACTTTGAGGTATGTAGAAAAAACATTTAAAGCTGTGTCTATGTCCAAATCATTTAATCTTTCTGAATCTCTCTGAATTAATTAGGAGGGTTCCAATTTGATTTGGAGAGATTAAAAGGTCTGATTCAATTTTCATTCAGAAATTTGGCTACCAGATTGGGCCGAATCTCCACCGAATTGAATCAGGGACCAAAGCTTAGCACAGCCCTATTAGTCATGTGAGGAACATATTACTGTCAGTTCACAAGAGAACTCACTGTCTGCTTCAATAATAAAAAAATAAGGTAGGTAGAATTAGCTGAGACTATCTTAATTTCTTTCTTCCTCGCTAATTAATAGACTTTCTCCAGTAGAAAACTTACACCTGTGTTCACACCAGTTTGTGAATTCATTCAGTGATTAATTGGTGTATTTACATTTAGGACTAAACTATGACTTTTTAGGCAGACACTGTGCAAGGAGTGATGCATAAGATTCACCACCTGAGAGAGAGCCTCAAGAAAATGCCTTGGAACTGTTCTAGACATTATGATAGTAAAACAGTCACATTACCCATTTAGAATATGTCACTATGAATGTGTTCCTACTCTACATTTATGGTGTGGATCATAAAGAATGAAATTCTAGTTCCTTTTGTGGAAGTTTTGAAGCTGCACATCTAGCTGTTTTTGGCTCTGTCTCTATTCTGTGGGTATGTAAAAATGTATGATTAGACTGAACATGCACAATGGGATATATAGTATTTAGACATGTACATGTATGGTTGAATGTAATCCTGTGAAAAAAGGGGTGTCAGGGAGGGACTTTTGATATCTTACCTCCAAAACCAATATGGTTAGGACATTTTCACAGGAGGTAGGAGACCCTAAGTTCTAAGCTCTCCTTTTTCAGAGAGGGTTTAAACCTTTATCCTTCTGACTTGGCAACAGAGTGCTCTAGTCATCACACCACATGGTAAGAGATTCTCTAGGGCCCTTTTCAGCATTGCTTTAGAAACTGGGACACAACACCTTCCATTTAGAAGACATAATTTAATATGGACAGCAAGTGATATGGTATTCTCTCTGCTCCAAGTTTGCTTGGCATAAACACATGGGAGGTCATTTTCAAGAGTCTTTCCACAACTTTGGAACTCCTTTCTCCTTGAGGCTCCATAGGGACATGACTAGTTAGCTGCTGACTTTAATGAGGCTGGCTAAGAACCATGGACTCAGCCAGTTCCAGTCAGAAGATCTCAGCAATTAATCCCTTGAATAGGTGCCACCTGCTGCAAGCCCAGAGCAGTGCCCTGGTCTCAGAGAAGTAATCCTGGGTCCTAAGAGAAGTAATCAGGGCAGCCAATCCTCTGAAGCCATGGGCAATAGCCCTCTCCCCCCCACACACACACTCCAGCCCTCAAAATCAGCCACAGCCTGTAGTTTCCTTGTACTAGCAATGAGAAAAGTTCTTGCTCCTGATCCTCGGTTCACTTCCTTGATGGCTATTTGGTTTTGACTCCTGGTTTGAATCCTGCCCTCTGATTGTGGTAGAACCTTTTGCATCCTTCCTGCCCCCGTTGATTTTGTTTTTCTGTTGTTGACTCTGTTTTGATCTCTGGTTCTAGCTTTTGACCTTGGTTTGTCTTGACTTTGTTGATGGCTCCAAACTCCATTTCCAGCACCAGATTCAGCTGTACCCCAGCTCCCGAGAAACAACCTTGAATTGCATCCATGCTTCAGGCTGCCTGTGACCCAGTTCCTAAAACTGAATGTGCATATTTAGTCTATGTTTGTATGCTTAGATGTTCACACTGCAGGGAAAATAAAATATTTTTTGTATCTAAGTACCCAAAATGCCACTTATGGGGCTAGAAAGCTCTCATTTGGATGCACAAAGTGAAAGAGGAATTCTTCTCAAAATGTCTTGATTTAGAATATTTCTCTATGTAAATCTACAAGAACATCTGTGGAGCAGTTTAATCTCTCTCCACACTTTTAAGGGATATTAAATAGCTTTTTGAGTAACAGCTGCATGTTGAAAGTATAATTAATCTTTTTCTTACCTCCTTAAGCTAGAGATTTCATAGATTTCAAAGACATCAGGGCTGGAAGGGACCTCGGAAGATCATCGAGTCCAGCCCCCTACCCAAAGGGCAGAAAGTCAGCTGGGGTTGTAGAATCCCAGCAAGATAAGCATCAACACTTCTCTGGAAGGCATTTAATGTTGGTGCATGAATCACCTCCGATGGCAGGCTATTACAGACCTTGGGGGCTCAGAGAGTGAATAAATTCTTCCTTATGTCCAGCCTGAAATGGTCTTGCAGGAGTTTATAACCATCCGACCTTGTCATCCCTTGAGGTGCTCTGGTGAGCAATCATTCCCCCAGATCCTGGTGAACACCCCTGATAAACTTATAGGTGGCCATCAGATTGCCTCTGGGCCTGAACTTTTCCAGGCTAAAGAGTCTTTAGCTCTCAGCCTGTTATCATAAGGTCTGTTTTCCTGATCTCTGATCATGTGCATGGCTCTTTTCTGATCTCTCTCAGGCTTCTCCAGATCATTTTTGAATTGTGGAGCGAAGAACTGGGTGCAGTACTCCAGCTGTAGCGTCACCAAAGTTGAGTACAACAGGAGAATGTTGTCCTGTTAGTTTGAGAAGCATCTATGGATGCAAACCAGCGCTTTCCTTGCTTTATTGGACACAGCATCACATTGAAGGCTCATATTCATCTTGTGGTGCATCATGATCCCTATGTCCTTTTCATCCATAGTGCTAACCAGCATAGCACTACCGAGTCTATAAGGTTGTTACAGATTTTTCTTCCCAAGGTGGGGATCCTTGCATTTTTCAGTATTAAGCACCATCAGGTTCTTGTCTGCCCAATTCTTGAGCCTGTCAAGGTCAGCCTGGATCACTCTCCTGCCCCCAGGTGTGGATGCACCCCTTTTTCCAGCCCCTGACCTACCAAACCAGAAGGATGAAGCTGCTGATCCTCTTTTGAAGACAAAAACACCAGGGAAGCTTTGACTGGCCATTGACCGCAGACCTGCAGTGCCCAGTGCCTCATTAGGCAATAATTGACAATGGTGCTCCACTCTGTGTGTGTGTGTGTGTGTGTGTGTGTGTGTGTGTGTGTGTGTGTGTGTGAGAGAGTGTGTTACCTTGGGGGTGATCACTGGGCTAATATTAGATCTTTACTTTCCAAATTTGAATGATCAAGACCACACATTGGCTCTTTGATGTAACATGTATGGTGGGGAAGGTGGAACATTCAAAGGTTATTAACAGAAGTAATAATTAAAAGTACCTAAGAGAAAGTTTAGCAGAGATATAGAACCTATTCCAGAAGGTATTTGGCATAGTCCCTTAGAGGGCCAGGAAAATTTTAAAGGAACTCCTGTGGGACAGGGGCATAGTCTGTCAGGGAACTAAGAACCAGCAGACCCTGGGAAACATGTTAAAGAACCCCCCACACTCCCCACCCACACACACCAGACATAAATGACTATGAGGCTAAGTGAGTGAAAAAGGAGGAAGTATTTCATTGCTTAGAGAAATCCTGAAAGAAGGTCCCTCTCCTTGGAGGGAAGATGTGTGTGTCTCAGGGTTGTCTCTAAATGACGTTGGGATACAATTTTAAAAGTTTTGCCTTTGCAAAAAACCATTGGCCCAAAGGCAACACATTGCTATGATTTGGTTATTATGGCATGTTTTTAAAACAACAGTTGAAGATAAGACCTAGAGAGCCTCAGAAATAGAGGAAAAGGAGGACCAAATTCAGACTCTAAGGGATAAACGTGCAAAATTAGAAATGAATAACCAAACCCTAAAAGGACTCTTTCAAAATCTGGAGAAAGAAAATGAGGAATTGAGGGAAGTAAACTGAAATAAAGCACAACAATTTGAATCGTGGAATGAGGAAAAAACTAGTCAAGAAGCCTTATAAAATTTGGTGAAAACTATGGCAAAAGACCAAGACGAAAAAGGGATCAAAGTTAACCATGGCCCCCTATTTAATTCTGGAGACGCAATGTTCAAACTGCTGCTGTTGTCCAGGGAGACCTAGCTTGGGATTCAGATATTCTCTTCACCCCAAGAGAAAACTGGGATGGAGATACAGATGTAGTGGGGAATCAGACAATGTTTTGTACCCCTCCCTCAAAGACATTAACTCTGAGGAAGAAAAAGCACTGGGACCTAGGTGAGTGTAGTCACCCAAACCTTTATCACCCAAGATGCACAGGGGAACAGAGGGAAATGACTGATATACTGGTTCCCCTCAGCAAAGCTGGCTGCCCTAGGAAAAACCCTGGAACTGGTCAGCATCAAGAACCTTGCTCAATGGCTTCAGAAGTCAATGAGTGTAGTAGAAAGTGAGAATTTAGATGTCCAGGAATGGTTCTGCCTGTTAAAAACCTGTGCTACCCCAAACATTCTAGCAGCTGTAAGTAAGGATGGTGGCTTTGGAGGGGATTCTATCCTATGGGGCATCCTAGATCTGGGGGTGAATATCAGGAGAAAAGTGTTTAAATTGCAATTTGGGACTAGCAGTTAGGTACCTGGGGAACCAGTTGGGGATTATGTAATCTGATGTGATATATTAGGGTTGCTTTTGGGATCAGTCTTGCCCATAGACAGGACAGGCAATTGGACACCCAACATTAGAGATATAGAGTATCCCCCTGGATTCTGGAGAGATGTGCAGGAGGCCATGCACCAATCCATTATAGGGTTAATGGGACCTCTTTATGAAGCTCAGCAATACACCTTAAGTGAGGTCCTCTCCCAGGCTTAGGATGGGGAGTGGCTAGGTGGTAGGCAAGGGCGGGGGGCAATTGCAGCCACACAATTTAGAACAGAAAGTAACTAATATGCCAAATTACAAGATTACTTACTCAAATGAAAGTGCCTATCCTGGGTCATAGCGAAAGGTCAGGGTACCAAATTACCACCCTAACACATATTCAGCCTAGCCCAGACTGGTAAAGGGAAGAGAAAGAGAGGAAGAGGTGGGAGTTCAAGCCACAGTGTGGAGGTTCTTAATGCAGCATGGAGAAGCCAGGGGAAAATGGCACAAGATACCATTAACTAAGCTAACTGAAAGAATGATAAAATTAAGTGATGACAGGGTAGTTGTGATGGTAGAGGAGGGGCACCTTTCTCCCCTCCTGCCAGAGTTGCAGCTACAGCACAAATATCTGAAGAGTACTGATGGGGACCCCATAATGGAATTCATGAGCAGAGCCTGGGTTCATGGGAAAAATTGGGCACTTTAATTTGAGACTCAAGAGGAAGACCCCAAGTACTCATTACAGTGGGGAAACAAGGGCATACAGATGCTTTCCTAGATACCAGGGCTGCATTAAATGTCTTTGGAAAAAGGTGGGCTTTAAATCAATTTGGCACTGGGCAAATAATGCTGCGATCCTTTACCAGACAGGAAACCACAAGGGTAGTCTGTAAGGAGGTAGCGATTTGTATCCATTTCCGAATTAATAGAGAAAGGGTTCAGCAAGAGGGCTCCACCAAGCAATTGATTTTAGGGTCTCCTTTGTTTAGCCAAGAGGGCTGGATCTCAGACCTAGCAAATGGGGTGATATGGAAGACTCAAGTCCCAGAAATAATAGAATCCAACCTGTATTGGAGACTGGAACAATGTAAAGGTATAGGAGCAATTAATTTTGATGCAGACAATGAATAGGTACAGCAGTTCCCGGGAGTGTGGGCTAGAAGCAAGAGTGGCTGCGGCCAGATCAATGCATGTGTTAAAGCTGTGCGCAATCTGGTGCTTCCTCAGAAGCAGTATAATTTTCCAAAGCAGGCTGAGGAGGCTGTATAGCTAATCATCGAGGACTTAGTGAAGCAGGGGGTGCTAATTGAAACCAATTCAGAATTTATTTCTCCCTTTTGGCCCCTTCTAAAGGCGGACAGGGAATCGTGGAGACAAACAGTAATATGGCTTGTTTATCAAGCCATAAACAAGGGAACTCATCCCATGGCTCCAATCATGGCTGATATGCCAGTAGGATACAAGGAAGTTCTTGGTGGTTCTCCGTCATAGATCTAGATAATTGTTTCTAATTGTCCCTTACACTCAGTCCTGGAACCACATTGCTTTCACATTTAAAGGAAGGCAATATACCTTTGCATGTGTTCCCCAAAAAAACAAAACACAGTGGGAATGTGGAGACCCTGAGCAAAAGGCTTTTTGCTTACTCAAGGAGGCACTAATATCTGCACCTGCTCTTGCATACCCAAACCCATCCAAACCCTTTTACATTAAATTGGCATCTGCTGATAAAGCCCTGCTTTATAAGCAGTGCTACTGCAAAAAGGATTCGGGCAACAAGCTGGTGCCTGTAGCCTATGAATCATGGAAATTGATAGGACCGAAGGTCAATTTCAGTCAGTATGAAAGACAGTGCCTGGCTGCAATGTGGCCAGTTCAAAGATTTGAGGGGCTCACAGAGATGACACATCACTCATCCTTGAAATAGATCTTGTCAGGGAAATCAACAGGATCCAAGGTACCTAACACCTGCATTGCTCAATGGGCTTTATTCCTAATCAGATGGGGAGTCAGGCATGAAACCCAATCCAAAATAGACTTGCTCCCCTATGTCTTACTAATAGAAGGCACTAAACATGAGTGTCCTAATACAGACCCATGCCAGGGGGGCACAGGGATAATGGAGGCCCCACCACTGGAAGAAAATTCAGCTGTGCAGAATCATTCCCCCAGAATGTGATTCACATATGGGAGATGCAGCTCTGAGGGGGGGAAAGGTATACAGGATATGGAGCTGTGAATTTAAATGATTGTCAAATAGGAGGTTCCCTGTCAGCTGAATGCTTAGCCCAAGCTGCCAAAGTGAAGGCTATTAGAGAGTTGCTTGAACAGCGGTACCTTCTAGGAAAAGAATTATGGGTATACACTTACTTGGATTTTTGTGCTAAAGCTTTGTTGTACTGGATACACAACTGGAGTAGAGCCAATTGGCACACTGCTGATGGTAAATAAATTGCTCAAAAGAATGATTGGCAGGCAATTTGGAAATGGATCCAAAATTATCCCTCCTCACTGCATATTCGGCATGTAAAAGGGCATCAATGAAATAACACCCTAGAAGCCAAAATGAATCAACTGGCAGATGCCACAGTGAGAGGAGGGGCTAGAGGGGACATCTCCATTGTGCAAACCATATCCTCGAACCACTTAGAGTTGAAAATACAGAAGGATTATGCAATTAATCAAAAAAAAAATGGGGGAAGCTAGGTGGATCCCACCACCAAGTACAGACAAGAAATTATCAATGTGTGTCATAACCTATGGCTTGAAGTCCATGAGGCTACCACTGCTAGATTACTAGAAATAGCATACTGGCCAGAAATTTCTAAAGATGTCAAGTGGTGGGTACAGGGTTGCTTGTGTTGTGGTTGGGAAGGGGCAAAACTCGAGACTCTAGGTCACTCCTACATCAAAAAATAGCTGGCCCATGGCGAAGAATCCAGATGGATTACACTGATAAATTGCCATGCACAGCTAGAGGAAATTAGTACCTGCTTGTGATCATAGACTCTTACAGTGGATGGGTCAAGGCATTTCCCATGCATACACACACAGCCAAAACAACAGCGAAGAAGCTATGGTCAGAGGTCATTTGTAGGTTCGGAACTTCCCAGATCATTGACTCTGACTGAGGTCCACGCTTTGGAGGACTGAGGTCCACGCTTGAACAGTGGTCAAAGAATTGCTGTAGACTTTAGGAATAAAGCAGCAGCTGCATATTCCTTACCATCCCCAGCCATCAGGACAAGTGTACCATATGAATCACACCATCAAGTAATCATTGAAAAAAATTGTAAACCAGAAGGGACCAAGTGGGATCTCAGGCTGCTGTTATTGTTAGCTGCTTTAAGGACTGGGAACTGCCTGGGAACCAGTCACCAACCCTGCCAAATTCTGTTTGGCAGGTGGATGGCCCTGTTACCCACAGGGTTCATCCCATATTCAGGCATCCCAATGATCCACAGCCAGCAGAAATGAATGATTGGATAAAAGAACTCCCACACCAATTAAAGCAACATGAAATTCAAATCAATAAGGCCATTCAACAGGGCTGGCTGAGCATGGATAATCACCTGGCACAGCACTCTAGACTGTGGGAACTTGGCCAGTCAGTCATGCATCTTTGGATGACCTGAAGGCACATACCTTAGAATCTAAATGGATTATACCTTACATGATCATTAACCAATTAAGCCCAACTGTTGTTCAGATTGATAAGGGAGTGCCCAGAAAGTGGGTGCATGTGTCCTGGCTTAAACTGTTTAAAGGGACTGGATAAATCTAACCCTCAATTTAGCCCTACTCTAATAGGATCCCTTATCTCTGATAGCACCTTTCCATGGAAGAATCCTCATTGAGGCAGGTGCCAGTAATCGATTTCCTCCCTGCCTCCATCTCATTTGATTTTATCTTTTGGTGTAACCCTCACTAACCCCCTTTTAATATGAAAACCCCAAGTCTATGGGAAAAATTTCTCCTATGGATCTTTGAACTGTTTCAAACCTATACTGCAACACAGGCAAATAATTATTTTTTCAAAGCCATGAAGTAAAATGCGTGGAATTCATTGTCTGTGATCCAAAACATGACCCAAGTATCTATTATTCCCAGTGACCCCAACAGCCCAAGTCAGGATGCAAATGCATCTCTCCTCGATGTTGGCAAATCCATGGAGTTCTCTCCACACACTTCGTTGGGGAACTGTTTAAATTTACTGTGTTTTCTAAATCCAAATGTAACTCACCAGCAGGCTGTTCATGGATTGTCCTTAACCCAGGGACAGAAATCAAAGACAGAATAGATGGTGTCATGGTGTGGAGGATGGCCAGTGTGGACTTTTCAACAGAAGGGTCCTGGGCATTTGGAACAATGTGAGATGGGGCCAAAAGTGGGAATAAGGGGTGTATAGGGCATATTCAAATTTTTTAATTGCCATGGCTGCCAGAACCTACACCTACCCCAACTACACATCCTCACCATCACCCTCCCCACTAGCCACCTGCTTTTGCATAGCCTGGAACCTCTCCAGCCCCCTGTATGCTGGAGAAAACCATGTTCAGGTGTGCTCAGGCAGCAATGGTTCAAGTTTAAGCTCCCAAACCCAGTGCAAGCAGCATTAAACTCTTCATAAGGACATCTCTATATTCATCTCACTCAGCCAGTACCAAAACATGAAAACTTCACACAAAATGCCACTAACTGAAAAAGAGTGTACCTTGTTTAATTGTGGTACTTTTGCATACAACTTTTCCCTTCCAAGTTATGGGACATGGGAAACCTCTATCTCCGAGGACCTCTCTGTCCCAGCTATGGAAGTAGTAATATATGAAAAAGCACAAAGATATGAAGTTGGAACTTTTGTTGTTAAACAAGACATAAGCAAACCTTTATTAACAAATGTAACCAAGTCCTTGTGGAATGTTACCATCAATTTACAATCGCACAGTGTTATCCAGCAATATCTGTCTTGTGCTAATTACTTTATTCCACTAAACATTGGCAGGCATGGGTCAAGCAAACCCTGTATAAGACCACCAACAGTTCCAATAGTCAGTGAAGCTAACGGTAGGTAGACACACTGCTGGGGGCAATCAGGACTGGAACCAGCATCCTCAAATCCATTTATGTAGAGGTGTTCAGAAACAAATTAGCTACCATCAGGCATCTCCTCCATCAATTACATGATGCTACAAAGGAAAGTTTCAAAGCATCAGCTCAGATAAGTGTCTCTATAGCCTCTTTAATGCAATGGATGTCCCAAACAAGAGTCCCAGGACTCCCATACATTAACGGAGGCTATCATAACCTTAGAAAATGACACCTCCTCCACTCTTATGTGCATTCAAGCTCAAATATGGTATTAAAATGTAATTAAAGATATTATCTTCCAGGGCATGGGGATGTATTCCATTAGAAATAGATAATTTATTATTAAACCAAACCAAAAAACCTCCACAGTTAAAACCCTATAACCAATTACTACAATTTGGCTTTGACCCAAATTCATGAACTATTCACCTATCATAGTATCATAGTATCATAGTACCTAGGGTCAGAAGGGGCCTAGAGCAGGCCATCTAGTCTGACCCCCCGCCAATGGCAGGAATGAGTGCCAGGG
>JAGPOW010003316.1:99213799-99235293 GCA_030014935.1 Caiman crocodilus
ATAAAAACTTTTTTTTCTTTCAAACTTCCAACTGGCATTCATATATTGGCTCATGCATGCCGGGCAACGAATTCAGACTTGGGCTGAAGCATAACAAGAACACATTTCATGTTCCTCCTACAAAATATAAAGCTATTATAGACTTTCAGAACATATCTAAGATGAGGAGGGAGATTTTTTTAACTTGATCTCACTATTAGAAATAACTGAGTAATTTTCATTAAAATTTGAAGGAAAAAAAGAAAAGAAAAAAGATCATGAAACAGAAAACAAACATGGAAAACTTCTGACAAAAGAGTAGGTCTGACAAAATTTAAAATGTCAGGTCTTACAAAGGAAAGTGAGATTCTTACAACTATTGGCATCTATATCTGTTCTGCTAATAAGATAGTGTGGTAAATAGTGTAAATATTAGTGGTTCATTAAACAGTCATTGCAAGAGAATACTAGTGGTAAGGGACAAGGAAATAATTAAATTGATGTGGCTACCCTTCTAGTTCATAAGTTGCTTCAGTACCCTGTTGTCCTTTCACAGGTGACCTTTTCAAAAGCCTACCTTTCTGGTGTTTACCCTTTAAATCTGACCAAGTCAAACAAGGGAGGCCCCAAAGTAGCCAGTTGTAACTAGCACCTGTAGTATATCTTTCCCAGCTGATAAGTACTTGATGTTTTTGCTTTTGTACTGTTGAGGAGAATATGTATTCTGACGGAGAAGCTCTGGGAAGCTGCTTATTTTGAGGGAGAGGGTTTGAGTTGATCTGTACTGATATATGGATGTTTCTGTTTATTTAAATAACGAAATGACAGAATATTTGGGAAGAAAAGAATGGGAATTGTCCTTCTTAGATATTTACCTTAGCTAGAATCCATCATATTCACCAAAATGACAAATTTTCATTCACATTTATTTCACAGTCTGATTGTGCTTTGATAACTTTAGAAGACTAGCTGCTCAAATCAAACAAAATATGATCAATTAATAATTTTATAAATAACTACATTTAGTTTATTATTCTTAGGAGCTTATGATCAGTTGCTTGACTATTTTGACAGTCATTAACATTCTTTAATATAGCCAGGCTTCCTGAAAGGTTTGTTTTTGTTGGTTGTTTTGTTGGGTTTTTTGCATTAGTTGTTATGTATGTGGAAATGTGTATCTTTCTTATTTATTGGTTGCTTCTTATTGGCCATTAGTTACTATCCCCCTGCTCAAAAAGGTTCCCATTCAATCATAGATCACAGTCACTTATTATTTAAATAAATAATAGTTAAATAAATGGGCTGTTAACATTCAGAGTAGTTCATGAACTCTTTTTCTCTCTCTTCTCCACCCTTTCCTACTTGCTCTAGTTGAAACTGGTTCATAAACTGCCTTACAAAAAACAAACAAGCAAACAAAAAAACCCTCCTTAATATATTCATAGAAATCAGGATCAGTGTGAGAACAGTATCCATGCATAAAAAGCTAAATATCCAGGCAGAAAAAAACTAAAGTTACAGAAAGTATCATTCACAATGAATAATCTGACTATGCTATAATCAAGATTCAAAGATATCTTATTCACCTGTATAATGCAACAATATTATTAACTGGAAAAAGCCTTCTCAAACCATTTTTTTAATCAAATAATCAAGGAAGCACAAAAAGACCTGATGTATAATACATCTTCCAGTTAGTACAAGATTATCCTCAGCAGCCTAACTTCTAGCTAGTATTTTGTCCATTTAAACAATTATAATAGCCATCTGGTGCTGTTCACATCAATCTTAGGAGAATATTTCAAAGCCTTGCTATCAAGAAGGTTTTTTCTTCCTGATCCTAACCAACATCTTCCATTTTTGTTATTGGGCCTCACTAAATAGTTCCTCTCCGTTGCCGATGATTGCTCTTTCATATATCTGTGAAATATCATTGTGCTCAACTATTTCTTTAGTTACCACTTAACCAAATGAATTACTTACAAATGTACTATAATTGTGATAGTAGTTTTCTAAGTGGTATGATGTGCATCTTAAGTGTGGCAGGCTGGAAAGTGGGCTCATAGGCAGCCCAGCTTGTTGGTTTGAGCCTTGAATGACTCAGGCCAATTGGTAGGGGCATTTCCCTTCCCCACCTATCAGAAGAAGGCAGGACACAGGATTGTCCCACCCTGACTCAGGGGTGTGGTGAAGAAGAGGACCTGAGGTGGAATCAACTCCTCAGACTTTCCCATTGGTGCATTTTCAATCTGGGGGTGGAGCCTCCAGAGGGGATGGAAGCCTGTGTTTAATGAGGACAAGAAAGAAGGGCTGATAGACCTGACCAGCAGGACGGAGCAGTTGCCCCAGAAGCACCTGAGGACACCTCCTCTGAGTGGAAAGCGGGAATGACTGAGTCCCAGCCCCACCGCTGAGGGAGCAGTGATGTTGGTACACAGAGTGGTGCATGGGGGGGGGGTCCAGAAGAAGCTGAAGGGACCCCACAGCTGCACGAGGCAAGACGGGTCCCCCATCCCTGCAAGAGTCAGAAGCCCCAAGGTACATATAATGGTACACAGAGCCTGGGAGGAGCCCCACGGTGTACAGAGTGGTGCACAGGGCCTAGGAAAAGCTGAAGGGATTCCATGGCTGCATAAAGCAGCATGGGTCCCCATCCCTGCAAGAGACAAGAGCCCCATGGTGCACGGAGCAGTGCCTAGGGCATGGAAATAGCTCAAAGGACTCTGTGGCTGCATGAGGCAGCACAGGTTCCCCATCCCCACATGAGGCAGGAGCCTCTTCAGTGCACAGAACAGTGCATGGGGCTGGGAGAGCTGACAGGACTCCGCAGCTGCACAAGGCAGTGCAGGTCCTCATTCCTGCATAAGGCAAGAGCCTTCAGTGCACAGAGCAGTGCACCAGACTTGGACAGAGCTGAAGGTACTCTGTGGCTGCACAAGACAGCATGAGTTCCCATCCCTGCAGGAGGCAGGGGCCCCTTTGTTGCACAGGGCCTAGAGCTGATGAGTCTATGTGGCTGCACAAGGCACGGGTGCCCTTCTGTACACAGAGCAGTGCACAGGGCCTGAGGAGGTTGACAGGCCAGGCAGGTGCATGAGGCAGCTTGGACCTTCCTGCAGAATTCAACAGCAAGATGAAGTGACCATCCCAGCAAGGGGGTAGAGGGAGTGGAAACCCTGCAGCAAACCTAGAGAGAGAGAGAGAGAGAGAAGCCATGTCTACCAGAACTGCTGGGAGTTGTGAATTACCTGAAAAGGGGATTACAGTCCTGAGGAGGGGAGGATGCAAGCATTTCCACAGGGGAAGATGGGCCTTCCCCTTTTTGTGATCAAAGGGAAGCCCCGTGATGAAGAGGAGAAATGCCCCCCTTTGTGGCAGAGGGAGTTAAGAGCCCCCATTCATCAGAGGGTAGCTTTGCAGTTATTGGGTCATGTGAGCTATGTTGCCTAGAGATAGAGTTTCTTATGGTAACCTGCTCTTTCCTTCTTTTAGATGTAATTATTATACCCTTGTTGTTGTCCTTGTTCCTTATATTGTCAAGACCTTTAATTAGCCTGCTAGTGCGTCTGCTAGTGTATTCCCTACTCAATACCTGCTTTCACTGTATGCATTATCTTTATGTGTTGAATCTATTTAATGTAATCTCACTTATGTATTTTTAGTCTATTGTTTAATCCCTGCCAGGTTTTATCTGTTGACCTATTGTCTAACCTAGGGGTCAGCAACCCTGGCATGTGTGCTGAGCATGGCACATGAGGCCATTTTGCTCTGCATGCCACCGCCAGTCTGGGCTTTAGGCAGCTGCTGCCAGCCACGAAGCCCAGGCTGCTCCCAACAGGTACCTCTGGGCAGCTGCAAGCCCTGCTGCAAGCAGCCTGGGATCCATGGTTGGCAGCAGCTACTCAGAGCCTGGGCTAGTTGCAGCTGGGAGGCCGCAAACATCTGCTCCAGGCTCCGGCATTAGCTCCATACTGGTGGGCGCACACATGCCTCAGAGCAGACAGTGGGGGAGTAGCCTGAGGCAGTGCAACCCCAGCTTTTCCCCCACTACATAGAGCTGATGACTGGGCTCCGGAGCCTGACACAGCTGATTGTAGCTAGCCTGGGCTCTGGGCAGCTGTGCCAGGCTCCACAGCCCTAGCATCAGCTCCATGCTGGCAGTGACTGCACATGAACCTTAGAGCAGACAGTGGGAGGGCTGTGTGCCTCAGGCCCTATCCCCACCATCCACTTCAAGTCACGCATGATACCAGAGCCCAGAGCAGCTGTTTGCAGTCTCCTGGCTGCAGCCAGCCCAGGCTCACATAGCTGCTGCAAACCACGGAGACCAGGCTGTTTACAGCAGGGCTTCCAGCTTAGCCCATCTGACTCCCACCTGCTCTGAGCCCAGCCCCAGCCCAACCCCCCACCAGGATAAGGCTGGTGCTGCTCCTTCTCAGGAGTGTTGCACCTTTTGTGGGCTTACGTGTGTGGGGTGAGTGGATGGTTGGGCTGATGGGCAGGCTCCGGGCTGGGGCCTCAGCCAGCTGCCCAGCAGTTCTGGGGAAGCACAAGGACTCTGGTAGAACCAGGGCATTTTTGAGTTGGCCTTTGTCTAGTGGCCCAGGAGCCTAGCTCCATACACCCATGCATCTGGTTCTGTGTGTTAGTCTGCCTCTGTCTGGTTTTGTGTGTCTGTGTGTGCACACATGTGTCTGGTTCCAGAGGTGTGTGTGCCCGTGTCTGTTCTGGGTGTGTTCTCTGTGTCTATGCATGTGGTTCTGTGTGTGTGTGTGTCTGGTTCTCTCTCTACTCTCCTTTTCCTGTCTCTCTCTCTTTCTCATCTCTTTTTTCTCTTTGTCTTATTGCAACAGGCTAAAAAAAAAGAAATACACAACAGCAAAGGCAACATTTATGATTATTAAAAATATTAATATGCAGTACATCCTGACATGTACCCCTCCCTGCCTTTTGTTTTTCTGGCATGCTGGCACTTCGGCATTTTCCAAGGTAGGCACTGTGGTTTTTTTGGCACTCTGACCAAAAAACATTGCCTACCCCTCATGTAACCTGTGTTTTTACCATTGAGTATTTCCTTTCCAGCTGCCTGGTGGTCCTTGCTGAGGGTAAGGGTTGTACACTAACTTGAAGACCAAAGAGAGCCAAGGCCTATACATACACATATCCATATGTTTTGTACATTTATTGACACAGTACTGCAAAATGAAATCTATAAATAGTTAAATATCATTGGGAGTCCCTGGTCTCTGCTCTGCTCTACTCTGCTCTGCTCTGTAGGGAAGGAGATGAGCTGGCTTGAAGCTAAGCAGTCACACTCCCACAGCACACTTACACTTGCTAACATCCCTTCATTTGAAGACGGGGTACCAGCCGTGTACTAGCTGGGCTACATAAGGTAGGCAACAGACCACTGCCTGATAAGGAAGAAATTTCCATCCTGTGGGAAATTTTGCGTTTTGGTAGAGAAGGAAAAATATGTTTGATATAGAAGGAAAGCTAAAAATCCAGAATTTAATGAACATATTATAATATTTTTCTTTTTAAATAAAGGAAAAAAAGAAAGAGAACAACAGATTATATCAAAAGTTCTGTGGGCCAGAGAACTGTCTTGCTACAACTTGGCCAGCTTTCCAGCTCCATGATTGGATTGCTTGACTGTCATGCCATCCAGGGTACTAGGAATTTCCATGGTTGTCAGATATCCTGAGAAGATACCAGCTGGAAAGTCGGCTACCGGACTGCCTGGGCATCAAAAACAGGTCAGCTTGGGTAGCTTGGGGTAGTCCAAAGAGCCAGCCACCTGCTTCCTTTAGTAACTATAGCTATTGGGGAATCAACCAGTTAGAGCAGGAGTGGGCAAAAAATGGGCTGCTTCTGGCTGGCATTGAACTCCATTTCCTAGCAGCCCCTGCCCGCATGGCTAGGGCTGGTTTCCACAGAGACCCCAGCTGCAGCTGCACTATGATAGTGTAAGGCTGGGGTTGCCATTGAGAACGGCTCCAGACACGTTGGCGGGGCACACAGCAGGGCAGGGAAGGGGGCTGCTCTAGAGCCACTGGGATCTTGCAGGAGGAGCAGCTTGGTCGGTTCTTGGGCAGAGTCGTAATCTGCAGCCTGCCTGTTCTGGACAGGCACACTCAGGTAGTAGATAGTGGCTCTGCTCTGGCTGTAACCAAGCAGCCCCTGCCGCAAAATCCCAGTTGGTCTGAAGCAGCCCCCTGCCCTGCTGTGCCCTGCCCTGCTATGCACCCTGCCAGCACAGTTGGGGCCAGGCTTCATGTCAACTCCAGCTTTACACTATTACGGTGCAGCTGTGGCTGGGGTCTCCATGGAGACTGTCCTCAGCCATGTGGGCAGGGGCTGCTGGGAAATAGAGTCTGGCTGCCAGCCGGAGCCAAAATTTTGTCCGCTTGTGAGTTAGAGGCATTGAACCCTGGGAGTGAATACACTCATGAATAAAAGCATGTGCAATCCATTATTTGTGTATCGGAAGGTGAGAAATCTCAAGATGTAGATACAATGATTTAAATATATAATGATATTCTTTTTCTACTGATAGATTTCAAATTTGTCACCATTTGTGAACACTTTGCTCCCATTAGAAAAATATACTAAAACGTAATATCATAATGCTGTTTTTTCTTAGCTTATGAGAAGCTTGGAACCATATGTAGTAAATATATACTGGTGGGAGAACTGAAATTAGTACAATATACACAATTAGATTGTCATTTAGTAATAATAATCATATTCATCTTTAATACCATGTCATATCAGATAAGTTCTATCTCACCGCTGTAGCACATAATGGTGACAAGGTTTCATAAAATAATAATTAAGCAATAAAATAGTTGACAGAGAATACAGGTGTTGTCGTTATCAGTTTAAACATCTTCTTTGGTACAACCTAATTCCTAAGTTTGGGAAATACTGTTTTGCCAAATATTGGCAACATTTCATTTAAATGTCAAGGTTCAACAATTTTATTAATGGCTAAAATTGGTTATTCAACAATTAATATATTATGCAATAAAGTTGCAGAACTGTGCATGTTAAATTACTACGATACAGCTTGATAAGAATTTGTATCAGGCACTTTAGGGAGAAAAAAAAAAAGCAGGAACTACTTGAGAAGATACAAATGTGTGTTTATGTGTGTGTGTGCCCTCACATCCATGCATGCACTGGCAATTACTTTCTTTAGTTTGCCTAGTCTCTTTCTTTCATCCTGTAAGTTTCTCTGCTCTTAGTCCCATGAGGTACTTATGGGCTGCTGCTTCATTTGGGAATGCTATACTATGTTCCTCTGTTTGTTGGTGGCCATTAATATATCAACATTTAACAAAGGTACTGCATGATGGACACTGTAGATCTGTTATAGAAATCTCTGTGGAAAGTTAGGTAAACTTTTCAAAGGGTAATCACAGGGGACACAATTTAGATAATTATACACGAATTTCAAAATTACTAGTCCGTGACCACCTTAGATTAAATCTCTGCATTGAACGTAAATTTGCACTCTAATTTTTTTCCTCTACTTTTGAATGTTATGTGTTATGATATATTTGGTCCTGTTTTGCTATTTCCTAACTGCATTCTTTAGTATTATTTACACCTAGCTAGTCTGAAAAAAACATTATGCTTAAAAATGGTGTTTGAAAGCCTTATGCTTTAGGCATTATTTTAAATAGTAATTCTAGATGATGAAATCAAGACACTCAAAAAACAACTTTTAGCTCAGTTGGTTAGAGTGTGGTGCTAATAACATCAAGATCATAGGCTTGGTCCCTAGTTGGACTAGATGATTTCTTAAGGTCCCTTCCAGCCTTACTTCTTTATGAGAAGTTCTATGAAAAACTTCCAGCAGAGGCATAAGACTCTCCCACAGTAGAAGAGCTGCCTATGGCTTGCAGAAGGGCTTGGTTTCAATGGAGCTTGGTTTCAGCTCTTTTGTGGCACGTGCTGGAAGGCCATCCACTGATCATGTTTAGTGAGCTGGTTAAGTCAACCCCACTGGCTGTCAGTTTCATCAGCTATTCCAAAATGTGTAGCCTGTTGGATGGCAATTTTCTCACTCCTAGCTAAGCAGCTGCCTATCAAACTATGTATTAGATTGTCAGTGTCCTTAAGAGCTGAGTTTCCAACAATATTTTGTAAAATACCTGGAACACCTATATTCTATTTCCATGAGATATGTACACTTCCTGTGTACTGTGTCTGTTTGTGCGCACTATATTACATATTCATTTTTACAATTTATACAGAATACAAACGTGTTCATAAGATCAAACTTACTTCAAGCCATCTAAACTTGAGCTGGGAGTGGCACATGCAAGACTTTGCCACTTACTGGAGGAGGTGCAGGCAACTACAGACAAGTAAGTTGGGAGGAGAGAGGGCTGGTGGGTCTGTGATGGCAGCTGGTGGCTCCATGGGGGTTTCCTGGTCTTGGGTGGAAATGTACTAGGGAGGTGGGGTAGGGGAGTATAGCCTCATCAGGGTTGGAGAATGGGGGAAGGGGTAAGAACAAGGCTCAAAGATGTAGCAAATGGCTGGGATTTCCCAGCCTTGGGGCGGTTCTTTGAATGCAGTCAAGTATTCACTAGATCACAAGATTCACTAATCCTTGCTAGATCGGGTTAATCCTTTATCAATCTAAACTTATTTCATTTCTGAAGTGAACTAAGTTTAGATAGGGCATGACATTTTTAGGGCAACCTAAGCTTTATGAATGTTTGTATGCCAAGCCACTTAGATCACCCTAACTTTGGATCCCAGTCAGGACTGAGGCACTGTGACAGATACTCTCTACTAATAACATGACTGTTCGTATTCATTAGAAGACCTAAGACAAGATAACAGGAGCATGGCTTGGTAGAAGGAAATGAAGACAGAAACAATAAGGGCAGCTTGTAATAGGTATCTATTACATTACAACTCTCACTCATGACCTTTCAAAACCATTTAATAACATGTCTTTGTCCCTGTAAACTTGTTTAAGTTAATTTAAGAGAAGCTTACAACCCTAGTTAAGAAAATCACTGTATTTGAATATATGCCCATATAGACACAATGGTATTTATTTCATTATTTAATGTATGTAGCAATTACAGTCACACATAGTTTCCGTTTTCTTATTGTCATCCTGTAATAGCAGACTAGGTGCTCAAAATGCTGACGTTGGATTTTTTTTGACTAAAGGTAAAATAATTTCTACTAGTGCTGGGTGTCTGGTATGTATGCCCCACATGACTGTGAGAACTACTATTTCCTACAGAATATACATCAATGCCAACATTCTATTTTTTGGCCACACTTACAACATTTAGAGGGATTTCACTAAATTGCAACCAAAACATTTGTGTTTTTTATGTTATCTTATTACTTTGTCTTTCATTTACATGACAATGATCCCCTCCATTGTTTCTTTAATTCTACCTTCCTTTCCAACTGTAAGTGTATTGATTCATTATTTGTGAAATAGTAAAGGATCATTTGAAGGGGAAAAAAAAAACCCTTATGTTGTGTCTTTAATTTAAAAAAAATGCCTGAGGGCCCTATGGGGTATATTAAATCTGTCTCATTGCCATATATCTTGGTGTACATTTTACTTGAAACCAGGTGTTTTGTATATTGAACTTTTTAACACTGCAGGGAGGTAAGTATTCACAGCTGGAGTTTTATGCTTCGCACATTTTCATGTTTCAGAACAAGAAGCAACCCCTAGGAAAACTCCTCTCACATGAAAAGAGGCAGAACAAAGCACTTCTGTATCTGGTGGCAGGACATGGATATGATGAAGTCACAGATCTACGACTTGCATATAAAATAGACGTTAGTGAAACTGAGACAAAAAGTTGCAAGCAATCAAAGTGTGTAGCTTTGCAGCTCAATCACAACCTATGAGTTTGTCACTATAGGGAGGGAGTGTAAAACAAAATCAAAGCTACCAAAGAAGGGAGGCCAACTTTTGTACAATAGTCAAAGTTTAACCCATGTGTACTGTTCGATAATATTGGAAGCTACCATGCATTAACTATGAATTAGTGCTTTAATTGTTTACTACTTGGTATTGTAATATGTTATTAGCATCCATATTACCAAGAAGAAACTATGTTATTAGATATGGAAAAGATCTATTTTTCTCCAATGAAAGAATCATGTTTTAAAAGTAAATACATTTTCATTCACAATAACAAACTGATCTGTTACTGGATGCCACATAGAGATTATTTTATAAATTTAATACCAATTTTTTCACTTAACTAAGTGAAAACAAAAGAATCCCAAAAGAATATTTTCTTAATAAATCTAATCCATTTGACTGAACATAACCATGTATTTCTTTCAAACTCATTTTCTGAAATGAAAATGAAACCTAATAGAAAATATGTTCTGTCAATAGTTAATGTTGAAAGGTAATTCATAAGTTTGGGAAGGAAATTACTTTTTGGTGAAGGGAGGCTGACTTCAGGGGTCACAAAATCTGACTCATCAATGTTAGGATCAGGGAGTTCACTATAATAGTTTGGGCATGCATTATTGTACTCTCAAACTTTCATGTAATTCTATACTGAATAAATTCACAATCCATCAGACTATTACATAAATGGCTATAGTAAATAATTTCATGAAAAAGTTAACAAGATTTTCCTTTATTCTCCTAGAACGGCAAAATCTTATGATCATGAAAATTAAATCTTGAGTAAAATGATGGAGTTCTACTCATCTGTAATGATGTTCTTTCTGCGATAGTAAGCAGGCTGTATCCCTTGTTAAAATGTCATTGATTTGATACATGAAACAGCTGAAGATCCTGTCCAAAGCAGCATTACCAATGAAAATTGTAAGACACACTGAAGTCGATCAGGTTTTTTCTCTCAGGAGAGACTGATTTTTAAATTTGTGCCAACTCCTTTTTGGAAATATGTCCTGTGACAAATTGATGCAGGAAGAGAACAAACAAAATGATAAATAGAGAAATGTCTGGTCATCATTTTTGCCATGAAGTGACATATTGCTTATACTATTTTGCACAAACAGAACTCTTAAAAATGGAAAGGGTGGATTTAAAATGAATAATCTGAACTTCTAATATTAAAGAAAAAAAAGAAAGCCCTTGACAAAATTCTTCATAACTGTATTAAATACAATGAAGTTATATGGGAGACAAATTTGAATCCATACCTGCATGTGCCTAGTTTTCCTTCAGTTCACATGAAAACAGATTATCGTTTATTCTTGAGAAGGGTAAATGGGAGGGCTTTGGGTCAAAAATGCCTGTAACCATGTGTTTAACCTTAATGGATAAAGGATTAAGTAATGTTTCCTTACATCAAGATTGGGAGTGGAAATCACAGAAAGATGAGACATTATCTCAGGATTTCTAAATTGACAAGTTTGGCAAGGACTTTCTGCAGTTTTTGTCTTACAGTTTCATTTTAGACAATTTTAAATTAATCCTTCCACATATGTGAATTATTATTAAGGAAGACATTCACCAAATGCTAGAAGCTCCATAATACTTAAACTGCACAGTTGTACCTTGCAGATGATCCTAGAGGCTCAGCCTGTGGCCATTTATTCTAGCTCATAAGCTGGATGCCTGCTAAAGTCTCCTGGCCCACCTGTGGTTTGAAGAATGGCTTCCTTACTTTCCCAACCCCATAAAGTTCCCACAGTCCAGCCTTTTGTACAGACTTGTTCATGTGCCTGGCTGGGTGAATGTGTGAATGCATTTCATCTACAGATTAGGTATTCAAGAAAAAATAATATAGTCTGCAGACTTTCCTCAGGCAAAACTCTCAATGGGAGTCAGCCTGAGCAAAAACTGCAGGATGAAGCTCAAATTATTTTATGTAGCTCCTGATCTCACTTACATAGGTGTAACTCTGGAGTAATTGCATTGGTTTCAGCAGCGTTATTCTTGCCTGTTATCATTATAAATTATGGCAGAATTTGTCCCATAAACGTTTCACTTTGAGATAATACAGAAAAGTGGCTTATTTTATAGTAATTTTACTTCTAGAATTCCTGTTGTCTTTATTCATCAGCCATTTGAAACTGTTCTTAGGATCTAAGCTCTTGTTGTAGATTTCAGTGAGAGTGAGTTGTAAGGAAATATTAATAATGAGCTTAAATGTAGTTGAAACTGCATCAGATATATATTGAATGATTCTTATAAACTAAACCCATAAAGCAAAAGAACAAACTGATAGGCACTTAACAAAATTCATAGCAGGAAATAAAATTGCTTCTTTTTGACATGGGTTCATCTCATTAAATCTCCAGTGGTCCTGTTTCTGTGGCAGAAGTGATATTTTATATAACAATTACCATCTTCACTTTGGTAAATATCATGGGTCTGTGCAAAAGGACAGCCTCATCTACATAAGACAAGGGAATGTTTCCATAGCATCTGACCCAGAGATCTCTGCATGTGGTTTTCCGAACAAATAAATGGCTGAACTGTCTGAGGAGCACCATTTATTAGATACTCAATGCTCTCTGCTCAAATTTTCAAATATAAGAACTGCTGTCAATCACTAGCAACCAAGAAAGATTTTACTCAGAGAGAATGTCTACAGTGCTAAAATCTTCCCCCCTACCCCACAACTATTTTCACACATGTAAAGATGAGTCCAAATCTGTCTGGATGAACCTTGGATTTTTGCCATACTTATGTGGCTTTTTTCACTGCCAGCATCTTAGTTTTCCTTTTGCTTTTGTTAAAAGAGATATAACAAAATTAAAATTTTTTTAAAGGCAAAGTTATTTTAAATGTCAAAGGTGGGATTAATTGTACAGACCAGTCATCAATGCCTTGTTATGAGTGGGCGGCATGGTACTCCAGGCCTCTTTTTTCACTTCAGTCAGAGATAATTTGAATTTTACCCATAGCTTCTCAGTTTAAATGGATTTTTCATGCCTGCTTTAGTCTCTGGGAAATCGGTGACATGCATAGTCAGAGGGAGAGCCTGACCCTTTGTATCATTGTGTTCCTGGAATTTAAGATTTCCACTTCTGAATAAGGTTTATTTCACCCCTGGTGAAATCACTATAGCTGAGTGCTGTGGCCTGATGAAGGCCATAAAGACAGAATTTTAATCAGTACCAAATGCCACCTCCAAAATAAGTTATGGTGAAATTCTACATATGTTTACAATGCTGATTGTCCTACATACAAAACTTGAAACAAGATGGATTGTTTACACTGTATGGAGTACACTTGCAGCCTTGTAGCTGGAACTTTTGTAAGGGACAAACAATGGGAACATGCAATATAAGAGCTCTTCATCTTAATCTCTTAACTGCACTTTTTGTCAGACCTTGGTAAAAATGTAAGGCCCTACTTAATCTCTCTATTTGGGTAAGTTGGCCCAGGCAGAGTTTGTGACAAAATAATTAAAGCCTGAGGGGGCTTCCAAACAGTATATGTTCTACATTGAATTTCTTTGTTGTGGGTCGGAGGCCAGCACTACAGTTTTACTATTGTATGCAAATACTATCATGTTTGGATACTGTGATTTAATCATTGCATAAGTTGGTTTTGTGAAAGGATTGCAAAGCTACTTATTAGTTAACACCAGCATTATATTAGCCAACAAGTGAAACTGTGAGTGTTGTCTGCAATTTATCATGATAGTGGAAAGGACTTAAATTGAAATGTAGGTTTGAGAATCTCCATGACTACAAATGTGAAAAGGCCCTAACATTATTAGCTTCATAGGAAAAAAGAGTCCATGTTTTTCCCTGCATAAACTTGGCTTATAATGTATTTCTTAACAAGTGTATCATTCGTATAGCTTCACAAAATCAGCCTAGATCTACTAGAAGTCAGAGGAGCTCTATTGATTTATAACCATTGATGATTTGACCCTATGTCTCTTATAAACATAGTTACACTATGCATCATTGTAATTATAACAGACAGTAGTTGTTCAATTAAGCCAACATCTGGTGAAAAGCACTGACTTTGCATGGTAATTAAGTGTTATTTTAAATCTTTTTAAACAAACCTATATTAGACATCTTTGTATTTTAAAAATATCATGACAGGTCTGATAATGCTCAGTCTAAATGGAAAAAACTGTCTTTTACATTAAAAAAAAAGAATGTATGAAGTTTGTAGCATATTATCTTGTTTTGCATTAGCATGTAAGGAAAAAAAGACTTTATTGGTCTGATTCATTAAAAGGCTCAGCTGGCTTCTGGTGTGGTTTTCTGGTGGCAGAAGGATTTTCTAAATATCTTTAGAGGATCCACAACCCCCATTCACCTCAGGTGGCTAAGTGCCAGTCAGCTGGGCCCTGAAAATTGGCCAAGGAAAGGACATATCCAGAATAGGTGTGGCAGGCATAGTCTGGAATGCAGAGCTGTAATAGGCAGAGTTTGGGCCCTAGGTGGCATGGTTGATGTCAGAAGTTGGGCTGGTACCAGGGCCAACAGCAGCAGCAGCAACTGCCTTTCATGTGCCCTTTGTAAGTGTACACTTGAAGCTTGTGCCCCACTTGTACTCTTCTCATTATACTACTGCTCCAGTGTCATGACTCTTCTGGCTCTCAAAGCTGTATTTGATGCTGCGCTCTGCTGGCAAAAACCAGAACTCAGTGCAAATACAGTTTGTCCTTTCCCAAGAGTAAAGGATAGTGACTCTGTTGGCTTGGGATGGGCAATGAAACAGTGTCTTATTACCCAGCAGGAGCAAATCAAGCCCTCACAAACAGGATTCAAGGGCAAGGCCTTGCAAAAATATATATATATTTTCTAAAACAGGAACTGTATTTTGTTGTATAGATTTTCTTTGAGTTTTCTGATAGCTAATGAAGCACAATGCTATGAAAAGCCCATTATAGCATGAAATAGCTGGATTGAATAGACACAGACTTAGAAGCAGACATGAAGTGAAGGCTGATGAGAGGTTATTTATTACTGGGGGATTAACTAGAATTCTGTGTGGGATATTGATCAAGCAATGTATTTTCAACCGCCACTGATGATGTAGGGTATCGTCCCATTATCAGATATTAGAAGTAGACATTGTTGGGGCTTTTTTTAAATGTTAGATAGGGGCAAAAGCAGGGAAGTAGGATGAATACCTTTTAGGTTTCTTTTGGTTCAATTTGCATCTACATGCAAAGTCAGATCCACCTCAGAAATGGAAATCTCATACTCTATGTGGGATGGTATAACTCAGATGATTTTTAAACATTTGTTAAAAAATGCCACTGCACACCAAACACTCAGTAAGAAGAAATCTTTGCTTGTGCCATGGGCACATTTTTTGACTTACTGTCCTCAGAGCTAAGGCAAACATGTGGCTCATTTTGTAGATGAATCAGCAGTCGTGAGGTGTATCTGCAACACCTGGTGTTCCAGTTTCTATTTGTCAGTAACTATAACTGAGACAGTATATTATCTGGTATATTATATCATTATAATAAATGTAAAAAAGTCAGATACTTATTGCTCAGTCATTTATTGCACACTTATCATTTATGCATCCCCATCTAGAGACAGAGAGCCAGGTATGTAGGTGGGATTTAAGTAGGAGTTAGAAACCTGGGTCCAAATCCAACTCTACCTTTCAGTGATAAAGAAGCACTTGAAGAGATAAAGTGTTAAAACCAAATCAAGCTACCCAGGCTGAATTTGGATCGTATTCTCCCCAGTAAGGCATTTGGACCAAAGAAAAGTAGTAGGGAAGAATCTCCACCTTTTAGGTCACGTCTATATATGTGACACTATGTTTCCATAGCTATGTGCTACAGTGATGTAGTGACCCCATGCGTATACACATGATAAGCACCTACTTTGCCATGCTGGCATGCTCCCTCATGGTAACTTACTTTGCATGGCAAAGTAAGTGCTAAAAATAACCATGCACCCCATGTATGGTGCAGTAGCAATGTGACCCTACAGGCACATGTAGCTATATCCTTAGACTAGTTGTCGGGGTACTTTCCCTGAGAGTGGAAGACCTGTATTTTAACCTCCCCTCCTACCCCCTTAGAAGGGGATGTGAACCTACATCTCAGCAAAAAATTCTAATAATTCTAAACATGGGCTAAAAAATGCTAAAAGTGCCCTCCACCTCTCCTGTACAAGCTGGCCCAGTAGGCAGACTGAAAGGAAACATATATGTGACTAACAGGAAAACAAACCAAAAAGAACCTGACTCCATGCTTTAGTGCTGCCTGAAAGGATCTGGCCTATTTCCTTCAAGGACAGAGGTCTAGCTAATGACTATTAAAGACAAAAAGCAGAAACACTATTAGGGACAAGAGGAAGAAATCAGGTCATTTTTGTTGCACTTTCCTGTTACTGAGTGCAAGGCGGGACGAGCTGGCTGGGTTAACCACGCGTATCAGTTGCAAAGAACGGTACTTACTCTGCAGTTGATTTTAGCAGGGTAAAGTTTTATTATGAGGAACTACGAATGCAGGTTATGATGAGCGGCTGCAGGAACATGGAGTGACAGAAGCCACGTTACGGCAAGCTACCACAAACGCACGAAGGCCTTTTTATGAGACGAGGAAGTGACTGGATTGTCACTCGGAGGGTCTCTCTGCCTTCCTGTTCCGCGGTGGGATATATATACTTGGATTCGCGTAAGCGTGCTATGTCATACTGCGGCAAATTTTAACCTATGGCGGCGCATATTGAGTTTACCCAGTGACAAGCTCCTAGCCTATGATTGTTAACCAAGCACTGGACATCTCTGTCCAATTACATTGTGCTGAAAATTCCCCTTGCTCAGCTCTGCGGTATTCCTCGTCTGGCACAATGAGGAAACACGCGGCCTGCTTCTTCCTGTGTTTCTTGAGCTCTGTGACCCTCTCTTTCTCTAATCCGGGAGCCGTGGCCTGCTTCCTTAGTTTTGTGGTCATGAGTTCGTTAGTACACTGGAGCAGTGCTGCTTTAAGCTGTCTGTGAGTTATGCAATCCCTCTCAAACTGTTTGTTAGTACTGTGTCTGATTTCTGTGTCATAAGCATATCACACACTTCTACCTGACAATTTTGAATATGATATCACTTTGGTATTGCAATTTTCTTCAGTACCCTTTTTTCCATGCTGCTAAGAAGGTGCTCTACTAGGTTCTAATATCTCAAGGCTCCTCTACATTATTATTTTCTCTTTAACAGTTAGCCACACTCAAGTGCTTGTATATAAATATTCTTGTGATGGTCTGCTGCTAGACCTGTAAAAACAGTTTAGCTCAAGTTCTATGGTCTTTAAGAGCCCTTTACTCTCAAGTGGAAACTTTTCTTATAACCTGTTTTTTATATGTATTGTCTCCCTCTTTTTTCTTTTCCCCTTGAGAAACTCCATTTCTCTTCTACCACCTCATTTCTTTACCTCCCATCTTCCTTTCTAGCCAATTTTGCCTCAATCATTACATCTTTGCAATTTTCTTTCTACCCCCTAAGTTCTTTCCACCTTTTATTACCCCACCCTTGCACTCTCTTTTTTTTTTCCTACCACTCCATCTCATTACTTCCTTGATAGCCTTACTGGGCATGTCTACAAGAGATACTTTACAGTACATTAGACTAATCTAGTGTGCAATAAAGTGTCACCATATACACATGCACAGGACTTACTGCACAGCAGATTAGGCTAATGTGATGTTTGCTAGTACCAAGAAATACAGGTACAGTACTAGATTAACAATGCATTAGCTATTGCATAGATACTGACTGAGAATAATTTTCTCTTGGTCAGCCCAGGCAGCAGGGGTCTTGCTAGTGCCTGGCTAAACCAAGGGGAAGCTGTCTCCCTACCATGTGGGGGTTGGGGACCTGATGTCCACATTGTTGGGATGCAGCAGTCCCATCTGCTGGGACAGCTCTTCCCCACCCCATGGAGATCAGGACCAGCTCCTATGCCCCTGTCACCCCTGCAGGCTAGCACCTGGGGTAGCCTGGAGCTTCATCTGGCTGCTGCAGGCGGGCAGAGCAGGGCAGGAGCAGCCCTGGAGTGAACTACTTCTGTCCAGAGCAACTATGCTCCTGACAAGCATACATTCACATACATGAAGGGCACAGTTTAATGCCCTTGAATTTTCTGAGAAGAAAATTGCACACACTGTTGTCTGCCCTCTAAGACTCTTGGCACTAGTGTTGTAGTATTGTTATAACTATGATAGTCCAGAGGATATATGAGAAATAAGATTTGTGAGTTGAGATCATATGTGCCATTGGATAAACTGTTGTGCTTGTTATCCTTGTAAAAATTATTAGAAATGTAAAAAATATAATTTTATTGGTCAGACCATAGGTCCATCAATAGCAATATTCTGCCTAACACAGTGTAGATGCTGAGGAGTAGGTGCTGAGGAGGGTGAACAGGGCATATGCAGAAGTTCTCATGCCCTGCTAATCATCCCCCCTCATCATGCCCCTCTGCCATTGCAGCTTCCAGAGTTCAAATGTTTAGGAAATTCTGATTCAGAATTCATAATCAGAATTCAATTTTGATCGTATTCAAAACCTACTCATGGATTTTGCTTCCAAGGATCGGTTCAATCTTCTTTTGAACTGGATTAAGCTATCAGACTCCACAACTTTTTGTGCCAAGAAGTTCCACAAGGTAATTACTTGCTCTATGAGAAAAAGAAAGAAAGAAAAAAAAAATCCTTTTGTATTTTTTTTTTAAATTACTATTTAATGGTTTCATTTTATGTCCCCTAGTTCTGGTGAGATACACTAAATAATAAATTCCTATTTATTTTCTCTGCACCATTTAATATTTGTAAATGTCAGTCATGTCTCCCCCCAAGTGCCTCTTCTAAGCTGAATCCTCAACTTCAGAGTTCAATGATGTGAGAAGAAAATTTAGAAAAAAATTCAATACAGAAACTTTTTTATGGAGAAGGTATTTTGGGACCAGCACCTGCTGGTGACAGTCATAAAACAGGGAATTGTGGATTGTCTTAAACTCATCCCTTTCATTAACAGGAACAAGCTTCATCTATAGACATGATATGCACCTTTTAATTCTCAGTTTACCAAATACCTATTTGAAATTTTATACTGAGCACATCAAAATGTACTACCTGAATAATTAACTGTAGGTAAGTATTAGTATGGCCTGAGCAAAATCAGGCTGAGGCTTCTACTTCTTGGGACCTAGAAATCAATTGTGTTTGCCCTTGCCAAATTTAGTGGTCCTAAAGATATAGGATTTGTCACCACAGAAAGGACTGGATATTAAAACACCTTCTGTTAATAAATGGAGAAATTCTTACTGTCTCCAGTGAGAAGCTTCATGCTTTGAAGTACACTTATGAAGAGAGATATATGAAACAAATCAAATGATTTTGGTGGGGGAAAAATGTTAGGATTATCTAATGAAGTGATTCTCAAGCACAGCACACTGGGGTGCCTTAATATCTTTCAAAGGTACCAAGGGGTGCTTGCGGTGTTATCTCTGAGTGCAAACATGATTCCCAAGATAAACCCAGGGACTTTGATTAGGAATCTAGTGTGTTAAAAACATTCTGACTTGTGTTCTTTCTGAATTCTTTGCAACAGAAAAATTTTTCTATTACTTTTCAGTAGTCAAAAAATGAGTGAAAACTAAGAGCTGGCATTTTTTTTCTGAATGATGCCTTGGGTCTAATGAAGTTGAGAACCACTGATCTAATGGCTTTATGCTGACAAAATACTTCAAAATAAGTTATCCATGAATCAGGTGTTTAATGTTTTTTTGCTAGTCCCAGGAAAAACAAGTGCTATATTAAAACTGTATTATCTACAGCACAATAGCTGCAGAAATCTACTTTACCAGAGCTGCAGAAAACAGATTCAGCAAGCTGTTGAATCCGGGACAATGTATATGGCATAAAAATCCTTGTGTAAGTGCATGTTGTTCACTATCTCAGTAAAAAAATAACAGTTGTTGCAAGAACTGACCACTGTTGACTTCTCATTTGAGTGGTTCTTGGCTCATTCATGCATAACAATTAGAACATGCCAATGGCTGTCTTTGTAAAATCTTCCCATTTTGAAATGATTTTGTGTTCAATAATTCAAAAACATTTCAGAAGCAACTTATTCCTTCTAATGCCCAATATTGAATATATAAAGCTTGTTTACATGTCACCATACAGTGATGTTGCTATGGTGCCATGCTTTAGTACTTCCTTTTGGACAGTACAACATGGGTGATCTGCAGAGGCCTGCTATGTGCAGAGAGTGTGCCACTACGGTGATGTAGCTGGGGATCATGTGTAGATATACATGATTGCTGCATCACCATAGCATGCTGTACAGTGCAGGGCAACATGTAGATGCGCCAATAGTGAAGCAAACCCACCTCTAATGTAACTCTTGCAGTTTCAGAGAAATTACTGGAGATGAATCTGATCTAATATCATAGAATCATAGAAAATTAGGAGTAGAAGGGACCTCAGGAGGTCACCTATTCCAACCTCCTGCTCAAAGCAGGACCATCCCCAATTAGATCATTCCAGCCAGTGCTTACTGGCCTTACAGTGGGCCTTACATATTTATTGCTCTTTTTATTTAAATAATAGTTTCCAGCATGTGTTCCATAGATCACATTTGCATATCATCTTATGCAATAGAAAAAAAAAATCTCTCTAGACTCCTCATGTGAAATTTTGCCTTGTTGTAGCATGTAGGAGTTGCATGACTTCAGTTACTTCTACAAAGCCAGGAATTTCCCCTTAATTTCAACAGAGTTGGGATCTAGCAAATCTTTTAGTAGGATAGATTTGTTTGTGTGTAATGTTGAAAAGGAAGGCTTACATTTCCTCTGTAAGTCACCAATACTATGAGATCACAAAATTATTTTTCTCTCTTTCTTTCTTTCTTCTAAGATGGCTGCTGCCAGGTGAAGCCCTTCAGAGCTCCTGCAGCTCGGGTGCCTTTTCTGCATTCCCTGAACTCCCCCTTTTCCTGCCCCCACCCCCCCCAAAACCCTTGCCTTCCCCCCCATCCCTGGGGAGCCCCCCCAACCCCTTTCCCCCGCTTTCTGGGCGTTTTTCCCCTGGGCTCTGGCAGCTCTGTTTGCTTCTTCGCCTCCCCCACCCCTGCCTGAGTTCTCCCTGTGACTCCTGTTGCCTCCCTCCCCCAGGGCCCCTTACCTTGCTCTCCCTGCCTTGGGGCTGGCCCCCATCAGGCTGAGTTTGGGGCATTTTGAGGCCCCTCCCAGTCCCCGGCCTCAGCTTGAGGCTTTTTTTTTTTCTCCTCTCCCTCCTGTGGGAGAGTTAACCCTCTCCTGCTGGGATGCCTGCCAGCAGCCAAAGCACTTGGCATGGGGATGTCTCAGCGGACCTTCCCCTCAGCCATGGCATGCGGGTGCATGCCTCTCTCTACGTCACAGTGGAGGACTGCGCCAGTGCTCTGGTGGACCTGCTAGGATGCCGTAGTGTCCGGTACACTTCCTGGGTTAACTCGGTGCCCGTCATCTACCTGAGCTCTCCCAACCTGGTGAGGGAGGTGTGCGCAGCGGGGCTGGATGTCTCGGGGGTCCACCACTTGGTCA
>JAGPOW010003316.1:99235393-99254610 GCA_030014935.1 Caiman crocodilus
CAACCTGGTGAGGGAGGTGTGCGCAGCGGGGCTGGATGTCTCGGGGGTCCACCACTTGGTCACGCCCCTGGAGACCCTGGCGGTGTGGGTGGTGGCCTCTAATGTGCCCCCGCACCTGTCCAACTGGACCCTCACCAACGTGCTCGAGCGCTACGGGGTCCTCGGCAGCCCCTGGCGCAGGCTGAGCATGGGAAGCAGGGACCCCAAGCTGAGGCATGTCCTGTCCTTCTGGAGGCAGGCATTTATGCTTCTCAGGGGGGACACGCAGAGACTGCCTCCCTCCTTGACCTTTAGGTCCGGTGGGAGGTCTTACGTGGTGTATTTCTCCCAGGGCGGGAATTTATGCCGCCGCTGCGGCGGCAGCTCCCACCTGGCTGCCCAGTGCCCATTGGGACAGTCGGCCAGGGCACCGGCCGCTGCCCCCGCCCAGGAGGTTGGTGCATCCACCTCGGGAGCGGGACCGTCCTCAAAGGGTGGGGCTGGGGAACCTGCCAAGCCCTCCTCTGCCACCTCTCCATCCGAGGGGCTTGCCCCCCCCGGCAGTGACATGCCGCCCAAGGGGGGACCTGGGACATCTTCCCAGGTTTCTCCTGCCCCTGTCCTGGCCAATGCCCCGCCCAGTGGAGGGGCTGGGGAGTCCTCCCGGCCCCTTCCTGCCCCTGTTCTCCCCGGGGCAGCTAGCATCTCGGGCGTGGGGGCCCCGTTGGGTGGGGCACCCGAGACCCCCCCTCCACCTCCTTCAACCCCTGCCTCAACCAAGGCGGTGGACCTGGAGGTAGTGACCCCCAAGCAGCCTGGCCAGCCCCCTACGGGGGAGGTGCCAGCTACCCCCAAAAAAGCAAAGGATAAGAAGAAGAAAAAAGGAGCAGTTAAAGGAGCTCCTGCCCCTTTGGGGCCTGTCTCAGAAAGCACCGGGGAAAAGGCAGCCAGGGAACCTGAGCCCGCTCTGCCCGTCCCTCCGGAAACCCTGCCGCCTAGGCCCGCAACTGAGGGTGTCCCAGAGACGTCCGGCAACCCCTCACCCCCATCCCAGCCAGCGGGGCCCTTGAGCAACAAAGCGGGGGAGGAGTGCCTGCCTCCCAGGCAGCGGCAGGTGGGGGAGATGGTGGAGAGTCCCGCCGCCCCGCCTCCCGCTCCCCTGCCTGCCGAGGCCGACGGGGAGGAGGAGATGGAGTGCCAGCCCTTGGAGCGCCGCAAGCGGCCCTGGGAGTGGGACAACATCTGCCCCCCAAAACGGATGGGATCGACCTCCCCAAGACAGTGCTTGACCCAGATAGATAGGGGGGCCTGCTAGGGAGCTTGGTGGTTGAGGGCACCTTCGCCAGCCTCACCAGGAAGTCCCCTCCCAGGGTACAGCCCCGCTGGTTCTTGATCGGCAATATCCACCTGCTTCTGGAGAAACCCCCCTGGGTGGCCCCCAGCTATGGGGGCATCCTCAATCTAGACCAGACCAAGGGCCAGAGAAACGTGGCTGAGAGCATCTGGCAGTGGTGCCCAGACCCCGTGCAGTTTGTCCGTGCCGTGAGCGCCGCAGCGAGGCTCACGCACTGGGACCCAGGCACACATCAGCATGCCTTCTGGCTTGAGAAGCTGGTGACCCAGGTGAGGGAGGTGTGGGGCCGAGACGGGCCTGCGGAATAGGGTAGGGCAATGCTAGGCATCCCCCTGTCTCCACAATTTTTCTGCCCAGTACCTGTCACCCTCTCTCCCACCCGTACCCTGCCTACCCTTCCTCCCACTTTTCCTGTTCATGGTGGTCACAACTATTGCCTCACTGAACACCAACGGCTGCAGAGACCCAGTGAAGCAGACGGCCATCCTGGAGGGCCTGCAGCAGAAGCGCCTGGCGATCGCCTTCCTCCAGGAGACGCACAGCGACGTCTACGTTCAGGCCTCCTGGCACGCCGCCTGGAGAGGCTGCATGTTCCTGAGCCACGGCACCAACCTCAGTGCCGGAGTGGCAACCCTCCTCTCGCTGCAGCTGCGGTACGACACAGTGGTGTCGTGCAAGGTCATCCCCGGCCGCTTGCTGACCGTGCACGTCACCCTGGCACACCAGAGCCTGCTCCTGGTCAACATCTACGCGCCCACTGACGGGAGAGAGAGAGTCACCTTCCTAGAGACCCTGGGCGAGCTCCTGAGTGACGCCAGCGAGAAGGACAACCTGCTGCTCGTGGGCAGGGACTTCAACTGCATCGTCGACGCGCTGCTTGACCGGACGGGGCCGGAGCTACACCTGCCTTCGGCCTGCAAGCTGCGGACCGTGCTGGAGGCGGCGGACCTCGTTGACACCTGGAGGGTCCTCCAAGCTGATGCGCGCCAGTACACCTGGGTGAGGATGAGCGCCAGCGGGCTCGCCATGGCCCACCTCGACCACCTTTACCTCGGCCAGCACCACCTATTGCTGCTGCGCTGCAGCCGCATCGTCCTGTTGGGCCTCTCGGACCACGCCTTAGTCTGCTGCGAGCTGAGCCTGCTCGGCAGAGCACGCAAATGGCCCCCTTACTGGTGCCTCAACATCAGCCTGCTGCAGGACACCAGCTTCAGAGACTGCTTCACCCACCTCTGGAGGAGCTGGGAGGCAGTGTGGGCAGACTACCCCTCCTGGCGCCTGTGGTGGGACGTGGGGAAGGTGCAGATCCGGGCCTTCTGCCAGCAGTATGGCCAGCTGGCGGCGAGCGAGCTCCGCTGCCGCACCCAGGAGCTGGAGGAGGACATGGCAGAGCTCGAGGTGGCCCTGCTCCATGCCGGCAATGATGCGGCGCTCCTCGAGAGCCTCCGCTCCTGCAAGAAACACCTGCGAGAGCTGGCGGAGGGTGCGGCCCGCAACACGTGGGTCCAGGCCCACTGCCAGGAGCTGGCGGAGGCCGACGCCCTGACCGGCTTCTTCTTTGGCCTGGACAGGTGGCGGGCCACGGCCAAGACGTTGGACCACCTCCGGACCCCGGAGGGCCAGCTGCTCACGGACCCAGGAGAGGTGGGGGAGCACGCCGTTGCCTTCTACCGGGACTTGTTTGCAGCCAAGCCTGTCTGTCCACGGGCCACCCGGGAGCTGCATCGGGATCTTCTGTGCCTGGGCACTTCACAGGTCAAGGCCCTGGAGCGCGAGCTCTCCCTGGCAGAGCTGGAGGCCGCGATGGGGGGGCTCGCCTCAGGCAGGGCCCCGGACCTAGACGGCCTGCCTGTGGAATTCTACAGAGCCTTCTGGCCCCTCCTTGGGCACAGCCTCCTCCGTGTCTTCCACGAGAGTCTCGCCGCCGGGACCCTGCCCCCCAGCTGCTGCTGAGCCGTGCTCACCCTGCTGCCCAAGAAGGGGGACCTCAGCTGCCTGAAGAACTGGTGGCCCGTCTCCCTCCTGTGCGCCGACTACAAGATCCTGGCCAAGGCGCTGGCTAACCGCCTCTGCACCATCATGGCCTCCGTTGTCAGGCTCGAGCAGAGCTACTGTGTGCCGGGCAGGACCATCCAGGACAACTTGTTTCTGCTGCTGGACCTGCTCATGGCTGCGGAGCTTTTCAGCCTCAACGTTGGCATCCTCTCCCTGGACCAGGAGAAAGCCTTCGACCGTATCAACCATCGGTACCTGCTCGGTACCCTCGAGGCCTTTGGCTTTGGGCCACTCTTCACCGCGGCGCTCCAGGCCCTGTACCATGATGCTTCCGCCCTCCTCAAGGTGAACGGTGCACTGTGCTCCCCGTTCCCTGTGTGGCGCAGCATCCGCCAGGGCTGCCCCCTGCCAGGCATGCTGTACGCCCTGGCCATCGAGCCATTTCTGCACGCGCTGCGACGTCGCCTGACCGGCCTCGCCCTGCCACCGGCGCCGGGCCCAGTCGCTGGCCCCCCGCTGCAGCTGACGGCATACGCGGATGACGTGACTGTCTTCCTGGGCAGCCAGGAGGACGTGCGGGCCCTGGTGGACTGCCAGCGTGCCTACGAGCTTGCCACCTCAGCCTGCATCAACTGGGGCAAGAGCGATGCCTTCCTGCTGGGGACGTGGGCCGGCGTGCTGCCTCTGGACCTGCCGGGAGGCCTCGCTTGGCACTGGGACGGCCTCAAAGCCCTGGGTGTGTTCCTGGGGCCGCCGGCCTTTGCGGCCTGCAACTGGGAGGGCCTGGCGGAGGGAGTGGAGGTCCACCTGCAGCGCTGGCGCTGGTGCCTGCCCGCCCTCTCTTACCGCGGCTGGGTCCTCGTGGTCAACAACCTGGCGACGGCCACCCTGTGGCACCACTGCACGGTGCTGGACCCTCCGCGGAGCTTCTGGAGAGAGTGCAGCGGCTCCTGGTTGACTTCCTGTGGGACGGATGCCACTGGCTCCCCCGAGCCGCCCTCTACCTGCCCACCGGGGAATGGGGTCAAGGCCTGGTCGACCTGGCCAACCGGGTGGCCGCCTACCGGCTGCAGGCCCTCCAGCAGCTCCTGTATGCCAAAGGCCACCTCCCGTGGCGACAGCTGGCGTGCCGGTTCCTGTGATGGGTCAGGGGCCTCAGCTTGGACCGGGAGCTGTTCCTGCTGGACCTCGCTTTCCTGAATGGGGCGGTCCTCTCCCTGTTCTACAGCAGCGTGGTGCGGGCCTGGCAGGCGGCCTTCCAGCTCTGCCCCCAGGCCAGGCACCTGTGGTTCCTGCATCTGCTTTGGGAGCCGCTGCTCTACAACCCGGCCCTGCAGTGAGTCGTGCCGAGCCTGGCCTCCGCCGGCCTTGTGGCGGCCCTCATCGAGGCACGCATCATCCGCCTGGAGCACTTCCTGGACCCTGCTTGGTCAGCGTGGCTGTCCCTCGAGGTCCTGGCCACCCAGCTGGCACTGCACTCCGTCCACACTGCGGGCCAGCTTCTGCAGACCGTCAGGGGTGCCTTCCTGGTGAAAGCGGCGACCGCCCTGGAAACCCATCTCCAGGCTCGCTGGACTCTGCCCACCACGGATGCCATGCTTGACACCTTCCCGCTGCTGCCTGTCATCCCCGCGGTCCCCGGCAAGCTAGCCAAGCAGCCTGACATGATGCTCAGGCTCCCGGTGCCCCCCAGCAGCGAGACGGGCTGCCCTTTTGGTACCCTGCCCCACAAGGGCCTCTACCTGTGGGTGATGTGAGCCCAGCATGCCCGGGTGCTGGCTGACCGTCCTGACATCACATGGCGGCAGCCCCTGGTGCAGCCCGGGACCCTGGTGTGGTGCACGCTATACAAGGCGCCCATCACCAAGAAGACCGGCGACCTGCAGTGGTGACTCGTGCACGGCATCCTGACTACCAGCACTTTTGTTCGCCACCTGGACCTGGCGGCCTCGGCGGCCTGCCCCTTCTGCCTGGGGTGCTGGACGAGGACATATTCCATGCGTTCCTTGATTGCCCCCGGCTGCAGCCGCTCTTTGCCACCCTGGGCACACTGCTTCGGCTGCTGGGCCTGGACTTCTCCGACGACGTTTACGTCCGCTCCTTCCCCTACCAGGCATTGGAGTGGGCTGAGGTCAGCCTGGCCAACTCTCTGCTGGGCCAGGCCAAGATGGCCACCTTGAAGAGCTGGCAAAACTGGCTCGCCGGGACTGGGATGGTCGACGACCTGCAGGTGTTCCGCTTCCTGGTGTGGGCCCACCTCTCCCTCGAGTTTGAGTACACAGTCCTGTGGCAGACACTGCTCACCTTTGAGGAACGCTGGGCCCTCGAGGGGGCGCTCTGCTGAGTCGAGGCAGGGCGCCTGCCCCTTGCCCTGTAACACCCCTGGCTGCTCCAGCTGCGGCGATGTGTCCAGCGGGCCGAAGCCTCAGACTGTGCTTCATGCGGGTCGACCGCTGAGAACCCCCTTTGGGGGTCTCCACTGGCAGAACTTTAAATGTGTAAATATGTAAATAGTCTGTTGGCTCGCTAGGATGGTTTTTGCTCAAGAGTGTATGGGCAGGCCTTGCAGGCCGTGAGCCCAGGACCATGTCTGTGAGGCCCAGGTGTTCGGGCCAGCCTGTAACTACCCTCTAGTCCCGATGGGTCACCCTCCCTGGAGTAAATGCCTCTTAAAAGTCAAAGTCAAAAGTCTTTCTTTCTTTTTCTTTCTTTCTTTTTGTCTTTTTAATTCATTTATTTGTTTTAATTTTTTTGTAAAAGGAAGCTTTTGTTAACATAGCTTTTGAAGTGTAGAAATCATTGTCACAAGGTGTTGTGGCATCTGACACTTTAACCAGATTCAAAAAGGGATTGGAAAAATTATTGGAGGTAAGGTAATTTAGTAGGTATTGAGCATGAAAATTAGGGGTACAGCATCTGAATATGAACTTAGGCCCTAAATGCTGGAGGCTGCAAGTGGTAGAGGAACAGTGGAAAAAAATCCTGATCATACTCAGTTCATTCTACTGTTCAGCATCTACTGTCTGCCATTGCATGGCACAGGATACTGGGCAAGATGGACTTATGGTCAGAACCAGTAAATGGCAGTTGTTAAGTTCTCATGAGTGCATGCATATGTATTTAGAATTTTTATGTATCACCACATACTAATTTGCTTGGGAACTTGTATAACTCTTACATTAGCAAATGGTTCAATAGTCTTTTCTAGAAGTATATGAAAACTAATATTCCTGATCATGATGCTACATATATTTTGAGGATTTTCATTTCATTTCAGAAAACAGTACCCACAAAAATAATGGAAATGGTATAAAAATAATTGGAGGTCAGTAGATAATGGGGATTATAGTCATACTAGGCCATTGCTAAATCTTTACTGATGTACTGTACCCTTCTCATGTTTTTAAGGCATAATTGTTTTGTAGCCCAAATGTATTCTAATTCTTCTAGTAGGGAGATAGATTTCTCTGAACAAATAAAAAGAGCTGTCAAAAATGTGATTGCTTCTAATTTTACAACCGTGTAATGGTTTGAATGAAAACATAAGTACCTGTCTGAGTGAGTGGATTTTCTTAGACACTGAAGCTGAGAGTTATTTTCTGATCATCTGAGTAATATCTCAGAGAAAGGTAATTGGCCATCAATTTTAACTTCCATAGGGAACTTTATCGACCAATTCAGGTTGTTTAAAACAAGTTGACACTTTATAAGAGTCATAGCTGTAGTGCCAAAGTACACAAGTGACATCTACTTATCTTAAACCTAATTTCAGAGTAAATGTGAATATAAGGGAAACTACATATTTAAATTAGTGTAGCCTCAAAAATGCATTAATGGTGGTTGGAAGTCTGTTGTCATATTGACAGCTATCAAATATTTTCAGAATGACAGACGAGTCAACTGAAATTTACAAACTAGGGTAGGGAGCCTCAGACGGAAAGGGCAGTTTGTTACAGGAACAAAACTACTGTTCTTAAGAAAGCTTATAGTTTCCTTCTCCAAATCAATTTTCCTGTTAGACATTTTTTCATTAGTTTTTGTATTTAGAAATAATATTGATTGTTTACTTTTTTTGCCCTTTGTTATGACTACGTGTCCATCCAAACTTTTTGCTCTTCAATCTTTGTTTTGGAAGGATATAAGGAGATAATCCATCTATTTTAATACAGTACATATGCAAGCCACTTGACTGATGACACTTTTTTTAAATGCAATAAATCAGAAAATACATCTTGAATTATTGGATGTATATAAAACATGAGTGTGTACGTCTTGTCTTTCTCAGTACTGGCAATGCTGTTTTTTTTAGTATTTCATTGATTAATGAAAACAAGATCACCTATATTTGGATAAAATAAAATAAAGAAGTACTACAAGAAGAATTGTCCTTTATTTTTATTGTCCTTTAAAAGAATGTAGGTATTGTAGTACTTCTTTATTTCCACCACAATGGTCAGGAAGAAAGATTTATAATGGCAAATAAAATCTAAAGGTTGCAAATAAAATTAAATTGTTTTATATAATGGCATTACTTAATATTTACATGCATATATTTGTGTCATTGGCATGAGAATTGAGTCCACTGCTGAATTGTTATCTTTTTGTTAGTTGTGGGTTTAGCATGTTTATACACACTATATACAGTCATATGAGTGAAAATATATTGGTAGGGAAAATCCCACAGGTTCCCCAAGGTTGTGCATGTAAAGAAAAGAAAATCCTTTTAGAAATGTAAAGCAATGAAATAAACATTAAAAATAATAAAACCAGATACATTAAGATATTAATTTATTCATGAGTGAGTCAAGTGAGCTACTCCTCAGGGCATAATTTGTGATGTCACTTTAATTCCAAAAAGCATGGCAGAGAAAAGCTCAAGAAATTATGCATAGTATAATAGAAAACAAAGAATTCATTCACAGGCTGGTTTATACTTTGGAATGAAATTCATTCCAGAAGAAGAGGTTAGGACCCTGTTTCAGTAAGAAATTCTCTACATACATGTCAATGTTCTGTAACAAAAATAAGTGGCTTCATGCCATGCCAAAGTTTTGGGGAAAGGGAAACTGATTGAAAAATCAAGAGGAAGGCTATGTTTTGCAGGCATAAAACCTTTAACCTTTTCTTTTCTTATTCTCTCCAATGGTCATTCCATGCTTTCCTTTTGTTACTTATTTTCTTTTTCCATGTAGTTTTCTGAATTTGGTGCTTTTACTATTTCTCCAATTCTTCTTTCACAGTTCAGTTGTTTTTGAGCCACACCTAATGGTGCATCTGCTCTTCTATTTGTATGTAATTTGTATGTCCAGCAATGTCTGTTCTACCAACAGTAGCTAAGTGTAGCAAGGAATGAGGGGTCTCATGACCATCACTTCTTTAAATGCCACTCAGTTCTTAGCTCCCATCTCCTTTGTGCTTTGCTTTTTCTCTCTCTCTCTGACATATTTTGACCTCATCTACACCTCATGGCTTTTTGCCTATTATTTCTCCTTTACTGACCATTAGGGCTGTGCAAAATTTCAACAAGTGTTTTGTTTCAAAGTTTCAAAAGTTTTGAAATGTTTCAATTTTTGAAGTAGCATGGTGGTGGGAGAAAAGGGAGAGCTAGTGGTGGAGCTGCTTCAAGCACAGCCCTGGACAGTGGCTCTCCCCTGCCTCCCACCGCCAGGTTCGGCTTTGTGGTTCTGTGGAGCCTCCCACCACTGGATTGTGCTCACCAGGGCTGTGCTCCAAGCAGCTCTGCCACTGGTTCTCCTGCCACCCTCTGCTGTTGGGCTGAGCTCCATGGGGCTAGTGGAATCACTTGGAGCATAGCGCTGGTGAACACAGCCTGGCAGCTGGAGGCTCCACAGCCCCATGGAGATGAGCCTGGTGGTGGCTGGTGGTGGCAGGAGGTAGTGGGGAGCCAGTGGCAGAGCCAGTGGCTTTCCCCCACCTCCCACCACCAGGCTGAACTCCTTGGGACTGGTGGAGCCACTTGGAGTGTAGCCCTGGCTCCAAGCACATTCCTTGCGAGCACAGAACAGCAGCTGGAGGCTCCACAGCCCCATGGAGGTAAGTCTGGCATTGGGAGGCAAGGGAGAGCCATTGGCCAGCGCTGCACTCTGAGCAGCTCTGCCACTGGCTCTCCCCCACCTCCCACTGCTGGGCTGAGCTCTGTGGGGCTACGGAGCCACTCAGAGCATAACCCTAGATCTCCTCTGCCTCCCACTACCAGGCTGCACTCTGTGGGTCTCTGCAAGACCCACAGAGTGGAGCCTGGTGGTGGGAGGTGGGGGAGAGCCACTGGCTAGGGCTGTGCTCAGAGCCAGGGCTGTGCTCCAAACAGCTTCTCCACTGCCTCCCATCGCTAGGTTCAGCTCCATGGGGCTGCAGAGCCTCCAGCCACTGGACTGTGCTCACCAGAGCTGTGCTTGGAGCCAGGGCTGAGCTCCAAGAAGCTCCACCAGCCCCATGGAGCTCAGCCTAGTGGTGGGAGGCAGAGGGAGAGCCAGTGGCAGACCTGTTCAGAGTGCAGCCCTGGTGAGCACAGCTCAGTGGCAGGAGGCTCTGCAGCCCCATGGAGCTGAGCCTGGAGGAAGGTGGTGGGGGGAGAGCCACTGGCCAAGACTGCTCTTGGAGCCAGGACTGCACTATGAGTGGCTCCGCCACTGGCTCTCCTTCCACCTCCCACCACCAGACTGAGCTCCATCGGGCTGGTGGAGCCACTCGGAATGCAGCCCAGTGGCAGGAGGTGGGGAGAGCCAGAGCTGTGCTCCAAGCAGCTCTGCCAGCCCCGTGGAGCTCAACATGCCCTCCCAGTACTGCCAGTCTCCTCCCAGGGATGCAGACCCCCAGATCTACATGCAAGATGACAGGAGGCTGCCACTGCTGCCTGGGACCAGCAGCAGCAGCAGTCTTCCCAGAACTGGCAGCCTCCTGTCATCCTGTGCACAGATCCAGGGGCCTGCACACCTGGGAGGCATCTGGCACAATCTCTGGGTCTGTGTGTAGGATAACAGGAGGCTGCCACTGCTGGCAAGTGACACATTTTGCTTTTGCATTTTGAGGTGCAGTTTCTGAGAAAATCCTTACACCTATCTCCTTGAAACTTGGCAGGCTTCATGACCTCAGAAGGGGCTACCACCTCTACAATTTTGATCCAAATCTGGCAAGAAATGACAAAATTATAGGCATTTTCTTGACTCCCATTATAGACTATGGGTGAAACGTTGAAACACTTCAAAACAGTGAAACAATTTTGACAAAATGAAACAGAACAGTGTTTTGAAATGAAATAAAACAAAATGATTAAATGAAACACTGTTCCTTCAAAATGGCAAAACAGAAAACAAAATGAAACAGTGCTGTTTCGCACAGCCCTACTAACCATTGCCCCATCAGGATATTATGATGCCTTACAATTTTATTCTACTTCACACTTTCTCAAGCTCTAGTTCCTGTTCTCTCATGTTTGTTGTTCTAACCTACAATTATGTCTGATTTATCCGACATACTTCATGCATAGTATTTTCCCACGTACTATGTTGACAGATAGGGCTAGGGGGGAGGCAACAAGTTTTACTGGAAGAAGCAACATGTTACTTCAACCAGCTTCACAGCATCTGTATAAATCGGGTGCTTCTCTGGGGCATTTGGCACTTTCATCTAAAGCAGATTCAATCAGCTATTAAAGTGTCAAAAAAGCACCACTAAAGTGCCTGAGCGATGCAGACAGGTCCGACTAATATAATACCTCTTCTGGGCTTGTGTTGGGCTTGGCATGGGAGCATGCTGAATTTAAAATAAAGGAAGCACTCTTGGTTTGTTTTTTAACACACCTGCAAGATTTTTATCTTGTATGTTATCACATAACCAATTGTCCACCTATTCTGAAAACTCATCCAAAAAACCAACCAAACAAAAAACACTTCCCTCTATTGATTATACCAATCTCTCTCCAATATTTATACCTTTTTTCTTTTATACATCATTTCATTTTTCCTCTTTTTATATTAAAAATTTTACAAAGTTACAATGAAATAATATTTAAAATAATACTGTATATCCTGTTTCCTTAAGTATACTTATATACTCTCCAGACTTTCTTTTTCAGGAATTTATTATATATTGTTTCTTTACTATATCTTTAATTTAATGAGGTGCATGTATAACAAAGTCAGAACTATCATAGCAAATATTGTAATGGCAGTTAATGGAAGTAAGAATACTTCCAGGTTTCAGAAAACAAGTTCCAAAAACCTATATGATACATGGGGTATAACTTTCCGTATTTGCCAAAAATTGTTCATTGTCATCATTACTGTTGTTGGTTTGGTTTGGTTTGGCTTGGCTTTTTAATATGGGTTTATTTATTTATTCAGCCATTTAGTTTATATTCCACCCTATCCAAAAAGGCTTAAAGTGTCCTTTATCCATACTATTTTTTTAATATTTACAATTGTTCACCTAACATTTAGGGAATATAATTATATCTGTCCTTTGTTTGGTGTGCTTATTTTGTTTAGCAAAGTTTGAGGAAGTTTATGCTTTCTGTTATGGAGGGAGAAACCTTCAGTGTCAAAGAAGATAACACCACGGGCCATAAAACACCTACTTGCATTTAAACAAACTGTGAAAAGCAGCTTGTAACTTTTAATTTACTTTAACATTTTATCCTGTTTTTCATTTTATGCTGTGTTTTGAAAGATGTAAGATTTGAAAGTGGTTTTAAATTGCAGGCTGTCAATATACGGTGAATGGTAGGCCATAAATTTAAGGATCTATTTTAAAAAGTGGCTTGGGCACTAGGGAGCTGTATGTCTCACTGAAAATTAGTAGAAGTTTGCAGGTTAAGGGTTGGATTCTAAAATGGACTTAAATACTTAGCTTCCAGAGTGGAAACCAAAATTGCACGATTAACTGAAGACCATTTAGACATGCAAAGTACCTATCATGCCATAAAGAGCTCCAAACAGCTATAAAGTTAGATCTAAAATCTAATCTAAGATGTAATTTGAACATGCAGGAGGGTCTCCCCTGTGGTTGGGAGACCCATCAGTTGGCAGGGCTCCCAGCTGCAGAGGTGTACCATGCCCAGACAGAGATGGGACTTCCATAACTGAGGGGCTCTCATCCCCACTAGCTGCTGACTCTGGGTCCTGGCAGCACAGGAACCCAGAGTCCCACTGTTGTGGATGCTGGGAGCCAGGACCCAGAGCAGCTGCCTCAGGGGTGTGTGAAACCCCTGGGGCTAAGGGATCATTGCAGTTGTAATTCCACAGTCCTTGGGGGTTCACACTCCCCCAAGATTAGAGGATCACAGCACCCATTATTCCCCAGCCCTGGAGGTACATGGGGTACCCCAGTGGCTGTTAATTCCTCAAATGAGGGGGTTCTCAGCCACAGGAGCTCACTTCTTGCCAATGCAGGGAGAGCCTGGGATCAGGCTTCCCCTGACCCAGCAATAAGGTATGAAAGCATCTAATACATGAACCCACCAACTCACCTCTTGCTATGCACATGTGGCATGGCAGGAGGCACAATTGTGTGGATCACTTATTAGATCCCATTAACCTGCACGTGTAGAGGGGCCCTATGTACAATTCTAATCTTCCCTGCTCAAATCCCTGACAAATCCATGATTGCATGTATTTTTGTACCATACCAGCATGTCAACTCTAATTAAAACTGATTCACAAAGAAGCAGTAAGAAGGTGGAAGAGCCACCTAGATTTGGTTTTAAAATTTTTCATGGACCTGAGCAAAGTAGAATAGGATAGCACTTATTCATGAAGTCCCTTATGTGCCTAAATAAGAAACATAATCTGGTCAGGAGATTCCCAGTGAATAGAGACAATTAGGCATCTCATCCAGCACATTGAGGAGCCACAAGAGTCATCATACTGGCTGTGCAGTTGTTCAGAGCTAATCATTAAGAAACACTGACTTTTTTTTTTCCCTGAAATCAAGTTGATCAAGTGTGACTTACATAGGTCAATAGAGAAGCATATCCATCCACTCAGATTCCACAGCCCAGCTCTTTTGAATGCAAACATCTACAAACTTTCTACACCATTTACTTGACAGATTATTAAAAATCTGTCTACTAGACCTTAAATTCCAGCTATTTCAATATTCTGGGATGGACACTAGGTAATTCCCCTGATTTAAATGGTTGCATGCTTTGAGTTCAGCTTTAACTTGAGAAGTGATATTTTCCATTTTCATAACCATACTCCCATTAGCTATCTTGCCTATACCCCCTTGTTCAGTATCACGATTCTTACAGAAAAATGAGATACATATTAGTTTACTTTTTAGATCATATCTCTTGAGGACATTACATTTTTAAGCTATGTTCCATTCTAATTGTAAAGCTCCCCCTCTTACCCTTGCTCTCTTTCTTTTTATATGTCCCAATAACTTTTTTGTTATTTATATTAATTTCCTTTCAGGGAGTTAAATCAGCTTGACTTTTGGAAATTTTCCAATTATTCTTAAACCTTTTGACCCCTAAAATGTATCTTGCTTTGCTGATCAATGCAGTTTTCAATTCAGTTCTATTCCTTGTAGGTACTCTAACTTCTAATATCCTATTTGAGGTGGTTATTATAATTGGCCTGATTCTACTTCGTACCAGCTTTACACTGCTTTAACTCTATTACTTTAAATTCTGTTACTCTTGATTTTTACCAGTGTAAATTGGAAGAAAATCAAATTCAATTATGTTTAATATTCAATTTATTATTTATTTTCAATATTTACATAGTCTGCTACAGCAACTATATTTGATTTTATCATCCCATATCATATTTGTTTAAGTTGAATTTCATGCATAGGAATAAAATATACTGCTGATATATGTGGCCTGCTTGGTACAGTAATCATGTAATACATTTCCTCTAGTTATTTAATGTTGTTTTATTTTGTTCAAAAACCTGCCCATTTGAAAAAAAAAACAAATCAAAAGGGACATGTAGCTTCAGTCTGTCCATATCTATCCAAATATTGGTTAGCTGTAAATTTAAAAAAAATCAGTTTGATTTTTCACTGAACAGAAAATGTTAATTCTTAGACATCTAAACATCTAAACATGTGGTAACCCAGAATGTAATTGCAAGAATGCCTGAAATTACTCGATTCATTCATGTGACATCATACCTACTGATAAGGAGTGAAACCTAATCAAAACAAGGAGTTTTCAGATTGCTGTCAAGGTCTTCACTATTAAGAGCTGAGAGAGACTGTAGAACCAGTAAGAGGCAAAGAAAGGAAGATGCTTAGAAGATAAAAATAGGAGGACCTTTTGGGTCAGGGTTATGAAAACAGTGATTCTCCACTACCCGGGATAGCTGTGACAGGACATGAAAATTTCTATAATCTTCTACCTTTCTATAAAAGACTTCCTAAAATTAAATACAATTAAAATATCTGGCCCTGAGCCAAAGATGTAAAATGTTCACATTTTTATATAAATAATATCTTGTAGTGAAACTTATCATTTTGATGCCATTAGTATGAATTCAGCCTCGAACTGTAGCTCATGCAGTCTTCACTGAAACCTATCCTGAATTGAAAAATTTGGCTTGAGAGAGACAGAAAATGAAATATGGAATATGGTCCACGGAGACCAGAAGTCATTACTGTCCAACCCCAGTTCAATATTTTTTTCTGAAATGAGACTCAGTAAGGCCAAACAATGAATTGACATTAGACAATGAGTGGCCTGCCCTTTCACTCCCAGTAGGAAATCGCCCTTTCCAGAAACAGGTCATAGATACACTGTCAAGAACGTTTTTTCGTCTGGGCTGTTGTGCAACCTTCCTAAACTCTAAATATCATTTTAGGAATAAAAACAAGAGTGTTGCAATGGGCAAGAGAGCTGTTCTCCCGGGCTTTGCCCAGTCTAGAATTTTTCATTTTGTCATAACTCAAATTAACTGACTTCCTAGGCTGAACTTTGAAAAGGAACACATGACTCCAGCTTAGAACAAATGTGTGTGGAGTGTCTAGAGTAGCATTTAGAGCCATTTTGGTTAACTTGAGTTAATTGGAAATCAATTAGTTCTAATTACAAGAATACCAAAAATTATACACAAAGCCAAGGGGATTACAGAAGATTGGAGTTTTTTTCTTCTTCCAGGGGTGGGGAGCTGGTTAAGAGAGGCAGCATCAATGAATACAGAAGCAAGAGAGACTGATAACAAGTATAAGATATAGTCTGGGATCTGGAGTTCAAAATATATAAAAATAAAGAATGCCAAATTAATATTATTTTTCATTCTGAGTTCTTTACTGACATTTATTATTACATCAGACTTCCTCAATAAGTTTTGTTGTGTTCTTTAGAGTAACTTGTCAATGCTACAGAATTTGTCCCTAAAATCCCTACAATTTTTGCCTCTTGTCTAATTAAAGTTACATAGGTTTGCTGTGTGTAAGAGCACAAATGCTGTAGTAATGTTAATTACTTGCAAGCAGCAATTATAAAGAACTCAATAGCAACCACTGAGAATGCAATAACCACAAAAGGAGTCTATACTATTCCCATTTAGAGTAATAAACAATTCCTAAAAAAAATATCCTAATGGATCTGACATTTCTCAATAGTACAATCATGGTATCCCAGTTTGAATCAGTATTTTTGTACATTTCAGTTTGAGCAGAAGAGTTGTATGTATTGGTCATTTGTGAGACATTTCCTTGTGGAATACTGTAAACTGACACAAATCACAACTAATTTACGCAATTTAAAATAAATCTTTCTAGCATGACCTTTGTGGATGTCTTACTGAAATGTCAAAAAATAAATAACCTTGTTCCCATTTCTGTCTTCAAAGTGTTGCTTAATAGCTTTGATTTTCTTTTCCTTTTTTTTTCTTTTCTTCTTTTTAACTCTAATCTCTGTCATTATTTTCCTGCTAATCTCTAATAACTGGAAGTGTTTCATGGAATTTTCTGTGTTTGTAAAATAATACAATTTGAAAGGTATAGTGAAATACAATATTATTCTACACACGAGAAGATGGTAGGTAAAATGGGAGAGCTCAATTTCTTTGTCTCAATCATTTTTCTTTAGGTGTTAATTTGCCAAGGTATTTCTAAATTACTTCTCATACTCTGAGTATTGTACTCTGTTATTGGATAAGCATTTATGAAGAGCTTTAAAAAATATCTCTGGTAAATGTTTACTCAGTGTTTTATGTTTGATCTTTTTTGTACAATCTTTATACTAAAGCTGGAATTTATTTTCAATGACTACATATAAATGCAGCACACGCTCTGCGGCCTAACAGATGCCATCTGTAAAAGCATTTACTTTAAATTAGTGGAATAAGTAATCAAAAGGGCTTTGTACTTAATGCAGAACTTTTGGTGACTATTAAATGCTCATTAGAGGGTGTTTTTGCTGTATGACTGTCAAAATCAGCAGGACGTTTATGTTAGATTTCCTGAGTGGGTCAAGATTGAATATGATTTTACAACTTAAATAACATAAATGAATGCAGGTTATTTCAGCATCTCCAGATGTTCTTTAAACTCCCTACTCCTAAAACGAAACTTACAGCCAATTTAAATGTTGCGATGATATTACAGTGCAGATTTTTGCTTAAAAAAAATTAACAGCTCCCTCATAACATTCCACTGCTCTAGACCTTAAACCATTCACAAATGATGAATATGAACAGCACTACAGCGTCAGTCTGTTTCTTTAAAACTTGTGTTTAAAATCTCATGGTTAAATAACTCACAAAAAAGGCTTCTACCACTTCATTTTGGTTCTAACTAAAGCAGGTTGTCTGCCCATATTTTAAGTACATTAAATAATCTTAACTCCATCTAATTGAATTTAAAAACAAGTTAACTATTGAAAACATATATGGAGGTAAATAATTTGAAAGATAGTTATGTAGGTATAAATTACCAGCTTGTCACACCTCTATAAATATCTTTGTAATAACTTTGACTTAAACTAACACACAATAACTGTGTCTTCAGTTGTATTTTTGTCAATTTTTGCTGGAAATAGTTATGTTGAGACTAAAACAATGAAAGCATTTACTAAAGGACTGACAGAAGACACAGGAAGTTATGTCCCTAGGGAGCTTATAAAGCCTGCATGTTATCTGCCTTAATGTGGGGCATTTTACTTACTTTGCATTTCTTGAGAAAATACTGGTATCGGATGATGAAAATAACCCATATGCAATACAGTGAGGCTTTACAGTTGTATAAATAAAATTCCCTAGAAGTTCAGTGAGGAAACCTCAGTGAATGTCTTGAACACTTGAATACTTGAAGATCTGGTTCATCTGCCATTGTTGTGGTAGAGCAGATCCTTCAGCAGCTGTCTGTAAGCCTCTCGATCTTTTGCGATTTGTTGCCAGTTCTTGCCTAGTTTTGCTTCAACTTCTTTTCTCCAGAGATCCGGCGGATGTCCTTGAGGTCGTTTATGGTCATACAGCCACCAGAAGGTTGTTCGAGTTGACCAACAGTTGTCTTCTCTCCTCGCGACATGACCAGACCATTGTAGCTTTCGTATTTGAGCGTCCTCGTATGCATCTTTAAATTGAGTTTTTTGTCGAATTTCGTTGTTGTGGACCTTGTCTTGGAGCCGTATACCTAGTATACATCTTTCCATTGCTCTTTGTGTTGTCTTCAGCTTTTTTTGCTCTCTACCTCTCTTCGATCATGTCTCACATCCATAGTTAAGTATGGGCAGGACAGTGGAGTTGAAGAGTTGGACTCGTATGTTGGAATTTTTGGTTTCTTTAGTACTTCTTGGATGTTTTTGAAGCTAAGCCACGCCGCGCTGCATCGCCTGCGGATTTCATCATCGATTTTGTGGTCGTGCGTGATTTGTTGACCCAGATATGTGTATTTGTCTACGAACTTGATTGTTCCTTTGTCTAATGTGATGCTACCGGTCACGCAGCTGTCGTTCTTCATTGCTCTGGTTTTTGCACGGTTGATGTGAAGATGGACTTTCATACTGGCTTCGTTAAGCTCCTTCAGCATCTTTTCTGTGGTAGGTATATCGTGGGCAAATAGAACAATGTCATCGGTGAAATGTAGATGGTTAAGTGATTCTCCATCGATCTGAATCCCTCTGTTTTCCCAGTTGATTTGATGAAATATGGCCTCCAGTGTGGCTTCGGCGAGATTGTGTCACCTTGGCAGACGCCTCTGCCGATGGGGATTTTAATGGGTTTGTAGAAGAGCCGGATCAACGTCGTGCAGTCAGTGTTGGTGTTATGGAGTGTTCGGATGTATTTCTTTGGGACGTTCTGTTGGACAAGTGCGTTCACGACGGCTTTGAATTCGATAGAGTCGAAGGCCTTTTTGTAGTTGACGAAGATGAGGCAAAGTGGGATTTTACTTTCTTGACATTGTTCCAATATTTGGTTAACTGTTTGAAGATGGTCTAATGTGGAGAAACCGTTTTGAAAGCCGGCCTGTTCTCTCGGCTGTTCTTCATCCAGTCTGCATGTCAAACGGTTGAGGAGAATTTTCATGAAGACTTTGTAAGCAGTTGGTAGGAGAATGATAGGTCTGTAGTTTTTTTAAGTCTTCACGGTCTCCTTTCTTTGGAATGATGATTGTCGTTGATGTCTTCCACTGTTTTGGAACGTCTTCTTCATCTAGGCAGCTGTTGAATATCGAGGCGAGTGATTCGTATATGGGAGTGCCTCCAGCTTTTAGCACTTTGTTTGTGACGCCGTCCGGACCTGGTGATATCATTCTTTAGACTCTTCACGGCAGCTCGTACTTCTGATGGGAAGATTCATGGGATTTCTTCCTCTTCTCAATCATCATTGATAAGTGTTACATTGGTTTTTGAAGCAAATAGGGCCATGTAGAAGTCTTTGCATTGTCGTTCCATATCTGTCCTCTTCGTTAGTTGGTC